>JASFAT010000295.1:0-336006 GCA_031353405.1 Baronia brevicornis | reverse complement strand
TCACATCTTCTTTTTGTAATTCTTCCACTTTAATTCTCTCTAACACTTTCTTGGTTTCTCGTGGCCGGTGTCTCCATCCCCTGAACAGACCATTAATGCGGCTTATTACCAGGTAGTGGTCTGAATCAACGCCTGTTCCACGGTACACCCTTGTATCTATTACTTGCTTCCTCAACCTTTTGTCGACAATTACAAAATCAATCATACTCTTTCTCAACTGCGTTTCAGTCCTTTGGTGTTAAGTATAACTATATTATATTAATAACAGCCTAGAAGAGAGCCGTACGTACTAATCTAAGATTGCGGGAGTATATCTTCCTATCCTTATAAATCTTATATATATATATATATATATATATATATATATATATATATATATATATATATATATATATATATATATATATATATATATATATATATATATATATATATATATATATATATATATATATATATATATATATATATATATATATATATATATATATATATATATATATATATATTTGTAAGACGGTTTCAGATTTATTTACAGGCCATATTTATCCACTCTGTCTTCTCATTTCTGGAGAAACGCCTGCCTAAGGTTAATTGGTGGATTACCCGACCTCTAAAAATATCTGTATGCCATATATATTTTTATTCCGATGTAGAAATCTACAAATCCGCCAGAGAACTAAAGTCACTGACATAACCTTTCGAATTAGAAAACCGACAAAAGTGGCAATGGGCTGAACATTTGTCGGAGATCCAACAATCGTTACAGCAGACGAGTACTGGAGTGGAAAATGCGTCTCGGTAAACGTAGTCTGTGACGCCCCCCGGCTAGATGGTGCGACGATCGGCGTAGGGCGGCTGGCAGAAACTTGATGCGTGAAGCCGAAGATCGGGTTAGGTGGCGTTTCTAGGGTCTAGGAGGCCTGTGTCCAGCAGTGTACTGCCACAGGCTGTTGATGATGGTAATGTAGAAATCTTAGCCACGATCAATCGACTTCGAATTATCTCAACTTTAGAAGAAAAATGTTTAATTCCATAGGTGAGCATGTATCCCGTTCAAATGTTAATAAAAATGTCAATTTTAATAAAAATATCAAAATATTAATCCCAAAGGAAATACAATATGTATTTTAGTAATTTCTATCATCTGTAAACATGTCACCCTTCGTCAGAAAATTCGTAGCCAGATCAAATGCTCGGCTGTCGATAAAATATACGGTCCGATGTTTTTCCGTTAAATAACAAGATGAGATTCTTTGTTACGTAATCGCCGAACGTCTTTTAACATTTTCTTTAGTCTTTGTTGTTATTTTTGATATCTCTTTAGTATCTCAAGTTTTAATGGAAACATCAACAAGTTCATCTGTTCTAATAGTATTTAATCCGTTCTAGTATATATATATATATATATATATATATATATATATATATATATATATATATATATATATATATATATATATATATATATATATATATATATATATATATATAATCTTTTTTCTTTTCTTTAATGGCAACTACTATAACTATATAACTATTTTGTCATTGTCAAGTAAAATATAATGATAATAAATCTTTTGAAATGTTACTAGTCAGCTTGTCACGTTACGTCTTGATAAAATGGTGGTGGCTATTTTAGCAAAATTTTTCGGTCAACTTAAAAAGTCACACGCATTTATTTCATATCGCTTCACTTATAAAACTTCATTGAACTATATTGTATTATACGTCGCCACAATTAAACATTATAACTGATAATAATATGGGATTATAAAAAATTAAATACGAACTCATGTTAAACCATCACTCATGTTAAATTTAAAATTAGCAGACTAAAATGGCAATGACTATCAGCTTTCTTGAGCTATATTTTTAAACCGATAAGACATTGGAACCTTCAAACAACAAGCGTAATATTTCTTACAGGCCGAGAGTGCTTCTGAAATGCCTGTGGCATTGCAGATAAATCTGGGTTCTTTTTACAATAAGGTATTTTTATAATTTGATCAACGAAACTTCTACCAACTTTGAGAAGATGAACTAATATCAAGTTTTTTTTGTTGCCACTCGGATTTGTTTGATTCTTTCTCCAGGCGCTGAGCTGCGATAAATCCACTTCTTACTTCAAAACTCCGGCGTGTGTACGTGTCTTGAAAGAAAATACTGTTTTTCATTACTTACTTAGTCACTTACAGTTTTTCATCCCTCCTTCCTGGTAAGTATACAGCCTTGACATTGATTTTCTTTTGACTCACTTTATTGGAACTCTATCCATTATTAGGGTTGCGCGAATTCGCGAGACGTTATTATCCAGTAAAGTTTGCGTGTTCTGGTGTAATGTAAGGAATTCGTAATCGGCATGAAATAGCTGGAGTGGCAATAAATCATGTTAGGCTGGAAATTGCATTAGAATGAAAAAGTATAAGCGGGTGATAAATTGACTTCGGCCATATTTTTCTTAAACAAACATTAAAGTGTGAGCGACGACTTACTTAATGGAAAGTGGCTTAAGAAACTCAAGTAAGCGATGCCGTGAAGCTTACTAACTTTGATACAGACGAAGTTCGTTTTAAGCCTATAAACATTTTTTTTTACATTTTAGTTAATGTAATGGATTAGGATGGAAGGTTCTCTCGTCTATGAAAACTCGTATCAGTTTGTGATTTTACACTGATTTAAATTTACTATAAACTCCGAGGCATTCTAACCTCAACAAGCCACCACAGCTCTAAACCCACTTGTATGTCTAGACTTTTGGCTTGCCGAAAGGTCAATTAGAATTAAGTGCGATCCACACAACGTATAGTGACGAGGAGAAAGCTGTAATCTGCTTTTACAATGAAATATAACTATTGAAATGTTCCACTCGAATGTTTCTTGCCTAATACGCCTGAGAAGTTATTGTTTGTTTTCTTTGAATAATTCTATTGTACTGATTGCTACACTAAATAATCATTTTGATAATTTGAATACTTTATATACAATAAATAAATATATTGATAATTTAATAGTGTTAGAGACACGCTGCCGATGAATACTTTGTCAAGAATGGCATATTTGTCTGTAGCATGAATGGGCTGACTCACCCGGGGAAGTACCACTCCTGTAGAAAACCGGCATCCGAGTGATAGCTTAGCTACCGCGCTTCGCATGGTGAGCGGCTGAGTTCCGGAGGCCCAACATCTTTACCCTCCCACTCCCATAATGACACTTTCCTTAAAGGTCAGCAACGCTTATAGCGGTGCGGATGTTTAGGAGCGGCATTGATTACTTTCCATCAGGTGACACGCCTGCTCGTTTGCCTTCCTATTCCATAAAAAAACCGTAAAACTATTTTTTCAGTATCATTTTTTTTCTATAAACCATACTTGCCCTACAGTTGGTCACGGGCCTCCCTATTTCTGGACGAATGGACGAAAGAGGATTGGTAAGAAAACCAGTATGGGAATATATACCAGTAGGACATATTTATTCCGATGCGGGAATTAAACCCGTGACCACTGAATGCGAAGGTGGTTCAGAATAAATACGTGTATGACTTATGGGTATTTAGTCAGATTCTAAGAGAGAAAAAGCACGGTGGGATAATGTTCGTACCTCTAAAATGAAAAGGTCCTTTACCCAACAATAGGACACATATGGTGTATATAATATTTTATATATTGGAGTATTTTATTCTGAATATAATGAAAAAAAAAATCGAAACAGTTATAAAGCTGTCAGTCGGTTTATCAAATCGTAATCTCTGTAGTTCATATATTTGTGCGTCAACGGTTATTGGAATTAGAATGAATCTCGAGTTTTGGCTTTCATACACAAAATTGAAAAGGTAGACACAGAGAATAAACAATGAACAAAGAATCTAAAAATTTGCTTCAGCACAGCAACAATATTTTTTTAACAAACAAATGAGATAACAGCAAAACAATTCTTAAAATACAGCTGAATATTTAAAATAAATATTTATATGAATTTATATAATTCTAAACAATTTATTTTACACAAATTAAAATAATTATAATTATTTTAAATAAACCAACATTATTCTTACATAATCTGCCAACAGATGGCGCCACAACACATACACACCGCCGAGATATACATCTCCAAAGCTGAGGACATTGCAAATGCGTTGCCTATCTTAGGACAAGTATGTGAATCATGGGAGGGGAAGAAAAAAGTAAAGAGGGGGGGAGAAATTGATACTCTAGATCTCTGCGCTCACCTCAAAATGAGTTATATATTTTAGTAAATTGCTATGACTTAACACCTATATTCTGTGCGCATGAGGTACATACCCGCTCGACCAAACTTTCTTTATTATTTACGGTTAACCTATTCTATGTGTGCATATATGTATATGTATGTATATGTATGTATATATGTGTGTGTGTATGTATGTATATACTTATATATTTGTTTATGGCTATTATCTTTGTTTATTAATATTTTTTTATTTCTTCTCTATCATTATAACTATAATTATAACCGACCTACATCAAATTATCTTTTTAACATTACGTCCATCCTACGGTTTTTCTGGAATAAACTGCTATTAGCGATAAGGCCGCCGTTTGTATATAAATATTACAATCAATAATTGTATAATTTGTTTTTGGCCTACAATAAAGAATATATCTATCTATCTATCTATCTAAACTGATAGTGGATGTATGTGTATGTACACATGTGGCTTAATTTATTTTTAACACGTCCTTTTCTAAATTTTATTAAGAAACAGGAACTCAGTACTGACAACATTGTTTCTTTATGTTGCCCCTTCATCATTCTATTTGCCCCGTACGTGTTTAGTTTACCGATGAGAATTAAATTAATCAGAACGAGCTCGGCAAGTTGAAATAGGCAACTGTAATTGAGTGGCCTATTTTATCGCATTACGAAAGTATCCATCCCTGGAGGCAGAGCTATTCGTTGTAAAAAATTGTTTCCAAACAGTTACTATTAACAAGCATATGTCTAATTAAGAAAATGTCAGGTTGATAACATCAAATAACTAAAAGGAGCGGTCTAGATAAATCCCGTTGCTGAAAGCAGGCGTGTTGTCCTTTTACAATAATTTGTGAAACAGTCTGTTATGATCTCCATTTTGGACCTAAAATAACCAGATTTGTTAGAAAAATGTCATTTTTTATGGGATAGGAGGGCAAACGAGCCACCTGATGGAAAGCAATCAACGCCGCCGATAGACAAACGCGATACCGCGGGAGTCACGGAAGCGTTGCCGGCCTTTTAGGTATATGTATGCTTGTTTTTTGAAGATGCAAAGTATGACGAAGTAAGATGAAATAATTGTATTTTTAAAATAAATTACTGGGCTGTCTATTTTTATGACTTTTTCATAAAGTATTTAATATAATTATCTGGAGAATTTTTATATAAAAGAAGGTTAAGATTTGTGTGGATAATAACGACAGTGACAATTTAATCAAATTTCGGGAACTTTAAGAAGTTTTTTTTAAAAAGTTATAATTAATTTTATTTAAAATCACTTATAATTATGTTTTACTAGGCTGATCAGTACAGTGTGAATAAATTCATAGAGGGAACTTTAAGAAGTTTTTTTTAAAAAGTTATAATTAATTTTATTTAAAATCACTTATAATTATGTTTTACTAGGCCGATCAGTACAGCGTGAATAAATTCATAGAGGGAACTTTAAGAAGTTTTTTTTAAAAAGTTATAATTAATTTTATTTAAAATCACTTATAATTATGTTTTACTAGGCTGATCAGTACAGTGTGAATAAATTCACAGAGGGAACTTTAAGAAGTTTTTTTTAAAAAGTTATAATTAATTTTATTTAAAATCACTTATGATTATGTTTTACTAGGCTGATCAGTATAGCGTGAATAACTAAAACTATATCAGTTCAGCGTGAATTAGTAAAACTAGACTGTTCGATACACTTGAGAGTTTAAGAGTAACTATGAACTATTTACCTTGGTGCTTGATGCAAGCATTATCGATTACACATCAGGACTACCTAGGGTCAGGATATAAGTCAGCAATTCAACGGTCTCCGTCTGTATTTGCTCCTTATCCTATCGGGAGACCAAAAATTACGATTAAAATTGCATACTATACTATGCATAAAAGAAAAAATACATAAACTAAAGACTAAAATTATAACAAACAAAAATAATAATATTTATATTATGTTACTTATACTTAGGCTTACCATACGTCCCGGTTTGACCGGGATAGTCCCGGTTTGAGATCCCAGTCCCGGCGTCCCGGTCAAACTTGAACAGGCCCGACACCCCAACCAATCGTTCCCCCGCGCCCCGCCGCGAAATTTTATATTCACATTTATTAATTGAAAACATATTAATAAATGTGAATATAAAAATATATTCACATTTATTAATATGTTTTCAATTCATAATAATTTTGATTGTATTTCAAATATGAAAAACACAAGCGAAAAGCAAAATGAAAATGAGCCTTTTTCTCTTTTGCGTCCCGGTTTGGCTCTTCGTAATTATGGTAAGCCTACTTATACTGCAGTATGGATTATGAAATGGTCCGACACTCAGCAAAAGGCGCGGCAAGCCACAGCGCTGATTTTCAGTGTAGCCTAATTGTTTCCAAGCTGTTAGTGCATGGGTATAACTTTATTATTTATATACATATGATATGATAGACATTGATAATGTAAGAGCACTTACACGCCATTTTAAGTGGTTGACTAGAAAGAATACGAACTATCATTTACAGATGAATAATAATCAAAAATATTAATAATAATTTTATTCCACGAGTCTAAACCATAATTACTTCATTTCTCTCAACGGCAAAAAATACATTTGTCTCAAAGGAAGTGAAATCATTCAGTACTGAAATTATATCTTTGTATCCCTTAGACTGCACCATATATAATTATCGCAAATAACGTCGTTCTTATATCTACATATCTATTCTCTTATTTTTACCCATTCTTTGTAGCATATACATACATATATCTTACACATATTGACACTTAGTGTTGGAACAACTTGCCACCGCCTCTTCGTGACTTGATTACTTTATATATGTTTAAAACAAAATATAAAAATCTAATTTTATGTATGCAAACAGGAACTTATTTTTTCGGTTGCGATGAATTTATTACATGACTTAGTTATTTTTAATTCAATTGTATTATATGTGTTTTTATATGTCTGTGTATATGAGTATGGATGGTATATATATATATATATATATATATATATATATATATATATATATGGATGTATGTGTATGTAAGTGTGTGTGTCCGTATGAATGTCGTCTTTGTAGTCCATGATCTGACCACGTTGATTTTGCTGAAAACAAGCGGCAGGTGCTCCAATAGAATGCTTGGCATATTCTGAGCAAGACCCATTTTATGACACTTGTTCAATTAAAATTATTTTGTTTTTGTGTTGTTTATTTGTATATTATAAAATTATTAAGGTTTTAATTTTAGCTATTGTAATAAAAAGGTGTCATAAATAAAGTATTTTCTATTTTCTACAAAGTTACACAACTTTAGAGTTGTACCAAACAAAGTAATATAGAAATAATACAACGCTTCCAGAACAAAGTACTCAAGGGTATTGTGAACGCCTCGTGGTAAGTCAGAAACGACGACCTTCATCGCGATCTTAAGGTGGACCTAGTTAATGTTATAAATACTTACGCTAAAGCTCAAGAACTATGACAACACCACGGACTTATTAAGAAGACTCAAGAGAACTAAACCCTTTGAGTTAGTTTAGTGAAAGTGAAATCCAAGTGTAATGAAGTTAAATGAATATTTTATTAAGTGTAAAGGACACAAGAACATAGTGCCTTCCCCTTAGTAGATACTATGAAAAAAGTGTAAAAAATGGACACATACATACATATATATTGTCACGCCTGTCTCCCGTAGGGGTAGGCAGAGACCACAGATCTCTATCTGCTACGATCTCGGCATACTTCCCTTGCTTCCTCCACACTCATTATTCTCCTCATGCAAGCCCGCCGGTTGAGGGTACTCTTGACCTGGCCTTTCTTAAAAAGGTCAGCAATTTGGTCAATGTTTTTCGTGGTCTTCCTCTTCCGGATGGAAGGGCCGGAAGAGGAAAAATGGACACATTCTTAGTTATAGAGTATAACCACACTTTTCTTAGCAAATTAAGTTAAAAACAAATTACTCATTAGTCCACTGCTAGGTTGTAATTATAATAAATCTAGTTATCATTATAAAATCCAAAAAATATTTATATGCTTAAAAGAAAAATATCCAACCCAGGAATTGAAACCGTTAACTCCGAAAGCGATGACTTCGTCATCAGCCATTTAAATAGGTTAGCTACGTTGCAAGTTACATATTATGTGTGTATATCTGCAGACATTTACTTGAAAGTAGGTACTTACATATAACAGTAGTGGCTTTTAGCAAATTGAGTTACTACTGTCCGTAAACTTTCGCACATTGACTATTTACTCAGCAAATTAGTCTGGTTGTATTTCTGTCTAGGGCAAGATGTGTTTTCACTGTAAACGAGCTATGTTTAACTAGGTTCAACTATTGTTTATATTGTAATATAACGTTAGAAATGGTGACGAGAAAATTTTATACAGCCCATATTTTTTATTCATTCTTTCCCCTGCCTTTTCCTTTCTTCTCTATCCTTTTCCCTTCCTCTCCGCCAATCCAAAGCCTGCCGCGCCAAAGGATACGTGGCTAGAGGCGAGCTTAGTCACAAGCGTGCCAACCATCCAGAGATCAGGACTCCACCGGGTACTATAGACTCTTACCTCAGCATGTGGGGCTCTGCTGGAGTTGACCTCCATCCTCCCTTACGGCTCACTATGACTAATCTTAATATACTTAATTCGTTAAAAAATGACGGCGACGTGGTTTCCTACGATGAATTTGAGAGGAAGGATGGGTTGAAAGATGGATGAGTGTGAAGGAAGCAGGGAAGGTGTGTTGGGATCGTAGCGGGTGGAGATCTGTGGTCTCTGCCTAACTCTACAGGGAAATAGGCGTGACTACATGTATGTATATTTATGTATATACATATTATATATACGGAAAAAAACAAAAACGAAGTAAATTGCAAAATGAAAACTTACCATCAGAGCCCACAAAAGCTTAAGATTTCTGATAAAATTATATCTGATCACTCAAAAACAGTCAGTTTGAACGCTGTACCAAATTTTCTATTGAGCGCAGAGCTGCAACCCTCAGACCATTGGACGAAGTATTTGTTTTTGATCCCCAATATGCAAAAAACTTCTTTGACATCTGTGTTATTTACAGCTCTGTGTCTTTTACAGCGGTACTAGTTCTCGCTGTTTTACATCAACATGTCCTTCTGCTGGGTACGGGACTTCTCTTTTCTGGAAGAACGGACTTTACCGCAGCACGCTTATTTAATGCAGATAAGAGCGGTAACCAGATTCAGAATAAATATATGTAGTCCATATTCTGACGCGGGGATTGAACGCGCGACCATTGACTTCTTAGGTGGAAGCCCCGCAACTGACTCAATCTGACATTAAAGTTACATAAAAAAAATTTGAATAAAATTATGGAGTGCCTGTATATGAACTATGACAAATAACTATTTAATTTATTTTTAAATGTCACACTGTCGGGCACCGTGCCTACACATTTCTGGGTAAATGGAATGTATGAATTGAAAATTAATGTAAGAGACACATACTCAGGTATCTTGAATTCCCCTTTTTATGTTGTACTTCTTCTAAAACACCGTAGGTAGTAAATGTATGCCCCATTGATAGTAAATATTCTCCTAATATAGGCAGTTATTTGCTTAAAAGGAAATTGTATTTATCAGAGATAAGAAACCCTTTTTTTAAACCTCATTTATGTCCCACAACTGGGGAAAGGGCCTCCCTATTTCTAGGAACAATGGACATTAACCCGCCACGCTTATTCAAAGATGATTTGGGGCCCAGCCAAACTCTATTATTAATATAAATAATAGTATTTATTATTGTTAAAAACACGCACTTGTATCCAATTTGAAAGATCAGTATCAAGGCTCTGTTTGGGTCGACGCGTTTTAATTACTTTTTCCCGAAACGTACCCCTCATTGCGACTTATAAAGTTCGTATGAATTGAAGCCAACAATGAAACTTGGAAGACCCGAATGAAAATGTCAAGAAATTAGCCTTTAAGGCTCATCCATAACATACGCCGCACGTTTAAGGGGAGGAAATCGACGAAGTGAAACATTGTGTGGCACAAGCTTCGTGATCGTGAAACATAACCATTGTTAAGTCACATGTATAAATCCTTTGTGCTAAAACTCTAAGTGAACAGTTAGAATTAGATGATATACGAATAATCTACTGTACCTGATGATTCCTCGTGTTGAGGCGAAACACGTGTCGTTTGCAAGGTGGAAAAGTGGTAGTGTGTGTTTGGTGTTGTGTAAGCGGCCGTTTTTCGGTAAAATTTATTTTAAGTTCCCCGTAAATCCACTTCTTCTTCTTCTTCGGATCTTTATTTGTAAAAATTCTAACTGCCCACATAGTAAAGGATTTCCGCAAAGTAACGCCTGACTCCATTAATCATATAAACTCTAAATTTCATCCCTAACGAAAATTGTTAAAATATTAGCCTTATTATATATAATATATAATATATAGCATTATGTACCTTTATCAATATTCTATAATGTTTAAATTTTTTTATATCGGTTTTCGGTATATGACGGTCGTACTTATATACGCTCACTCGACACGTGACAAAACGTAAAAACTATTAATTTTCGAAACGCTGTTTAAATTTATTAACTCATAAATTTAAAATTAGAGAATATGTGATATCACACCGGGAGATGTGTGTCAATTCATACAAATGTGATAGGAATAGCTTCAAAGTCATGAAAT
The DNA here is from genome assembly GCA_031353405.1 of Baronia brevicornis. NCBI lineage: Eukaryota > Metazoa > Arthropoda > Insecta > Lepidoptera > Papilionidae > Baronia > Baronia brevicornis. Next base: position 325,106 of record JASFAT010000295.1, on the reverse strand, counting down.
TTGTGTGACGTAACTCATGGACGGACCCTTATGTAGGTTGCCAAATATTGTGTATAATGAACAAGGACAAAATTGGCAATTATACAGGACTAGGATGAGTTTGCTCTTCGCATCGTTGTAACAGCCAATGGAGTTCCATGTTAAACCGGGCGCGTTCCACCCTCGCGGGGGAGATAGCGAATAATATATTTCGCCGGCTTTTCACAGTTCACCACAAACGCTATACGCAATGCGGTATTACGCAGAAACGGAACGTGTCTCCTTCCTGTTTGACATATGAACCCTATCCCCTCAATTCATTTCATCCTATCTACAACTGTATAGAGTTTTAATTTAATCTACATCTCTCTATATCTGATCGATTCTTCATGTCTGAAGATATGATCTCTAGACGTCACCCGGCGGTTCGTTAGGCTCTTCCATTTCATGACAAACTCCCTGTTTTCTTCGTGATTTCCATGATGATTTTATTTGGAATTTAGTGCAGTGGTTTCCCGTTGCCTTCTGCACCAGACATTTTTTAGACCCCAAGGCTCTCTGAAGCCTCTTCCGATTGCTTTCTCGATCGTATAGTTATACCGCCATTGCTCGGTAGCCAGAGCCTCGTCTGTTATCTAGCAGGGAGCACCCGGTACCCGCCTGGGTATCGCCGCCGAAGCGCGTGCAGGTGAGGTTGACTTGGACCGGTTAATATGTATACCTTATTCTTCCCTTACTCCCTTTAATATCTTAATAATAATCTAATAAAAAAAAAAAAAAAAAAAAAAAAACGTCCCGATCGTCCCGGGGTCGGGCTCCCCCGGGGACTATGGTGCCTTACCTCAGCATGCAGGGCTCTGCTGGGGCTGACCTCCATCCTCCCTTGCGGCTCGTGGGATTCACTAAAGACGAATTTAATATACCTAATTTGTCGAAAATGACGGCGACGTGGTTCGCCACCCGTCACGTCCTGATTCTCACGAGGGCGAAAAGCGACCAATGACGAGCTGTTTCGCTGCGATGAATGGCAGCGGATGGAGCTCTGTGGTCTCTGCCAACCCCTGCGGGGGATAGGCGTGAATATATAAAAAAAAAAATAATAATCTAATAGTTAGTCTACATAGAGATATTTAATAAAGCTATTCATACTAAGAAAATATTAGAGATATTTTACTCTTCTTATACATATGTGTCACGATTTGTTATTTTGTTTTGATTTATTATGAAAAAATTGGCCAAAAAAACCACAATCAAACATAACTTAAGCTAGTTAGTATAACCATTAACGAAGTAGCAATATTGCTTTCCATGCCAAGGGTTATTTTGAAACTAAATAAATATGGCGACCCAATTTTATATCAATAATTTTGCGACATCTTACCATAGATTTTACAGTTATATGTTTCACTATGTAAATGAATATCTAAGATGTTATTTCTCAATTGTTTTAGTTTTACGATGCACTAAAGAGTCGAAAACCAAACAGAAAAATTATAAACAATTTAAATAAAGTTAAGTATTGTAAAATTACAAAAAAATCTTATTTTGTTTCAGATCATCTTACATCTAAATTATAAGATGGTAAGTTATTATTGGATTCGCTTGGAAACGTGACAACTTTTACATTTGGGTGCTAGATATAACTACGCAACAAGCAGATATGTATTTTTAGAAATAAGAGAAAAATTTTTGTTTCTGATTCATCATCAACAACCTGCGACAGTCCACTGCTGGATATAGGCCTCCCACAAGTAGCGCCACCTAGCCCGATCCTCGGCTTCACGCATCTAGTTTCTGCCATCCGCCATACGCAGATTACGTTTACCGAAACGCGGTCTCCACTCCAGTACTCGTTTGTTCCAACGATTGTCGGATCTCTGACAAACGTGATCAGTTTAGTTTGCTAATTCTAAAGGCTATGTCGGTGACTTTTGTTTCTGTGTGTTTGTGATGTTTGTTTCTGATTGAATACTTAAAATATATTTTATTTTCCACGCACCACCACTCTACGAAATCAGCGTCATTCAGCGGTATTTTCTAACAGATACGACACGAAAACGTTCAAAAAACAAGTTTACTATTATATCTAAGGCCGGGAACGCACTTGCATTACCTATGGTGTTGTAGTTAGTCTATGGGCGGCGTTGATTGCTTTCCATCAAGCGACACTCTTGCTCGTTTGCCTTCTTATCCAATAAAAAAATTGCCTACAATGCTATTTAAGAAATCTGAAACCTATTCAGTTTCAGATTTCTCAGTTGTAAGTCATTTTTATTTTCACAAAAGGAAAAAATTAACAATCGCTCCAATATGCCTCTAGTCTAATAATAATAATAATTAATGATCTAAGCGACTCATGTTTCTCCTTTGGGACCGGATGAATTATTTTTTTATTGAGTTTTCCTCTAGAAAATCATAACTCAAGTGTCCGGATTGAATTAATAAAAGTCACGGCCTCATTAGTTTTCCAACTCCATCCTTGATTTGGACCTCTATCTATTTACGTATTTGGAGAGAAGCCAAAGAGAGAGGCAAATATTTTATATATTTTATTTTTTACGAAATAGAATGACTTAGGAAATTGAACAAATGAGTAAGCTAGTGACCTGAAGGTAAGCGAACAGCGCTGCTCATGGACATTCACGATACTAAAAGCACTGGAGGCTTTGACTACCTTAGCTGATGTGAAAAGTGGATCGGGAAAGAAGAAGTAAAGGAAGGGGGAGGGAAGAGGAATTGTGCCTCCGGATCCAGCCTTACTGTAACGAAACGTGAGAGTTCGGATAAAGGACCTACTACGGTAGGCTTCTCTCGAAACTTCTTTCTATGCACCACCACTATATGGGACCAGCTACCTTCGGTGATCTTTCTGAACTGATACGATATTGTCACCTTCATAAAATAAGCCTACACATACATAAAAGGCCGGCAATGCTTCCGCGACTCATGCAGCGCCGCTGTTATCTATGGGCGGCGTTGATAGCTATCCATCAGGCGGCTTGCTTCCTCGTTTGCCCTCCTATCCCATAAAAAAAATCTGGAAGGCTGTTGTTAAGAAAAAAAGTATTATACATGGATTATTTGTATCATATCAATAAAACGTGTAATAAAGATAAATAATTTGATATAAAAAAGTAGTAAAATAGCTCAGTAATTAAAAATCGGGCTTACGATCTGATATCGTGAATTCGTATTCTCTTCCATCTTCATCCACTGATCTGTTGATGTAAATTATTGTTAGCTTAGCTGGTATGGTTATCAAGAATTCTAGTAATACTTAAAAACTTTGCTAAGCTTCTTGAAAAAAACTAATAGAACATCAACGACATCGTGAGTTTGTATTCTCTTCCATCTTCATCCATTTGACTATTGATGGAAACTTATGTCAGCTTAACTGGTATGATTGTCAAGAATTCTAGTAATACTCAAAAACTTTGCTAGTCTACTTAAAAAAACTAATAGAAACATCAACGATTTAAAAATAAAACGAGGGTCACGTGACGCGGATGCAATAAAGTATACATCAACAAAATAAACCGCACGAAAACTACAATTTGTTACTCACATCAATCGTGATTGTATAGGATTCCAGAATTTTCCACATAAAAACGGCATTACCATATAAATCATATGAGTTGTGTGGCTTAAATATTTTACCGCTTGTTACATAACTCTTCCTATATAACCTTACACGGACTTATAAAACATAACAGTTATTCTTACTTATATTTTTATTGGTACATTTTATATTCTTTGTGAACATTATTTTATTATATATCAAAAATAACATAGTTACCCAAAAGAGGTTTGAGTTTTACAAGATGTACAACGAGCCTACAATCATATAAAAAAATTGAAATACAACGCCCGTGATATGTCGGACATTCATAAGAAAGATGATTCTAGAGTACCCAAGCACTTCATCATTATCATTATTATCCCACAGCAATCCACTAGTGGACATAGGCCCTCCCCAAGAAGCAGCACCTTTTGTTGCTACACGCATCCTATCCAACGTCACCCCATCTAGCAGGGTCTAGTAGCATGTTTGCCATGATGCGGTTTTCCAGATGAAACAGATAGTTGCAAATTCAAAGTCTCTCTCATTCATCTAACTCTATTAACACAAACAACAAAATTCAAAATGTTTAAAGTGAACACTTTTATTAATACGCAAAAATAAAAACATAGGACGCATAAGAATCTGTATAACGACTGTATTTAGATTATTATGCACACAAAAGTTTTATTTAAAGGTTTTTTACCTATTTTATTTTTGAAGCTTGGAATTTTAACAACCACGTACGGAAATAGTTGTCGAAACTCTCATGTTTCTGATAAAGTCAACAAAGCCATAATGAGCATCGGATTATATTGGGAATTAATTCGATGGGTAAATGAGTGTTAATTCCAATTTAAACAAATGGTTGATGATTGAAAATATAACTCATAAATATTCCCGATTAGTAAAAATTCACACAAAATACATAATATCGTATATTATTTATATTTGGCTGTATATATTTATATTTGTTGTATCATGATTTATATGAAGATAGACATTACACTCGCTACGAGTTATCGTACATTATTTATATTTCTAGAGCTAACAAATGTCCCACTGATGGACACGCTGTCTCATGATTTATATGAGGATAGACATTACACACGTATAAGGATAGACATTACATACGCTACGAATTATCGTACATTATTTATATTTTAGAGCTCACAAATGTCCTACTGCTGGGCACGCTGTTTCATAATTCATATAAGGATAGACATTACACACGCTACGAGTTATCATATATTATTTATATTTTCGAGCTCACAAATGTCCCACCTATGGGCACGGTGTTTCATGATTTATATGAGGATAGACATTACACACGCTACGAGTTATCGTACATTATTAATATCTTTAGAGCTCACAAATGTCCTACTGCTGGGCACGCTGTCTCATAATTAATATAAGGATAGACATTACATACGCTACGAGTTATAGTACATTATTAATATCTTTAGAGCTCACAAATGTCCTACTGCTGGGCACGCTGTCTCATAATTCATATAAGGATAGACATTACATACGCTACGAATTATCGTACATTATTTATATTTTAGAGCTCACAAATGTCCTACTGCTGGGCACGCTGTTTCATAATTCATATAAGGATAGACATTACACACGCTACGAATTATCGTACATTATTTATATCTTTAGAGCTCACAAATGTCCTACTGCTGGGCACGCTGTCTCATAATTAATATAAGGATAGACATTACACACGCTATGAGGAGTTTGTCCAGAAGTGAAAAAAATGAACCATTTGCAACGCATATGCGATGCCTCCGGCGTTGTGGATGTCTGTGGGTGATATATGATGGTGATCGTTTTGCCACCAGGTAACCTGCATGCTTGTTTGCCTGCTCTGCTATACAAAAATATATCTTCAATCACTGCGTTCTATCTGTACTCTCTGAAGGTGTTAAAACATGGAAATTGACAGCTTATCTGCTATCCTCGAAGTTTCTTTACTTGATATGGTTCAAAACAAAGAAATCCGTTGCGGCTGGCAGATGAGAGGCATGATGCCGATGAAGTAATTAAATGGTGGAGTGGAGACCGCGTCTTGGTAAAAGTAGAGTTGAACCGAAGTTGATGCCGAAGATGGTGCTAGGGGGCTTTTTGGTGGAGGCCTATGACCAGCAGTGGACTTTCGCACGTTGGTAAAAATGTTGATGATTTCTATCGAATGTACACGCTTAGCTATTTCAGCTGGCAATAATATTCTTAAAAATAAATATTGTGATAAAGTGAAAAGTCCTTTCATCCAATACGGAACAAACGCCTTGAAATCTTTTGTTCCTCGTGTATTCCACACTTAGTATTCAATAGGGCGTCTCACTGGCGAGTTAGTACAACTTCAATTCTCGGTTTCAGCTGGTGCCGTAGATTTCAATTCATAGCACATTTTTCTACTTCTGTACGTGTTTAAAAACTTTTTTCTTTTCCAGGAACACAGGAGTTTGGATAGATGAACTCTATGGCGCCGAAGTCCTGGGGTTGATAAGATGACGCCGGCTGGTCTCCTGATATTCTGCTCTCTGCTCACGAGGACGTTATGCGTAATAGCGCCACAAATGCCAGGTAAATTTGAATTGTTTATATTGTAATGCGAAGTGTGGACAGTCAAAACTTTTACTTAGCTAAGCTCCGCGACAAGCAAACAATAACAAAAAAATTAATAATGTGTGTTTTCCTACTGGATGAAGTGGATTTATTTGGAACTTAAACCAAAAACTTACCGAAAAACGGCCGTCAGGAACTCTCCACCCTGATGATGCCACGTGTTGAGGCGAACCCTTCTTTACCTGATGATGCTACGTGTTGAGGCGAAACACGTATCGTTTGCAAGATAGAAAAGCGGTAGTGTGTTTGGCGTTGTGTATAGTTATAATTATAACTAAGTTATAATATTTAGTTTAAGTTCCCTGTAAATCCACTTCATCCAGCAGGAAAACACACATTATTAATTTTCTATTGTTGTTTGCTTGTCGCGGATCTGAGCTAAGTAAACGTTTTAACTGTCCACATAGTATTGGATTTCCGCAAAGTAACGCCTGACTCAATTAATCATCTTGTTGGATCAACTTGTATTCTACGTCAAATTTATTATAATCTCGAAAGAGTGGTTGTACTTCTATCTCAGTCTGATTTTGGAGCTTTTTGTTATTTTTTTAAGTAAAGCTAGAATGGTACGTACCCAGTTGTGACCCTACGTGCTATTAATCGTTGGGAAGTTCATAAGGATAATATCATAATTGTAGTGTTGTTATAAAAACTATATACAACTGCTGTATATATTTAAAAGCATCTTAAAAATATCATCGACTCAAAAAAATAACAAAAGAAGTAGTTGACTCGAAAATTTGTAATTTAGTTATCATAGGAGTGTTTGCTGTACATATACTATGTAAAATTCACCGCCAAGTTATTTTATTATATCACATCCTTGCGTCTCCAAATCTAATTAGAGTTTACGGGTAAGAGTGACGAGATGGTACGAGCATACATAACTTTATTCTGAGCTTGTTTTTACTTAACGACTTAAGTTTAATGTTAGGTTCTCATTTTCAGTGTCGGTTATAATATGGTTAACTTTGTCAACATATTTTAAATTGAATCAATTTTTTAAAACGAACAAATAAAGTTTTGATGTTATTAAAATTCTTGTTAATCTTTCCGATATAGTTCCGAAATCATTTCTGATTGGATATGAGTCCAATAGTTCAATGAACTTTTTGGGTAAACCACGATCTTATATCTATACTCAATTCTTAGCTATTGAGATATAAGAATGGTTGATTAATAATGGAGATTAATAATAAATATATGACATTTATATGATGCCGAAGTACATTTTTTATTCTCAAATAATTATGTGAAGAAATTTCTTAATTATAATAATACTTATTAATAACAGCTCGCTTTGAAATACGGCCTTCTCAAAGAGTGACGTCTTTATTACAAGTACGCGCCGGAGCCTGTCCTAGAAAATTATCGCGCCAAGCTCTATTAGGATCTATCCATTGTCATGGACAGGACTGTTCTTTCGAATAGACCTGATATTGTGGTTGTGAATCGAATTCAATAAACGGCATATTTAGTGAACATTACGATCCCATATGATAAAAGCCTCGTGTAAGTAGAAACAGGCAAAAGAACAAAATAATAGGTGTAATTTCTATTAAAATATAGCTACTTATTGTGATTAATGGAGTCAGGCGTTACATTGTGCAAATCCATGTGGACAGTCAGAATTTTGACTTAGCTAAGATGCGCGACAAGCAAACAAAAATAGAAAAATAATAATGTGTGTTTTTGCCTCTATAAAGTGGTTAACTCTATAAGGTTTTGGTTATATATAGCGCCCATTGCAATCGCAAGATACTAAACGGTTGTCTTCCGTAGATTACTATACCTGATGGTGCCTCGTGTTGAGGCGAAACACGTGTCGTGCACATTGTGGAAGAGTGGTGGTGTGTGTTTGTTGTTGTTGCTAGTGATTGGGAGATGGAGAGGTTGCTGATGGCCGTTTCTTCGCTAAGATTTAATTTAAATTACCCGTAAATCCACTTCTTCCAGTAAATAAAACATACATTATTTTTTTATTGTTGTTATGTTTGTCGCGGATCTTGGCTAAGTAAAAATTCTGATTTCCATGCTACTTATTGTGTCCACGGATGGTTGTTTCCAATTGGTTCAATTCGTTATCTTAACCAGTTGGAATTCCGTGGCGATGTTCTGGCAGCTAGCCCAAACCGTGCACCGATTTTATCGCTATCGTTCCAAACCCCAGTTATTTGGTCTGAATTTTAAGACTATCTTCTTTAACATCAGAGCCAACGGCGATAAAACTATTGTGATTCGTATAGTTAATACCTTGTGGGAGAAAGATGAGACCCAACGGCGAAAAACTATTGTTATTCGTACATACCTTGCGGCTCGTGGGATTCATTAAGACGAATTTTAATGTATCTAATTTGTTGAAAAAATGACGGCGACGTGATTCGCCACCCGTCACGTCCTGATTCCCACAAGGGTGAGAAGCGACTAATGGAGAGCCGTTTCACTGCAATGAATGTGAGAGGAAGAATGGATAAAAGGAAAGATGAGTGTGGAGGAGGCGGGGAGGCCGGATCGTAGAGGATAGAGCTCTGTGGCCTCTGCCAACCCCTGCGGGGGATAGGCGTGAATATATTATAAAAAAAACATTCGTACATTGAATAACTTTTGGATGAATTAAAAATCGTATTAGAAAGATACGACTTTTTTTATATGTTTTGCTAAGTAAGGCATGAGTATAAAGAATACTATCAAGTTTCTAGAATTCAATATCAGTAAGAAGGTATCTCCGGTCGACAGATGGAAGCCAGCATACAGAAATTCTATCGTTTGTACTCAGTTGTTTTATTTGTCAAGCGTAAATACATACTTAGACGGTTTCGCTTCAGATGCGGTTTTATTTGTTGTTTGCGATGCAATATTGGCAGACTGAAAGTATTATGAAATTTACGTTTTAATTTAAAAGAGTTTTATAGTACTATTATCATCATACTAGTAAATATTAGTGTACTATTTACTATAGAAAATAGTACTGTAAAAATTAGATAGATATAGATTAAATTAGTAGTGTATTTCATTATGATGATATGTGATATGATATATAATGAATATGCATTAAGGGAAATATGCATTAAATTGAATAATTTTTTTTCTCGGAACAGGGCTCAAAAGGTCTGTGAAAATATAAGCCCTTAATGCATATTAAGGTTGTCCGCATCGCACTTTTCGATATAAAGATTAACAGGAAAAACAATTCTTTTCTTCTAAATTTTTGTAACTAATTTACCATAAATTGCTCTGCAATTTCCATCAAATATTTTTGTAAAGAACTGAACGTTCTACAAAAAAGTTCTGACATCATTTTTCGATGAATCAACTCAGTCAAAAGTTATTCGAGGTCAAAGTTAAATCTAAAAATTCAAAGTTTAAGGTTTTCGAACATAAATATTAAAAACTGCAAAGGGTACAAAAAAATTGAGTGTGGGATTTTTTTTTTAAATATTTCATCTAAGTGTTGATTGCTACGTCAGGCACACCCATGGAATCCAGCCGCAGTAATATGTGCCACTCGCTGAACTAATGACATCGGCATGCCGTTCACCTCGTAGACGATATTTTGATTAAATGCTGATATGAGATGGTCTGAGATTGTCTCTCAGCTCTATTTGTAATTATTATATAGGCTTTTTTCTAAAAAACATTACAACCCATACGAATGAATGAACAAATCGTCTGTTTAATGATACACACAAAAATGATATACACAACAATTAAAATTTCTGTAGGACATACTTTAAAATATCTGCAGGAATGGTACTTAATTGTGGGATATATAATAGTATAGGAACGTGATCCTCAAAACGTTTGCAGTAATGGACTTTAAATCATCACGCTTGTCTGAAGTGGATTTGTGGAACACACCTCTGTGTGTATGTATGGATATTCATACCTCCGTATGAATATTCATATGTAATATGTATAAACTACGGGTATTCATTCAGTAAAGAAAGTGAAATACATATGTATGTATTTCTATGTGGACAGTCAAAACTTTTGCTTAGCTAAGATTCGCGATAAGCAAACAATAACAGAAAATTAATAATGTGTGTTTTCCTGCCGGATGAAGTGGATTTACAGGGAACTTAAACTAAAACTTACCGACGTCTAACGGCTACCGGCTACCGACTAAAACGGCGGTCAGCAACACTCCACCCACCAACCATTATACAGAAAAAGTGACATTTCGGTTGTCTTCCGCAGAGTCTACTATACCTGAAGATGCCTCGTGTTTGGGCGAAACACGTGTGGTTTATAAGGTGGAAAAGTGGTAGTGTGTTGTGTATAGTGGTTGGTGGGTGAAGAGACGCTGACGGCCGTTTTTCTGTAAGTTTTGGTTTAAGTTCTAAGCAAATCCACTTCATCCAGCGGGAAAAAAAAAGTTATTAATTTTCTGTTAAAAGTTTTGACTACCCACATAGTGATGGATTTCCGCAAAGTAACTCCTGACTCCATTAATCATATGTATTTCTTCTGATGCGAGAAAAGAACTTGCTTACGTTGAATATGAAATGATTAACACCGAGAAAACTGCTATTTGCACTCGTCGGGTTCTTTTTAACATAATATAATATTAGAGGACCCAAAGACGTCTTGTTGCCATAGATTTGAAAGCATCACCTATTGAATTAAAAGTATCTTATCTTTCGAGCTAGAACTAATAAAAATCGGTTGATTATTTTCGTAGATTAGCGTGTACGAATACAGTGAAAGTAATTTTTACATATTATTAAGATAAGCAAACAAGCACAAACTCAAACAGTGGAATTTCAATATCTTGACGTTCAGTCAGGAGATATTAAACTCAAGTTGGTACGGTGCTGTCTCCTTGGAAACACGCATCGAAGTTGATCTTATTAAATTCTTTGGAATTTGTAATAATAAAATTAAAAACGGTCGTGTACTTTCTCATGTTCATGCTCCAATAGAGCCCAGTTTACGCTGAGCAAGAAGAACCATTTTGTGACACATTGTTGATTTTTATTGTTTTTTGTTCTTTGTTTTCTTTTTCTTTGAATGTTAAATTCAATATTTATTAAGATTTTAGTTTTAGCACTAAGTTTCTGTAAAAAAGTATCACTTATAAACTATAAATTTCAATACTTTAGTATTTTTATATTTGATTTCTATTTCAATACTTTAGTATTTTTATATTTGTATATGTTTATATGATGTATGTTGATTTATGTGATATAATTAATTTGATTCCTCGCGCAGATATTATTAGTCTGTGCCATTATATAGCTGGAAATACGCCTGCCATAATGCGTGCTACCTAAATTTATCTCTGAATTCACGTTCTTCAGTTTTTGCCAGTCACCCGATGATCGTCACTCCATTTTGCCGGGGGGGGAGGGTCCCAACTATGTACGTTCGCCGAGGCGTGGTTTCCACACCAACATATACTCCAACGGTTATCGGTTCTGTGTTGATTTATTAATCTTTAAATATAAAACCATTATTGAAATACTATACAAGACTTTTAAACTTATAAAAAATATTATATATCGCATATACGAGTGTAATGCGTATAATACGACACATTACGTGTATTCAAAACAATAAATGGTAAATAAATTATAAAACTGAAAAACTAACTTTGTTGGCACAGAGACCCAAAATGGATTTTGACCTCCGAAAAGATCTTACGCCACCGTGCTTTGTCCTGCGCCACTTCCTGGCTTTATTTATAGTTTTTTGAAAAAAAAAAAAATATTAATAAATTAAAATATTTGTTGTAAATTGTAATTATATTTAATCTAATTATAATGAAAGACGCAATAAAGTGCTATAAAATAATGTATGCTGAATATGTCTATATTGGGAATTGTTTTATGGAACTATTATGCATCTTAATAATAAAATATTTTTTATTTATTCATACACAATTAACAGGTCGTCGATTAAGTTTGACACAAATATTGTACTTTTTTTATTTTTTTACAAAATGTATATTAACAATATTTAGTTCATACTCATAAAAAACTGCAAAGAAAAAATACAATAAAACAAATAGGAAATATGACACTGTTGTTCAATGCTAGACCCCTAAGTGAATTTTTACCCAATTTTACCAAATTATTCCAAGGAACAATTAAATGACTTGATGCGAACAAATACGTGATCAGCAATTTCCCAACGATCGGGTGGCTCTGACATTGTAAATTTGGCGCGTTGGTATTTTAAATAAAGCTTTTAATTATATCAATGTCAAAATCACCGATAGCCACCACATAAAAGTTAATGAAATAATTCCTAATATATAGGATCTAATACGAAAAAGTAATAAAAAAGCCTCCCGTTACAAGAGGTTTATTCCTGCAAAGGAATGTTGGGTTTCAAATAAAACGTGATTCTGTCACTGTGATTCGAGATGTTCCTATTTAATTAAAATACTTCAAAGACCTTTTTTTATCTTATAAACCTATAATTGACCTTAGCTACCCTGGGCGGTCTTTCCGAACCGTTACGACATTGGAACCTTCAAAAAACAAGCCTATACTTACCTAAAAGGCCGGCAACGCTTTCGCGACTCCTGCCGTGTCGCGGTTGCCCATGGGCGGCGCTGATTGCTTTCCATCAGGCGACACGCTTGCTCGTTTGACCTTCTATCCCATAAAAAAAAAAATTGATCTTTCATTCGTTTCATCATCTACATCTTTAAAACAGTCCACTGCTGAACATAGGCTTCTTTTATCCTCTTCTTCTTTTAATTGTCTCTACGATTAGCGTAAATAAATGGCTACATTCAGTACAATTATCTATTTTTATGCTTGCTTATATTTTTGCGCTCCGTAGCGGCTGAGATAAAATACATCGGGTTGACGTGGTCTGAAGTGAAGCGCGTCGCTCAAGACCAATCCCAATGGGAAAGCACTGTGGACGCCCTCTGCCTTACCTCCGGGACATAGGAACATAAGAAGTGCAATTATCTCTGTTGTTTACACGGTGAAACAGTTCTTCATCACTCACTTGCCTCATTCACTCCTTGATAGCCGAGATTCCCTTCTCCAACTTGCCCTTCTTTTCTTTCGTCTTCTTAGAATTGGAATATTGCATCCTTAAAAGCAAGCCTATAATATATAATATTATAGCCGGCCACGCTTTCGTAATACCTATGGTATCGCGGATGTCTATGAGCGACGTTGATTGCTTTCTATTGGGCAACACGCTTGTTCATTTATCCATCTATCTTGTAAAGAAAGTGAGGATTTATTCATTAATATATTGACCCAATAATATACAAAGAATCTCTGGGCAAGACATGTAGAAAAAAAAATAAAAGTAAAAAAAAAATGCTAAAATCTCTAAGTAGAAACCAAATCTGCATGCTTTTTACGGAGTAATAACATCACTTGCTGGCACTTATGTTATTATTTTATGTAGCCTAATCTTCGGCTTCACGCATTCAATCTTTACTGCCGTCCTGCGCAGATCGTCGCACCATTCAGCCGGGGGGGCTTCATATATTGAAAGTTTAAAGGACCCTTTATATAAATAGTTCGTCTTCGTTTATCTAGATTTCAAAACCGGTGACAAGAAGATTATCAACGGCCCGTTCTGGCATGAGGTGTTTACGGAGGTCTATGAGGACCCCGAGGATGATGTGTCCACTACGACGTCCGAGCCACTGCCCTTCTTTGAAGACGAACCCTCCACGAATAATGTGACGGCGCAGCTTGGCAGCAGAGTGCATTTACACTGCAGGGTGCACGACTTAGGGGAGAAGACGGTAAGCAAAAATTATATATATTTATCTTTTACACTGAGTCAGGGGTTGCCAAACATTTTTTGCTAATCGATGCCTATACAATTTTTTGCAAACTTCACTAGCACGGCTGGCATGCTACAGTAAGCATGCCAGCCGTACTCATACGGCATCATAAGGGGGTTTTATCTTCATTTACAATTAAACTCTTCCAAATGAAATTGATTTCTTAATGTATCATTATCAGTAACCTGTATATTTTATATTAATTACACATTTTAATAATATTCTAATATTACATTTTATAATATATTAATGAATTTCACTTTTCACTTTAGATTTTATATTCAATCTCAATTTCTTACGTCGGACAGGTGACATGTCTATCACGAAAGACGTCAGTCGAATTAATCTTGTTGTTTTTCTAAAACAATTTATTTATTTTTTATTTTAAATTTTAAAATTACGAATGTAAAAAGAAGTAATATTATATAATATAAAGGTTCGAATTTTTTTTTTGTATTCGAATAAATATTTAATACATTAGTGATCAATCTATCACTATAGTATTGTGTTTGTACATTTATTTTATTATTTTATACATTTATTAAAGTAATTTTACATTGTTAAATAATAGTTTTATAAAAATATTTTAATGTTGAAATTTAAATGCCTTAATCTTTATTAAACAATAAGTAAAGTGACAACAGATTTATTGCTTCTTAATGAATTAGATGGGTGTGCTTGGTGTTTCTTGTTTCACGTATCTTGAAAGATTCAAATAACAACTTGTGTTAATTAATAGGGTCAATTTTTAGACCTCGTCGACCCCCAAAATCAGTTTTCATATATGTAGATCCCTGGGAGACTGATTTCGACGCCAAAGGGTTGATATCAACCACTTGTAGAATCCTCTCTAAGTCATAGTACCTCAATGAAATGTACATTAAATTAATAATGTAAGGAACCCTAGTGAAATGGAATTTATTCCGCATGCCCGTGTGTTTTGCAGCACGGAGTTCCATGTATATTGAGATGAAGGAACGTAGTCAAAGGAAACTTGAGTTAGATAATATTCTAGAATGTATAAATCTAGAGTAAATACTGTAGGTTTGTGTTCTGTTTGAGTACGTTTGTTTGATCTATATCTCATTATAAGACCTAGCCGATATAGATTCTTTGCTTCAGCTTTCTGAGTAATTTCAAAAGTATCATCTGAGTAATTTCAAAAGTATGTATAAATCTAGAGTAAATACTGTAGGTTTGTGTTCTGTTTGAGTACGTTTGTTTGATCTATATCTCATTATAAGACCTAGCCGATATAGATTCTTTGCTTCAGCTTTCTGAGTAATTTCAAAAGTATCAACTGAGTGAAACATATGTACATCGGTGTTCTTTTATTCTAATTTTATTTAATGTAACGAATTTTGCGATAGGATTAAGAGAACACTTAGTATGTAGTGTCCTAGAGATATAATCATCTAGGACGTACTTCTTTTTCTTCTTAGGGTGCGTCTCCAATTAGTGAAGGTCGGCAGTCAGCTCCGATTTTCTTTGTCTCTGTCGAGGCTAAATGGTTAGGCACCAATCGGTCAGAACGTATACGGGGCATTAATTTAATTACATACATACATATCGTCACGCCTGTCTCCCGTAGGGGTAGGCAGAGACCACAGATCTACATCTGCTATGATCTCGGCATAGTTCCCTTGCTTCCTCCATACTCATTATTCTCTACTCTACAGTACTCTTGACCTGGCCTTTCCTAAAAAGTTCAGCAAATTGCTGAACTTAATTTAATTAAGAGACCCCAAATGTATTTTTTACAATCCAGAACTCTTAGCTTAGGTACAAAGTAAATGTGACTTATATTTGATTTTTATTTAGCGCATGAGTATGTGGGTCACCTTATGGTAAATGATCGATGCATCCTATAAACATCCCCAATACCAGAGACGTCACAATATTCTGAGGAATAAAATGGAATAACTTTCATCACCAGATATCTTGGGTCCGTCGTCGCGGTGAAGAGCTGCATTTGCTTTCCTTCGGTCATCACACCTACTCGGCTGATTCAAGATACTCCTTAGCCTTCGAGCAACCCAACGATTGGCGGCTTCTCATACAGTACGTGAGCGAGCGAGACGAAGGTTTTTACGAGTGTCAGATTTCGACGCATCCACCTTTGGTGCGACGCGTACATCTTTCTGTTGTTGGTAAGTATTGTCCTACTAGTCCTACTTCCTACTTAATAGTATAAATGTAAAAGTTTGTGAGTATGGATGTATGTTTGTTACTCTTTCACGAAAAAACTACTGGACGGATTTGGATGAAACTTAACAGTAATATAGGTTATACACCAGAATAACATATAGGCTACAATTTGTAATAATTTTATGTAATTATGGTCGTAATATAACAATACATGTCAATTAAGTCGGAAAACAATCTAGCGTTTGAGTGCTATCTTGGCGTGCGCTGCCTAAACCATTGGAGTTACACAAAGATGATGTACCGCAGGATTGTTTGTCTTGAATAGTTCTAAATAACAGTCTGCAACAGCATATATCTTTTACCTTTTATGTGGAAGCCACTATGAGCATAATTGTGAACCATAAATTATTTACTTAATTTAGAAATATATGTATTTTAAATGATCTGTCACGAAACTTAATGTCACAGACCAAATTCCACGCTAGCGAAGCCGCTGGCAAAAGCTATTATTATATATAATATTATTATTTAAAACTATTAGTATATACCACCATTTTTTTTTTCTTTTGATGGCAATTAGTTGTAACTATTATGCCATTGTTAAGTAAATACAATAATATCAAATCCCTTGAAATGTAGCTAGTCAGCTCGTCACGTTCCGTCTTGATAAATTAGTGGCTATTCTATCAAATACATCGAAGGACTTTTTCAGTCAAAGTCACGGTACACGCATTTATTTCATATCACCATCACAACTAGATTGCATAATACGCGACCACAATTAAACAATATAACTGATAATAATATAAGATTATGACAATCAAAATGAAAACACAAATTCACTGATGTAAGTTGGCGGGAAAAATTTGTACTATTTTTTGGCTATCTAAAAAGTAGCAAAAAAATTATTATAAATATTTGATGTCAAATATTGTGTGTCCTACCTGTATTCTCTTATGGCACCGCTGAAAACGTGGACGCTGGAAGTCCGTCTGCTTCACAAGCTCAGAGTCACTCAGAGAGCTATGGAGAGCGCTATGCTCGGTGTTCCTCTGGTAGATATGAATCAATATAAACAAATCCGCCAGAGAACTAAAGTCACCGACATAGCCTTTCTACATAGACTGAAATGGCAACGGGCTGGTCACGTTTGTCTGAGATCCGACAATCGTTGGAGCAAACGAGTGCTGCATTGGAGACTGCGTCTCGGTAAATGTAGTGTGGGACGCCCCCCGGCTAGATGGTGTGACGATCTGTGCAGAGCGGGTGGCAGAAACTGGATGCGTGAAGCCGAAGATTGGGCTAGGTGGCGCTTTATGGGGGCTATTTAGTGGACTGCCGCAGGCTGTTGATTGATTGTCCCTAAAAATCTTTTTTTACGGAAAATAGGTCAAGGTTGTCAATTAATCATGTTGGGCAAATACCACAGGGTAGTTTTCTTTTGTTGGTAAGATCCCGTATGTTGATGCAAAGTTATTTATAAACGTTATGACATGGGTTAGCCTTTGTTCTCCTTGAAAGCTTGTTTAAGATGGAGCTTAGAGGTTGCTTTATATGTAATTCCGGACTGTGTGTTTAAAGGGCTTTATTTTCAGCAAAATTATGTGAGAAATTACAAGCTTCTCTGTTAGCGGTAATGCACTTTCTTATATTAGTAAACCAATTTTGAATTATTCATGCTACACCTCCATAGTTACCTCGTTGTGTTATGTTATGTAATTCGTTGTATGTAAGGACCAATTGGCTCAGTAGCGGGTCCCTTCACCCGCGGAGTCAATGGTCGCGGGTTCGATCTCTGCATCGAAATAAAAATACATATACATTACAAATATTTATTTATTATTAAAATATTCATTCCAAGTCTGGTAACCACGCCAATTGGATTGGATAAGCGAGGTGGGTTAACGTCCGTTCCTCTAGAAATGAAGAGGCCCGTGCTCAGCAGTGGGACATATACGGGCAGTTAAAAAAAATGTTTTTCGTACTCTTCGACGACCGCTCGAAAGATCACTAGAAGTGATGAAAATCGTTGCATGCGTAATTGGTTCTTATTTTTGCCAAAAAAATAGAATTCAATGGTCGCAAATTCTACGTTTGTCATCTTCAAAAATCATTTGCCTGTCTTGCCATTTGATAACTTACATTGTCATGGTGCAAGATGATTTAGGCCAAAAAAACTTCCAGCAAACAAATGGCCGATGCTTTCGCTTCCGTGACTCTTGTTGTGCCGCGGATGTCTATGGACGGCGTTAATTGCTTTCCATCAGCTGACACGCTTGCTCGTTTGCCCTCCTATACCGTTAAAAAAAATATGGCCTTGTTACATGTCCCATTGCTGGAAACGTGGTCTCGTCATTTCTTGCAGAATAGACACTAACCCACCACGCTTGTCCAAGGCGGAGTCCGAAGGCAGTATCTTCACTACTAAGGTATTAAATTTAAGACTGGAGAATGATCCTTTCTAAATGCTCATTATGTGTTTGAACTAAAAGAATCTTGAAAAATAAATATCAAGATATTCTTGATATAGATATACTTCTCGGAAAATGCAATAAAGAACATTGTATATTTTGTACATTTAAGAGAAAAATAAATTGAAAAGCGTATGAAATAAGACAGCGGTGCTATTATTATGTTTTAAAGCAAGGAGGAAAAAGTAATAACAAGGCAGCTTCTTTTGTGTTGCTCACACGTAAAGCTTCTAAAATATATCACGTATTCATGTACCTATGGCAGTGATCCGACTTGCTTGGTTACTTTTCTCTCGCTTTCCTAAAAAAATATTTCAGAACATTGTGAAGCAATCAATAAAAATAAAAAATATTACTAATAATATAATAGCTTTGAGAAAATCAGAGTTCAATATAAAAAATTAAAATACCTTTTGCTAGTCTAAACAATAATTTGTTGCGTGATTATTTTCGTTGAGTTCAAGATGGTTTATAGAGTTAGGTGTTATTTTGCGTAATTGCTCCTGTTGGGTCGAAAGATGTTTGACCGAGCCGAAAATAGACCACACACACATCTACAAAACCTTGCTCTCCTCCACGCTCGTCCACCTGAGGAACGCTCGCTCCCACGCGAAATCCTCCTGTCGCCACCTGGCTTCCACGAGGGGGGAGGGGGCAGCGACAGATCCAAAGTAGGAACAGGTTCAGCCAGGCTTCATCCCCGAGGCTCGATCCCACCCCTGTGGGTATGGATGTCCCCAGTGTGTACTTTACGGAAATGTATTATTATGTGTGTCAAAATTTTTCTTAGTTAAGATCTACGAAAAACTACCAAAAAGAATATTGTGTGCGTCTAACTATAAAAAGAATCTTACAATAACCGAAAGACTTAACGGTATTCTTCCATACATACTACTATACCTGAAGATGCCTCGTATTCGGCTAAAACGTGTATACATTGTTGAAAAGTTGTAGTGTATGTTTGACGTTGCTGGTATGATAACAGCATTGAGGAGATCGAGTGTTGCCGAGAACCGTTTTTTCAGTAATTAAGCGCACAATATTATTTCTATCTGATAATATTTATAATCTGATTTTATATAATATGTTTTTCGTGGATTTTAGTTAAGTAACATTCTAACTGTCCACTTAAATCCAAATACTTAAGTCAGAAAACAAATGTATTCACAAAACAACAGACGCATGTCAGTTCGTTAACGCCATCTTGTTTTTCTTTGTCCCTTTAGGCTAAACCGAATATCTTTATGAATATTAACAACTTACGTTTGTTCCCAGCCTTATCTAGAATGTTACAAGAATGTCGTCCCGAGTCGTAATGGACGAACTCAAGGTTACTAAGCTTCGTCTTATCCGCTAATCGATAGACGAGTTTGGGATTACTTTGACTTTCTTCCAGGATTAGTTAAAGAACAAAGGTTTCATTAGTCGGAACTTTAAGATTATTGAGGAAATGAGGATAGAATTTTTGAACATTCGACTGATTTTTTATGGTAAGGACAGATAATTGAGGAAGCGTGTCGGCTGATGAAAAGTAATCAACCCATAGACATCTGCGACACCATCTAAATCTGTCTCATAAGGCATTACAGATTTTTTTTTTATATGGGAGTAAGAGATAAACGATAAAGCGTGTCTGACGAAAAACAATAAATAGACGTCTACAATACCATTTTTTTATATATATTCACGCCTATCCCCCGCAGGGGTTGGCAGAGACCACAGAGCTCCATCCGTTGCCATTCATCGCAGCGAAACGGCTCTTCATTGGTCGCTTTTCGCCCTCGTGAGGTACAATACCATAGGTATTGCAAATACATTGTGCCGGCCTTTGAGATATGAGTAGGTTTGTTTTTTGTAGATTCCGATATCATATCTGTAAGAAAATACCGCTGACGATAGTTCGTTCCATAGAGTGGTGTGTGTGAAAGGAAAGATGTATAGGTGGAAAGGATAGTCATTCATTCAGGTTGCGGGGATGTAATTTTGAGAAAAGCACTGGCATATTTTTAGATGATTCCAAAGCCCTTTCTCTTCGCAAATAATTATTAATGGAGTCAGGCGTTACTTTGCGGAAATCCATCACTATATGGACAGTCAAAAGTTTTACTTAGCTAAGATCCGCGACAAGCAAAACAATAACAGAAAATTAATAGTGTGTGTGTGGAAAATTGATGGCCGATTTTCGGTAAGTTTTTGGTTTAAGTTCCAAATAAATCCACTTAACCCAACGGAAAAACACGCACTGTTAATTTTCTGTTATTGTTTTGCTTGTCGCGGATCTTAGCTAAGTAAAACTTTTGACTGTCCATATTCGCAAATAATGTTGATGGTAGCTGGTTCCACGCAGTGGAGTGGAAGTCTCGACTAGTATCAACTATTATCGTTCTCAAGGCTCACCTATCAACCCTTTTTATGAAAGAGACAAGCAAACGTGAGTTGATTATGCTGTTATTACTTCCATCAGGTGGATGGAAGCAATTAGCGCTGCCCTTTGACAAGTGTAGTACCCAAGGTACTACAGATGCATTGTCTACCTTAGAGTAACATGTGAATAATTGGAGAAGATGAGGAAAGATAACGAGAAAAGAAATTAGACCTACGGATTACGGTACCTTTCATATAGAGCCCTTCGTGCTTGGCGGTACCAATTTATACTGGATGTAGCCTAAGAAAGTTTAACTAAAACAAAATCATAAGGCCTATGCTTATATATTTCACTGTAAGAGATGAGAAAACTTGGCGTATAATGTATTCTCCAGAAATACGTAGGCGGTATACTCATCGATTTATCTTCAATTTGTTTCAATTCTTCGTTGGTTACAGAGGAAAGATTTGTTTAGGCCTCCATTGGATGGATCGGATACTTCACAAAAATGTCGGGGGTGAACAGATGTGTGAAATAACTCACGCAAATAGAACGCTCGCTGAATATTTCACGATTTCAGCGTTTTCTTCATTTAGTCCTTTCGTTTTATCAAACGGAATACTATATTTCTTCGACTTTGATAATTTTTTATCTACTGAAGGTTTTATGTACGTTAAGTGAGTTTTGAATAATAAATGCTAGTAAATGTATTGTCGAATAATATCATTGAATGGTCATTAAAAATGAAAATTAAAACTTACATCAATAATGAAATCCATCTTTATTTTACCTCTACAGCCCTTATATATCCATCTGCTATCTAAGTAGCAGCCACAATATATATTTCTTACAAAAGGATTTATGAAATAAAATAATGAACACTAATGAAGACTTCTTAAGTGTTTTATTTATGTTTCGTGGTTTAAGGATTTATTCATTGGATACATTTACTTATAAATTAGATGTTTTATTCTTAATGACGATTTTTTTGACGATTGTATTAAATGTAAAATATATTGTTTCTCGGGGAATGGACATTAATCCATTATGCTTATTCAAGGTGGATTGGTGGGGAACCCATACTAGAAATAAATATTCCTGGACCATACATATTGTATATTATATTTATTCCGTTGCGGAAATCGAAATCATGACCATTGCCTCCGAAAGCGGTAGCTTCGCCATTGAGCCAATTAGATCAAGTCGTAGTCAAGTTTAGCTTCTATTTGTAACTTTTAACGGTATTTTACTCTTCATTTATTGATCTTTTAATTCTAATACAGTATCTTATGTAAAAAAGAAATCAATTAATATGTATTATAAAACTATTTTTGGATTTTATAATTTGTAAATAGGTGTTAAATATTTTTTTATGGAATCTGGCCGTATTGGAGCAACTATTTTTAACATATTTTCTTCCTCTTTATTAAACGCAAAAGAGATCACATTAGAAGAGTTTATTCAAGGATTAAAACTATAAAAGACTGGTTATTGACTATTATTATTTATTATATATATTAAAAAGTGGTCGAGCCACGGTGCACACGAATATTTTATCCAGAATGGCATATTATTTGTCTGTAGCATGAATGGACCGGCTCGCCCGTGGAAGTACCACACTCCCGCAGAAAACCGGCGTCTGAATGGTAGCTTAGCTATCGCGCTTCGTCCGGTGAGCGGTTGAGATTCGGTGGCCTAACTTCCCTCGCCCTCCCATAATGACACTTTCCTCTAAAGATGTCTATGGGCGATGTTTTTCAATTGCTTCCATCAGGAGACACGCCTGCTCGTTTGCCATACAAAATATTTTTGTACATTATTACACGGCATACACAAACTTAAATTAAGTTTTTCCATATACCATCATGATGAGAGGTGGGTGTATATGGGTATAGGGTACGTGTGCTCAAATTGTGTGTGTATGAAGTGTGGTTGAAGGTGGAAAGCACAGAAAAATTGATTCGCATGGCTGAGGACAAGACGAAATACATACAAATGGTTGTCAACCTACGGAATGGAGATAGCATATAAAGAAGGCCAGTATACTAAAACGGCGATTTCATATTTTAATATTTGTTTCTTTTAATAATGAATTTTTTTTATAATGAATACGGTTCTTTTTTTAATTTTCCCCAAAATATTTAACCTTTTCACCTCATGTTTCTTCAGCGGCATCAGAATGAAATATTACAACGCATTATTGTTCTAAAAAGTCTCTTTGTAAATGTTGGTTTGTTTCCTCAAGCCGGAATCAACCTTTTTATGTGACAATAGGAACAAAGGAACCATGTTGGATTAAAGTGTTAAAGTATTTTATATTTTGTTTTTCTTTACAATGCCCGTTGAACTTCACCGTCACAGCTTTTGCGGATGTGTTATAGAACACTTTTACTTCCTTTTTTGGATAATAAATACGTGTCTACTTTATATATATATATATATATATATATATATATATATATATATATATATATATATATATATATATATATATATATATATATATATATATATATATATATATATATATATATATATATATATATATATATATATATATATATATATATATATATATATATATATATATATATATATATATATATATATATATATATATATATATATATATATATATATATATATATATATATATGTATATTTTATTTACAACTCATATATTTCCACGGGACTTCCCTCTCTGCGGGAGACATTTTTATTAATCAATTGACATTAAATAACTGTCATGATACATATATTTATACCGGAATCGAACCTACGACCATTGACTTTATAACTGGTAGCTTTGACAATCGGCTTGATTAGGTTTTGTTGTTGTAATTTGAGACAAAAATATTACTGTTTCTAACACATAAGAGATAAACACATAGATCTTCTCGAATTAAATTATGATATAATATTGCTTCAGTGGTGAAGTTACTTCGTGGCGAGTCTTAATAACCTAGCAATGCACCTTGGATAAGCTTGGTCAATTTCCGTGCCCAGCCGTGGGACATATATGAGCTGACGAAAAAAAAGTATTAAATACTGTTGATGACACAGGGTAAACATTTTTGTGTGTTTAGATTAAATCGAAGGAAAATTAAATTACGATAAGACAACTGATTTATCTAAGTTAAAACTTGTGAGTAAGGCTTAGAATAGAGCTCGATGGTTTGAATTAAATGGAATTCTATACAAGTAAAGGTCTATTTAAAGAGGGTCGAGAAAATAGCTGACATTATACCAAAATTATTACATTGAACGAAATAACTACCACTCTATACCGGATGTTAGCTTTCTCATATAAAAAAAACATAGATAAAGTTTAAGCTTATAGATACATACATACATATCGGCATACCTGTCTCCCGTGGGGTTAGGCAGAGACCACAGATCTCTATCCACTACGATCCCCGTACACCTTCCTTCTTTCCTTCACACTCATCCATCTTTTCATTCATTTTGCCTCTCTCATTCATTCATTCACAAAGGGCTCTCTGTTCTTCACTTCTCGCTCTCGTGGGAATCAGGACGTGACGAGTAGCGAACCACATCACCGTCATTTATAAAAAAATAGGTACATTAAGATTCGTCTTAGTGAATCCCACGAGCTGCGAGGGAGGATGGAGGTAAGCCCCAGCAGAGCCCCGCATGCTGAGGTAAGACACTATAGTACCCGGTGGAGCCCGATCCCGGAACGATCGGCAGGCATTTATTCTACAATACGATTACGACTTTTTAATTTAAAAGTTTTTTATTTGATATTAAAGATTAAAACAATTTAAAAAACGAATTAAAAAAACATTGATCCATAACAAAAAAAATGTATCACCGTAAGTGCAATGAACGATTGACGCGATGACGTCATCCATTTTTCGACTTCACGATAGCGTTGACAGATTGCCTATACGGTTGTAATTTTACGGAAAAATATATGTAAAATTTTGTAAGAAAAAAAAGTTATGTGTAATAATACTATATATTGTGAAATTTTATTTATTTTGGGATAAACTATAAGTATGTATTTTATTTTACAGGGCTTATATATAGGACTTTGACAACCAATTGGTTCAGTGGCGGGGCCCTCCTCCCGCGGAGTTAGTAGTCGCGGGATCGATCCCCGCATCGAAATGTATGGATTACAAATATTTATTCCGAATCTGGTAACCCCGCCAATCTGCATTGGACAAACGTGGTGGGTTAACGTCCATTCCTCCAGAAATGGAGAGGTCCGTGCTCAGCAGTGGGACATATACGGGCTGTTAAAAAAAATATATGTATAGGCTTTAGATAGATTCAATTATTTCCCTCTGCAGCAACACACATGAATACAAATTAAATCATTACCTAACAGTTCATATAGAGGGAAATCGGCGATGGCTTAGTAAAACCTCCATTCATTGAGCAGAGAAATTGAATGAGAACTTTATTGATTTTTTTTCACAATACATATATGTCCCACTGTTGAGAATTGGCCACATTAGTTCTGGAGTAACGGACATTAAACCATCACGCTTGTCCAATGCAGATTAGCGGGGTCAAGGGACTCGGAAAAAATACCTGTAGATCGTACCATGTATATCCGATGTGGGGATCGAACCCGCCACCATTGCCTGCGTGGGCGGGGATCACGAGTCAGTTAGTTGTCGACAGGTGATACATACAATAGATAGATACAGTCAGGATCAGCTCCTCATAAGGGGACTCCTCAGGGAGGGAAGGTAGACTAGCAAACGTGTCTCCTGATAGAAAACAATCAACGCCTACCATATGTATGTATATCGGTAACATTAAATGTACTGCAGATGAGTTGCCGGACTTTAAAAAATGAGTAGGTTTGTCTTATGAAGATTTCAATTTCGTATCTGTTTGGAAATACCGCTGAAAGTTCACCAGTTTGTTTCACAAGGACGTTTTGAAAAGGCTTCGACAGAAAAGTGGTTACAGCGTTACAATATAAAATATTCAAAAACTACAAACGTTTTTTCTTTTTTTCAAATTATACTCTTTATCTATATTTTTCTATTTTAATTTATCTAATTCTTCCATTATGTAGATGGCTAGCTACAACGTTCACAACTAGCAACGACAGCGTGTGTAAAGCCTCCCAAATTGTCGGGTGCGCTAAATAATTTGTATTTGGGATTAATTCGGACCTTCGCATAATGAAAGGTCAGCTAATTTCTCACTAGGAGTTTGTACTTAATGAGCTAAATTATGCCGTGGCTTACTTTAGTGTTGCATTTACAGGCTTATGAGCATGTTTGTAACATATTTTTTTTTTTAATTTATTTAACGACCCATTCACATGAGTTACAAAAATACCTACATCTATATAATGATTATTGTATAAAATAACGTAATCGTAATTAATGATAGAACAACATTTACGTCCTTTCACAGTAGACTTATTTTCTCCTAGTATTTTAGTACTACTATGCAATACTTTCCAAAATCGCACAAAAGAAACGACAGTTTTCTATAACAACACGTCCGTTAGACGGTAAAGCCGTCACGAACGCCATCTATTGAAAGTAATTGGAAGTAAATGGAAGAAAAAATTTTTCATTTTCAAGCTGTTATGTTTTCCCTATAATATAGCGAACAAAATAAAAAAAAAAACAAATCGCCGTTTTTTAACTTTAGCAATAATATTAACAAAACGGCTCTCCATTTTTGTATATTGGAACCAAATACTTGACCAAATACGTTACTTCATCGATGTATATATACTATGAAAGAACAATGTACCGTGTTGCGATAAAACTCTTAGGAGTTAGCGCGCTCGCCAAGATTTCTTTATAAGTGCATTTATAATAAAATTAAAAATAATTTTACAATGGTTGGCGTGGTAGTTCTTGGATAGTTTAAGAGAGTTCATATATTTCTGCGTGCGTATTGTACTCAATAAAATGTATAGATACGGTCAAAGGTACACAATGATCAGTGATCGGAGTAGTAGGTATATTGACTTAAGGTCACTGATGTCAAATGTATATGTTAACATGGACATGCTTCCGGATCTCTTAATTAAATTCTAAAAGGTATAAATTTAAAACTATAACAATCAAATCAATGCAAATAAATAAGCATATTTATTTTAGTATAGGCTTTAAATAAAAATAAATTTTATAAGGTTTTTTAAATATCAAATGAAGAATTGCCTAAATCGTAAGTAGAATAGAATAGAATAGAACTATTTATTTGCAAGTAAGGCAATTTTAATAATATTTTTCTCATTTCCGGAAATTTTCCGGTATTGATTTTAGAAAAAAGTTATGGACAGTATGTAATAAGTTCTTAAAATCAATATACCTACTCTGATCACTGATGATGACTTAAGTGCTTACTAGCCCTTATGAACAAGGACGCCCAGGTGATGTCAAAATGATTTTGACTTCACCTGGGGTTTGGGCCGCTTTCGGTGAGAAAGGATTGATTGGTTATTAAAAGAGGCTTCATATATGAGAATATCTCTTGAGGATTGTGAAATGTAATAATAAAATATGAAGTAATGGATAAAAAAATTGTGTATTTACTACTTTATGTAGTAGCACATAAAAAACAAAAAATAGTTTTCGTATTTTTTTAAATACTAGTAATGTTCTTGATATTGCTAGAAGTGTTTGTTTACCAATTCAACTAAGCTAATAGTAATTTTGCTAAGAAAATATACTTAACATTAATAGTTCTTCAATTCCTTCTTCTTTCAAATATATCCTACGATTGTAAGCGCAATACTTACCAATGGAGCCATGCTACTTAACTTTCTTTCCTTTTTGCAATTTCTTCCTTTCGTCGTAATGGATTTTTTTATGGGATAGGAAGGCAAACAAACAGGCGTATCACCTGATGGAAAGCCATCAATGCCGCCAATAGACTTCCGTAGCGCCATAGACAGTACGGAAGCGTTGTCGACGTTTAAGGAAAGTGTCATTATGGGAATGGGAATTGGAAGGGGAGGGGTAGAGGAAAGGGGAGGGTGTTGGGCCTCCGGAACTCGGCCGCTCACCGTACGAAGCGCGATAGGTAAGCTACCACTCATACGCCGGTTTTCTGTGGGAGTGTGGTACTTCCCCGGGCGAGCCGGCCCATTCATGCTACAGACAAATAATATGCCATTCTTGACAAAGTATTCGTTTGCAGCGTGGCTCTACCATTATTATAATGGATGTCTGGTAACAATTAATTGAATTAAAAAGGCTAAACTGTTACAATAAATTACAAAAAAGCTAATAATAGTATTATACGTGGTTCCTTTATTGCGATTTTAGTTTTTCAGTTGATTGGAAAGAAAAATAGTTTAAGCATTTATTGGAAGATAAAATCCTCTTAAAAAGGCATCGACCGGGAACAGATGTGCGCGATGGCTAACACGCGGTGCAAACCGCGCCGAATTTCTCGAGACCGTAACCAATAAATTTTTGCCAGCTTATTGGTTTTGTTGCAAAAATTGGAATTAATTCTTATAGTTCATACTTATAAAAGTGGATCCGGATAGATAACCGGACCCGGATAGATACATTTCTATGTGGTTACCGACATTAGGATATTACCACCCTATTTCTTCATATAAGTCTCGACCGAGGGACCTATAGAGGCAAAACCAGAAGATAGGCAATAGCATATCAGAAAATAAAACCCACTCTGTGGTAACACCCATCAACTTTATGTACTGAACTAATGATTTATGTACTGTATGTACTACGGCTGTATTAACGATAACTGATATAGGTTGTCCCGTGGAAAAATAAGGTATTTAAAAGTAAATAATTAACAATATTACATACATATATATCGTCACGTCTGTTTCCAGTAGGGGTAGATAAAACCACAGATCTCCATCTGCTACAACCTCGGCATACTTTTCTTACTTTCTCCACACTTATAATCTTGCTTTATCTACATTCATCTCGTCATGCAAGCTTGCCGGTTAAGAGTTCTCTTGACCTGGCCTTTTCTGAAAACTTCGCCAATTCGGTTAAGGTATGTTTTCCTTAGTCTTCCATCCGCCACGTAAATTTGTTTTGTAAGTCGTTTTTTACCCATCCTCTCTTTGTCCCTAAATCATCTAAGCATCCCTGATGAATGATAATTTAGAATTTCATTTAACTTATTTCTTTCAAGTATAATAGAATAAGTTTATTTTTAAACATGTTATCATGTAATAGTAACGATGAGCAGTAGCAGTGTGTGGTAGTCCATTAGTGGATATAGGACTCCCTAAAGACACGCTACCTTTTCCAAAATCCGGCTTTACTCATCCAGTTTCTACCAGTCGCCGTGCTTACATCGATAAAGTATATGGTCGGGGGTGTATTGCATTACGTTTACTAAGACGGGGTCTCCACTCCAGCACGTCAGTTCCAGCACACGCTAGTTCCAGCACATGTCGGTTGTTAGTTTTCCGTCAAACGCAACCAACTCATAGTCACTTTAATTTCCTATCTCGATGCATATATGTACATACATCAGTCTAATTATGAGACTAATTAGTAAATCCAAATTGCTAAAGTTTTTAAGAAAGGCCAGGCTAAGAGTAACTTTAGAGATTAACCGGCGGGTTTACTTGAGAAGAATAATGAGTGTGGAGGAAGCAAGGAAAGTATGCCGATATCATAGCAGATGGAGATCTGTGGTCTCTGCCTACCCCTACGGGAGACAGGCATGACGATATGTATGTTCAAAACAAAAAGTTGATCTTCTTTCATAGTTTACTTTAATAAAAAAAGAAGTATTTCAGAGAATAATATGAAGCATTCTATTAGCTTTAAAATTATCCGTTAGATGGTATCAAAACTAAGAAACAGGATTTTTTTTTGAGTTACGTTCGAACTCCAATTATGCCAACGATATTTCTTGACATTGATAATATAATCGTAAAAATGATAAATATTATTAATATAAATAAAACGTATTGATAATAAAAATTATAAATTAAATTAAATGTTCCAATTTTGTATCCTAAGTGGATGAGGCCGCTTAATTAATGATAGTAAATTTGCCCTCGAGTGTTGTTACTACAAATTACGAAACTCTTTAGCATTATTTTTCCTTCACTAATTAAACGTACTTTCGAGAGGTCTTGATAATTTCTATTTCCCTATATTAATTGCTAGCTGGAAATAAAAACATTATTTTATTGTTCATTTTTTTTCAAAAAAGTTATAAATTTTGGGCCTGTTATACTGAAAATAAATGATCATGAATCCATTACTATGCGGCCATATATAGTGTAGAACTTCTATACCCATTGATTTAAGTTGTCTAACTTTGTCTTATATTGTTAATTCAATAAAACAATCATTCAATCGTTAGTCTGAAGTATTTCACTGACCTCTCTCAAGTCAGGGAGATTAAGATATCAGAACTCAACGGTGTAGGAGTTGCAAACCCCAAAACCAGAAATCTTCCTAATGTTATTGCGTTGTCATAATTTATGAAATGAACTAAACAGGATATTTAATTTTTTCTCTAATAGAGATTCACATATGTAGACTCGAAATTACCCAAATAGTTGATTAGTTTTATATATGAACAAACATAATGCTAAATCAAGTTTGAAACATGCTTGGGTTTGGGCACATAGAGAGGATGGATGAAATACGAATAATAGAAGTAATATACTTTATTTATGGATTACGTTTCACAATTACACAGGTCGTCGTAGAAAAGAAAAAATTAAGTATTGTATTAAGTCCGAATACACATTAACCTATTTTCTTTTTATTAAATATTTACTTTGTTCCCTTGTTGGGAAAACTTACATACCTGCTTTTGCCGTATAAGCACTAGAAATTTATTTGGGAACAGGAAACGTTGCCCTGTTTCGGAAATATCCGATTTTACCCTGTCCTATCAAGGTCCCAAATTAATATTATTAATGGAGTCAGGCGTTACTTTGCGGAAATCCATCACTATATGGACAGTCAAAAGTTTTACTTAGCTAAGATCCGCGACAAGCAAAACAATAACAGAAAATTAATAATGTGTGTTTTTCTGTTGGGTTAAGTTGACTCTACGGAAGACAACCGAAAACTTTTCGGTTGTCTTCCGTAGAGTCTACTATACCTGAAGATGCCTCGTGTTGGGGCGAAACACGTGTCGTTTACAAGATGGAAAAGTGATAATGTGTGTTTGGTGTTGTGTATAGTGGTTGGTGGGTGGAGAATTTATGGCCGATTTTCGGTAAGTTTTTGGTTTAAGTTCCAAATAAATCCACTTAACCCAACAGAAAACACACATTATTAATTTTCTGTTATTGTTTTGCTTGTCGCGGATCTTATCTAAGTAAAACTTTTGACTGTCCATATCCCAAATTAATGCTAAAAATAAGGTTAGATTGCGTTGTTACATACAAGTTTTATTTTACTAATAAATGTAAACTTTTTGGTAAAAATGTCCAAGTCCCACAGGGTTGAATCTAAAAGTTTCTGAATAAAAAATTTATAGCACGCCTACAATGTGCTTTTTATGGTGTGAATCAAGGATTGAGTGCCCAGTAAAAGTCGAGTTATTTTATGTTACGTCCCTGAAAAAATGTCAAGGGAGTAAACAGCTCCTTTAAGAGTTGACAAGTTATATAACTTAACACTTTCAGTAGGAACGTTTAATGCTGAATTCAACTTGAGCAAGTGAGAAAAGTATGACCTTGTACGTGAACAAGCTACCGGTTACGCCCACTAAGCCTCTAATTTGTATGCAACTGTGTAACAGTGAAAGCACCTATCCCTCAGTATATATATATATATAATATATATATATATATATATATATATATATATATATATATATATATATATATATATATATATATATATATATATATATATATATATATATATATATATATATATATATATATATATATATATATTATTAAGATAGGACAAGAGAGGTGCGATAACTGATGTGTAGCGAAGCACCTTAGATTAAGATTGCCAGTGGATATCTATTTGGTTTGGTAGATAAAAAGGAAGTTTATATTCAAGCTGTGGTAGACATCAATCATTATACTTTAATCTGCTTTTGCTGTTTATTTTATTTCGAAAGTTTTTTTCTAGATATTAACAATACCAACACATCGTGCGTTGATGTAGGTCTCTGTAGGTGCTGGAGGCACATACACGCATAGACTACGTTCCTCCAGCACTTACAGAGGTTGGTACGTAGTCTTTGTTTCCCCATTTATACATATAGGCATTGATCACAAGCCCTTCGGTTTAATATTTCTTTAGGGTCATCCAGGTTCCATCTGATCTCCGTTTCGAGCCAAAGATTTAAATAGTCAAAGAATTAAATAGTCGCTTAAAGATATGCTTTTCTCTTGTATTAAAATATATAAGCTGTGAACCTATGTCCTTTTGTTCCGAGCTCGCAAGCATTTTTAAATAACTCAGCTAACCTTAAACATTGATCCATTTTCATATAAGAATATCACGTCTCCCCGGAGTAATATGGCCAAATATTTTCATACCGACTCGCAGTGCGGGTTCAAATTATACTTGCATATTTTCTTTGCGCGATATAGGGTTTCCCGCCCGCTATCTTCGCTGGGCACGTAATGGTGCCAACGCTCCTTATAAAATTTGCCTGATTTTATTGCACAGACTTTGTAGTAAACTTCGTATTTTTCATATAAATGGCTGGCAGGTTTTTAATTTAGTTTACATATGAGATACGAAATATTATTTTATGTTACTTGAGATGATATAGGATAGAAGGGCAAACGAGCAAGCGTGCCACCTGATGAAAACTAATCAACGCTGTCCATAATACGCAGGAGTCACGAAAGCGTTGCCGGCCTTTTAGGTATGAGTCGGCTTGTTTTTTGAAGGTGTCAATATTGTATCGGTTCAGTAAGACCGTCGCTGTGTGGAAAGAAGTTACGAGAGAAGCGTACTGTAATAATTCGCCACTCATTCAGAATGTGAGGATGAAACTTTTCCTTACTGCGAATTGAGCGGTTGAGAAATCCACACAATTCTTCGGAACACTCTCCCGTGATTTTTATGTGTGTGTGTGTTAAAAATGGTTGAAAAATAAAAATATCTCGTCAACCACTTCACTACAGTCCCTGTATATCACAGCAATAACTTGAAATACACAACAAACTGTTGTGTGTATCAAGTTATTGCTGTGATATAGAATAGTACCATGCCATTTCTTCCACGGGTGTTGTACAAGAAGATTATGAAATCAAATACGAATATATGAGCAGTAGCGTCCACCTGAAAACCAACCTGTAATCCCCAATCCACGCACATAGTATGGGGATTACGGGAATCCCTCTCAATTGAGGGAAGCTAATGTTTAACAATCTTCGATTTTTGACAGACTATATCGTCTGCGACTTTAACACTAGACGTCAAAATTTGTTTGATACAATTTATAATCCTTTTTTTGTAACAACATTAAGTATATTGTGGTACATTTTTCTAGATTGAAATTATTTTGTTCCGAAAAAAAAATATTTATGCTTCAAAAGTCGGTGCATTGAGTAGTCTTTTTAAATAGAACACGCTGTAACTATTTCACCTTGAGACTCAGTCACCTACCCAAGTACCGGACTTTATAAGTGCAAAGTCGGTCAAGAGTTTTCTTTAGTATTACACTTCAGAACACAAGGTGAAAAGAAACGCCAGGATTTTATTATAACAATAGTTTTCATTTAATACCTTTTTTATGATCATTCATGATTTTTTTAACAGCCCATATATGTCCCACTGCTGAGAAATGGGCCTCTCCATTTCTGGAGGAACGGACGTTAACCCACCACGCTTGTCCAATGCGGATTGGCAGGGTAACCAGACTCGAAATAAATATTTATTATCCATAAATATTTATTCCGATGCGGAGATGGAAACCGCGACCATTTACTCCGCGGACGGAGGGCCCCACCACTGAGCCA
The DNA here is from genome assembly GCA_031353405.1 of Baronia brevicornis. NCBI lineage: Eukaryota > Metazoa > Arthropoda > Insecta > Lepidoptera > Papilionidae > Baronia > Baronia brevicornis. The sequence continues at coordinate 291,269 of JASFAT010000295.1, read as the reverse complement.
ATTGGTTGTCATTTCATGATTATGTAATGATAACTGTTAGTTATAAAGGACTTCAATAGCGTAGAGGCAGAATTTCTAAAAACCGGAGTGTTAAACATATTTACTCGTCATCCCGTTTTTAGACATTTTTAGTTATTTGCATGTTTTGTGATCAAGGAAAAAATCGCGAAAAAAAGGAAAAATGATTTTCTTAAGTTTTGATGATGATGATGATTTTTAAAAATATTATACACGATATAAGATAAAAAAGGAGGAAATATGTACAGATTTAATGTAACAAAAAAATAACCTAAATATAGTTTATTCCGCAAGCAATAACTATTGTCATACAAAAATATCGTTTTTAACATATCTTTCTTTCACAAATAATTATAAATAATGTTTAAAAAAATTACAAATGTGTGGACCACCTATCAATGTCAATATAGATCTCTAGATGAAGTCATCGCGGTCTTTCCGAACCGTTACGACATTGGAACCTTCAAAAAACAAGCCTATACATACCTAAAAGGCCGGCAACGCTTCCGCGACTCCTGCGGTGTCGTGGTTGCCCGTGGGCGGCGTTGATTGCTTTCCATCAGTCTCCTATCTCCTATCCCATAAAAAAAAAAAAAAATTATCGTTGTGGTAACGGTGACACATTTTTATTTTTATGGATTTATTTTTAACTTGAAACAATTTATTTTTCTTGCAAATAAAAATCGTAGGGACTTCTCTCGCCAATTTGATTAGTGTGGTTGTATTTTTATTTCATTTTCAAAATCTTATGCTATTATCAATTATATAATTCTGGTGGCGTATTGTATAATATAATTCAATTTAAGCGTATACTTGGAGTGAAGTGAAATAAATGCGTGTGTAAAAAAGTCCATGCAATTTTTGGTAGAACAATCACTATTTCATCAAAACATGCTTGTCGTGACAAGCTGAATTTAGATTTCAAAATCATTGATAGATACTATTTTACTCGACACTGGCATATAATAGTTATAGCTAATTGCCATAAAAAACGAAAAAGAAGAAAAATTCTACAATTTTTTTCTTTGTTGCTCTTAACTTATATTTTACCTATGTATGTATTGTTTTTTATGCGAAATATCTAACATATAAATGTTTTATTTAGCCAAACTTATACATTTCGAGATTCTCGCAATTAATGAAAGATAAAAGTGCACACTTAAGACTGGTATTACTGCGCTTCGGGCATCATTGATAGACACTATTTTATTCGACACTGACATAGTAGTTATAGCTAATTGCCGTAAAAAAAAAGGAAAAAGTCTACGACTTTTTTCTTTGCTGCTCTTAACTTATATTTTACCTATGTATGTATTGTTTTTTATACGAAATATCTAACATTATATGTATTATTTAGCCAAACTTATACATTTCGAGATTCTCGCAATTAATGAAAGATAAAAGTGCACACTTAAGACTGGTATTACTGCGCTTCGGGCATCATTGATAGACACTATTTTATTCGACACTGGCATAGTAGTTATAGCTAATTGCCATAAAAAACGAAAAAAAAGAAAAAGTCTACGACTTTTTTCTTTGCTGCTCTTAACTTATATTTTACCTATGTATCTATTGTTTTTTATACGAAAAACAGAGCCAAGCTTATACATTTCGAGATTCTCGCAATTTATGAAAGATAAAAGTGCACGCTTAAGACTGGTATTACTGCGCTTCGGGCATCGCTACATTTAGCCGATTGTAGCGAATTCGTGGAAATAAATCTTTCCCAACTTAATGCTCGCGCTTTACAGATAAAGCCCGTGTAACTATTATTAAGAAACGCTGTATTTCATAAATATAGCGTTCCAAACGATCTTGTTGTACGCGGAGAACCATTTCTATGGTCGTTTGTAATATATAACGACAGGAGTATTTACAGTTATGATGTGGGTAAGGGTGCGAGTAAGTATTATGAGAATTTTGCTTTTTTATGGGATAGGGAGTCAAATGAGCAAGTGTGTCACCTGATGGAAAGCAATTAACGCCGCCCATAGGCATTTATAACTCCATAGGCATTATAAACGGGTTGCCGGTCTTCGTGTTATGAGTAGACTTGTTATATGAAAAGGAAAAGGAAATATCGTTGATGGTAGCTTCTCTAAACATAACTTGTAACGTTGACTGTTACGCGTATTTGCAATGAAATCTCCGTCAGGCCACCTGTCTCTCTATAGAAGTGTGCGCTGCTTTAGCGCGTTACAATATTGTTTATAAAGACAATTGTAAATATTAGAAGATTTTTTTATGGGATAGGAAGGCAAACGAGGCGTGTCATCTGATGGAAAGCAATCAACGCCGCCCATAGACTTCCGCAGCGCCATAGGCAGTGCGGAAGCGTTGCCGACCTTTAAGGAAAGTGTCATAATGGGAGTGAGAATGAGAGAGGGAGGGGTAGAGAGAGGGAGGAGGGTGTTGGGCCTCGAGAACCTACCATTGAACTATCGATGTAACATATAATGTTCTTAATATAAACACTATAAGTCGAAAAATTTGATTGGAATCCTTATTATCAACTTCTGTGCAAGAAAACATGTATCTAGTTCCCGCCAACTACCCTATGTAAACATCACTATAATTGGCCGAATAGCACCCCATTCATCAACACCAGTATTTTTCGGCTTTTCAATAAACTTGATCAGTCTACTGGCATTTCAGTTAAAAGCATGACTAGGTTTTTTTTAAATAAAATGATCTTTAATTATCACAGTGACATTTTCTGCTAAATCATGGTTACACTACTTGCACGTGATTATACATTTGAATTCTTTTATGATATTCGTACACGATTAAAACCTAAAACCCATAATTACTTCAGGAATCCTTGTCGTGGAAGCTATTATAATACTCCATTCAAATTGAGAGACAATTGTATTCCAAACAAATATCTGTAAGGCTATATTATTATCTTTTATACCAATGCGGGATTATTGCGGAAAAAGCAGGATTTAGGAAATATAATTGTGAATTTTCGCCTTTTGAAACTCATTTCTCTTATAATTTTATTATAACTACTCTAATATCATAGAAAATAATACGATAAATATTTTACATTCCTCTCAGATAAAAAAAATTCTACACTATTGAACGTCCTTTCAAGTAGTATACTTTATTCACTTATTAAATTTAGTGAATACTCTCAACACAAGAAATCACTAACTCACATTGCGTGGGCTAAACCTTTGCATGTTACGTGGGACCGATCTATCTTATAGTGCAATCTAGTACACTCAAATACAAAATATGTTTGGACGGACATTTCTTAGGATTGTATACCCGAGTAAAGCTGTTTTCATTCTGCTCGAGTAACATGCGGTCTAGCAATTATATTCAGTCAGTACATTTTACGATCTCCATCGTAAATAAAGAGAGGAGCTAACGTCTCGCTTGAATGGGAGGCGACAGTTTTCTTTTTATCTCACCAGATATATGACACAGAGTGCGTAAGCAGTTAAGTTTGTTTCTCAACTGAGTTACGTGTAGGGTGGCCATGATTCACTTTTTGTTTTTGATCCTTTTAAAAATTTTATATTATTTAAGGTTTCATTCACAATTAAGAATACTGCTTTGGTTTCTTTGTTTGCTAACAAAACAGCGATGGCTAAAAGAAGCATATTCGAAGTCATCGTCTGTTGATGATTATATTAATGAAATATTATATAATATGTACATATATGTATTCGAACCTGCAAGTTGAATATTATCTAGAACAGGTGTGGCCAACTCAAGCTGTGGCGATGGAACGTGAGTCCAGTCGATTATGGGAAAGCAAAGAAAAATTCAATTTTGAAATACTGACAATAATCTTCAATTTTGTTATATTCCCTCTTCATAAAATTAAAAATAATACTCCAATACTTTTATATTAATTACAATAGTACCTAAATGAAAGATTGAGGTAGTGAAGTACTGTTATGTATTTGGTAGATCGCACAAATTGTAGTTAGTAAACAGTAGACCATGGGTCTAATCAAGTTGCTCACACCAGTTCTAGACTTTTATTGGCTCTTAATATACAGAAAATACTTAAGACAGAAAATATTTAAAAAAAAATACTTTAACAAAGTTTGTTGCTGTAATAATGTCCCCATTAATCTTAAGAACATGGATCACTCAGCGCTGAGAATAATCCTACCTTCCACTTCAATTACACGTTTACGCTTCTGCGGGGGTAAGCGCTTAATCCCAACCCAACATATATTTTTCCTTACATTTACATTAGCTGGATAATAAATTCTGATTCAGTCAACTGCTAAGAACGCGCCTGAAAATTCTGCGAGGGTAATTTGAACAAGGCATTGTATGGTTTCAGCGAGTAATAAAATATGTTTTAGAACATGAGGTTTTCTTTTAATAGTAATTTTATATACGAGTGTTGCACAAGATTTTGTTCGTTTCGTTTATGTTTTAATTAATTACTATTTTGTCTTAAAAATCTTTTCTATTATCTTATTTCTTTATGATATCAATTTAAAATGCGTCTCTTTATTACTTCATTTACATATTCACAATAAGTATTCTATAAATATTTAAAAATGTGTTTTTACTTTTTTGAAGGTGTTAGATATTTATTCAAAATGTTTTTTTTTATAAATAAAACACAGAAATAGTATCTCTCCTCACAGTCGGTGTAATGCAGATACATTGCCTTTTTTGAGAAACATGTAGGGTATTATAAAGAGTAGAGGACGCAATGGAGGGTGAGCAATGATTGTGGGACAACTTGAAGAGGCGTTTAGTGCAGTTATTTCTTAATTTTTTATTTATTTGTATATTATAATATTATTAAGGTTTTAATTTTAGTTATTTTAAAAGAAAAAGTTGTCATAAATAAAGTTTTTTCTATTTCTATGTCAGTACCAAAGTTACTCAGAAGTTGGTTTTCATTTACAATATTGTGCTTTTAATAACGCATCCAACAAAAAATAGCTCCTATCTTTAATAAATATACAGATTTGTGGCGCCAATTATCGTTATTAACCGTCTATTACAGTCCACTGGTCTCCACTGGTCTGAAATTGGCAATATTTGCTTTTAGTTATCGTGCTGAGCCAGCCATGTCACATTAATTAATTTATTTATTATATATTATATAATTTTTCAAATTATTGTACGGCATATACAAACTTAAATTAAGTTTTTCCATATACCGTAGTGATGAGGTGTGGGTGTATGTATAGTATAGTGGTTGCGTGTGCTCAAATTGTGTGTGTATTGTGGGTAGTATGTTTTATGTCAACTGCCGCCCGTCACCCGTCACCCGCGACACACCGCTGCACCCGTTCTATATCTACTATAGAAGCGGTGTGGATGTACGCGTGTATCATATATTTGTATAAAGCATGCTGTTTTTAATGTATACATTTTTTACGTTTGTGAAGACGTAGTCTCCACTTCAGTACACGTTTGCTCTAAAGATTGTGAGCTGACAAATGTAACCAGCTTACTGCCACCTGAGATAGTTAACTTGAAGCTATGTGTCGACGACTTTGTTTCCCCGCTGGAATTCTTAATTTCCTAATTCCTTTTACATTTTATACATTACTTTTATATTTTCATAGTGGTAGAGCCACGCTGCAGACGAATACTTTGTCAAGAATGGCATATTATTTGTCTATAGCATGAATGGGCTGGTTCGCCCGGGGAAGTGCCACACTCCCGCAGAAAACCGGCGTCTGAGTGGTAGCTTGTCTACCGCGCTTCGTACTTCGTTCATCCCCTTCCAACTCCCACTCCGATTCCCTCTCTCACTCCCCCTCTGATTCCCACTCCCACTCCCATAATTTTGCCTTCCTTTAAGGTCGGCAACGCTTCCGCACTGCCTATGGCATTACGGATGTCTATGGACGGCGTTGGTTGCTTTCCATCAGGTGACACGCCTGTTCGTTTGCCTTCCTATGCCATAAAAAAAATTATAGTATCTTTGCTGGAAATTCTTAGAACATATTTCAACATCTATATTTATAAAAAGATTGGTGGACAACCATAACCGTTAAATTTCATGTCACTTTGTTGTTTCAATTCTTTGCAGTACCAAGAGTCGAGGTAGTGGATGAGCGAGGCAAACCACTGCAAGACAAGTTCTACAAAGAGGGCTCCATTATAGAGTTGCGGTGTGTGGTTAGCGAGGTCCCGCAGCCAGCTCAGCAGGTCAACTGGAAGCATGGAACCAGATTGCTCAACTATGACACAAAGCGTGGCGGAATCAGGTAAGATAGATTTTGACGAAAAAAAAAACAAATCTACACATTTCTCAAATGCCGGCAACAATTCTGCGATGCCTATGACTTGATTGCTTTGCATCAGGTCACACACCTTGTCGTTTGCCTTCCTATACCATACCAAAAAAATGTACTCACGTATTAATTTTAATGCAAATGATTTACTAACATAATATTTAAGAAGTACATAATTACTAATACAAATGTAAAAATGTAAAATGTATGGACCAAAAAAATTGTCTGATTAAATTATTAGAAGATTTTTTTTATGAAATTATTAGAAGATTAGATTAAAAAGATTATTATTATTTTCCTTTATTTACATATTTTTCTCTTAATAACAATATTATTAATATCAAAAAATCCCTATAAAAATAATATTATTACTAGGGTTATTAATCCTTCGTGACGGGATAAACCAAGCACACTAAGGAAGGCACACTTATGCATCCAAGGAAAGGAACCTTCTCACGATCCTAGCCGTGCACAATATGGCTGCTTTTTGAATTTAACCCACTTACCTAAACCTAACTTGGACAGATGGGCGTCCAAATTTTCACCGATAACTCCATTCATAGAGACCACTATGGGTACAATGACAGTTGAATCAACGTGCCACATGGCGGAAATCTCATGCGCGAGGTCTATGTATTTTATTTGTTTACCTTTTTCCGCTTTAATGAGATTCTCGTCATGCGAAACAATATATTATTATTATTATTATTAATAATAAAACACAAAAATAGTTCTATGGTTTACTTTCGTAGAGCCTATTACGCTTGAGAACGAGCAAGTGTTCGTCATTGAAAAGTCGGTTTTGTGTGTATACTGGTTCTTGTATACATAATATTATTGTTCGGCTTTGTGTATCGTGGATCTTAGCAAGGTGATTGTTGATTCTCTATCTGAACAATGGATTTTTACAAAGTTACATCAATAATACTAATTGTCTAAAATACAATTATATTATTAATGGACATAGGAAATTACGTATTATTTGGTGAAATCCACAAAAACAAATTCGGGTAAAGAAATTGCGTATTTACAACTTAGCATATAAGTACAAAAATATCACTGTAAATATCTGCTAAATAATATAAATATAAATAAAAATATAAATAATATAAATAAAAATATAAATAATATAAATAAAAATAGTTGAAAGTATGCAAAAATGTTGATTGAACGTGTAATGAAAGAGACGGAAAGCAGGATATGGAATGTGCAAGCAGGGTTTAGAAAGGGAATGGGATGTACGGATCAGGTCTTTTCCTTAAGGTGCATAACTGAGAAGTTTCTGGCGAAAAACCAGAAGGCATTCTGCGCCTTCATAGACTTGGAAAAGGCCTACGATAGAGTGATAAGGCATGAACTGTGGTTGGCACTATCCACGTTTAGGGTGGGTAGAAAGATGATTCATGCGCTGAAGTCTCTCTACGAGAAGTCCAGTGCGTGTATCAGAATAAACGGGGCTTACACAGACTGGTTTGATATCTATAAAGGTGTTAGACAGGGATGTGTAGCGACACCGTGGCTTTTCAACCTTTTCATGGATAGTTGCCTGACAGACCTGAAAGAGAGTCAGTGTGGCTTAAGAATGAATGGAGTACTCATCAAATGCCTCTTATATGCTGACGACCAGGTGTTGCTAGCTTCGTCGGAAAAAGAGTTGCAGGAGATGATGAACATAATGCATGGAGCGTTAGAAAGGAAAGGAAAGAAGACGAATGTTAGTAAGACGAAAGTGATGGTTTTTGAAAGGGAGGACACTATGACGCAGTGTGAGGTGCTGATTGCAGGAGAAAAAGTTGAGCAAGTGAATGAGTTTATATATTTGGGGTCACTGTTTACAAGAGATGGAAAATGTGAAGGCGACATTGAAAGACGAGTAAAAGTTGGTAATCAGGTTAACGGAGTCCTGCATTCCTTTATGAAAAGTCAGAATGTGTCTAAAATGGCCCGACTAGCGGTTCATCAGGGGGTGCTTGTTCCGACACTAATATACGGTAGTGAAAGTTGGGTTTGGCAGAAGAAGCATGAAAACAGACTGAATGCGGTGGAAATGAGAGCATTAAGAAGTATGTGTGGTGTAAACTTGAATGATCGAATAAGAAATGAAGATATAAGAGAGCAATGTGGAGTAAAAGAAGGTGTTGTGACAAAGGTAGAAAAAGGGATGCTAAGATGGTTTAGAAATTTAGAGAAGATGGATGAAAGACGACTGGCAAAAGAAATTTACCTTGCGAATGGGGATGGAAGGGCAGGAAGAGGAAGACCACGAAAAACGTACCTTGACTAAATTGCTGAAATTTTTAAGAAAGGTCAGGTCAAGAGTACCCTCAACCGGCGGGCTTGCATGACGAGAATAATGAGTGTGGAGGGAGGAAAGGAAGTATGCCGAGATCGTAGAAGATGGAGATCTGTGGTCTCTGCCTACCCCTACAGGAGACAGGCGTGACGATATGTATGTATGTATGTGTAAAATAGTTGAAACGTTATCGGGTTATATGAAATCGGTCGTTCAACATAGCGTCCCAATACTCACACTAGGTATATAAATAATATCATACATATACAGTGGACCCGCGGTAATCCAGACGTTATCAAATCCGGCGCCCCCTGTAATCCGACAAGCTTATGACAAGACGACTGTTGATTGTATTATACATAAAAATTTCGGCATATCCTCACTAATATAATGCTAGGTTATAACTTGTACTCTAACCACCCTTGAGAGAAAATTTTTAAGACGTAGCTTTGGTCCTGTGTTGTGAATTTTTTTATGGCAAACGAGCACGCGTGTCACGTTATAGAAAGCAATCGATGCCGCCCATAGAGGTCAATACTTCCACAACGCCATAAACAGTGCGGAAGCGTTTCCAACTTTTAAGGGAAGTGTCATTATAGAAGTAGGAATGGGAAGGAGAGAGGGAGGGTGTTGGGCCTAGTTAAGTTCAACTACTCACCGTACGAAGCGCGGTAGCTAAGCTACCACTCAGACGCAGTTTTTCTGCGGGAGTGTGGCACTTCCCCGGGCTAGCCGGCCCATTTATTCTATCATTATATTTATTATAGCCTCTTTATTTCCATCATGAATAATATATTAAACAAGTATATCATATGACAAATTATTAGATAATACGTGTATGCATTAAAAAATAAAATATTACTATTAATATTCATTTAATTTAAATTCCAATCATAATAAATAATTTCAATGTATATAAATTTTAAATGATAAATAAATTAAAAAGAATCAAAATTAAAAGAATCAAAATCAAAATTCATTTTTATTAATTATAAATCATTATGGACCCCTCTACGGGTAAGGCTATCATTATATATTAAACATAAAATGGATACGTGCTCATCATTATATATTGATAAATTTAAGTCACATTTTATTACCGTCCTTGTGTGCATCTTTATCAATGAATATTTTTGTACAGTTTACGAAGAAATAATGAAGTTTTAGTTCATTTGTATGACTTGTTAAAGAATCATTAAAAAATTAAAATTATTCTGCGACTCTCACTCTATTTAATGAAACGCGGGACCTAATAATTTCAAGCTTACATTGTCTTAAAGTTAATTAACACAAACCCCCATAAATCTTCCCGGAGATTCAAACAAATAAGCGTTGTTAACACTCCATGAATTTCGTCCGGATCATTTGGTGCAAAATAAGCGAGTTTGTATACATTACGCAGTTGGACGGTTCCCGGAAATATTTATGCTAATGGAAACTTAAATGTATGTATGTTTTGCAAGCTAATTTTTTGTTGTATGAACAACAAGAAATTACATCTAATTGTATGCCGCAATCCACACTTATATATTGCAAAATAGAGTAATTAATAGTGGTAGAGCCACGCTGCAGACGAATACTTTGTCAAGAATGGCATATTATTTATCTGTAGCATGAATGGACCGGCTCGCCCGAGGAAGTAGGTACTACAATCGTGCAGAAAACTGGCGTCTGAGTGGTAGATTACCTACCGCGCTTCGATTGGTGAGCGGCCGAGTTCCGGAGGCCCAACCTCCCTCTGCCCCTCCCCCTTCCATTACCACTTCCATAATGAAACTTTCCTTAAAGGTCGGCAACGCTTCCACACTGCCTATGGCGCTGCGGAAGTCTATGGGCGGCGTTGATTGCTTTTCATCAGGTGACACCCCTGCTCGTTTGACTTCCTATCCCAAAAAAAAGAAATAGAAAAATATTTATTCGTGATACACCTTTTTTTCACCACACAAGAACGTGAATGCTAATAAAACAAAATAAAAGTGAAATTTAACATAGAGAATATAAAACAAAAAAAAATAACTTAAGATGTGCCACAAAATGATTCTTACTCAAAATAAGCCAGGCGCTCTGTAAGAGCACCTGGTGCTCGTTTTCAGAAGAATCAATGTAGTTAGATCGCGGACCTCAGTGATAATATATAGATAAGTATAAAAATATATTTGGTTATATAGGTTAATATACATAACAGTAGCAATAACAATAATAAGTAACAATAACACTCTGTGGAGCCAGCTGGTTTCACAGAGTTATTGTTCAGCGGGTTTTTCCGAACCGATACGACATTGGCACCCTCAAAAAACAAACCTACACATACATAAAAGGCCGGCAACGCTTCCGTGACTCCTGCGTCCTGCTTGCTCGTTTGCCTTCTTATCGAATGATCTATATGTCGAGCTGTTAGATTCGTCGATGACCAAGATCTTAACGAACGGCTAGATGCAGAGGGATATTTTATCTCGCAGCACTTTTATCGAGTGGTCCGAGAAATTGTTTGGAATAATTTCGGTCCCTGGATTACACTACCGCACAACTCCCCTGGAATTTCATCACCGACAGCTACCTCCAGCGGTGTTTGCGCGAACCGATACGATATTAGAACCTTCAAAAAACCAGCCTACACATTTCCCAAAGACTGGCAATGCTATCACAATGTCTATAGCTATGATCGAATTGCTTTTTATCAGATTACACGTCTGAAAGCTAATGTTGTTGTTATTTATTTAATGTATTTTATTTAATGTTACGAGTGTGAATTTGATTTGAAATCTGTGAGTTTCAAATTGGATTTCTGATCAGATATCAGTTTTTTTATCAAACAAATGAATTCGAACAAAAGATACTTTACTCAAAGTTGGATAATTCAGTGCCAATTTGTATTGCGGACGCTCTGATCCTCACAATTCAAACCGTTCGAACAAAGAGATTGTTTCGTGTATGAATCCTTTGTGAACATATGTGAATTTGGGTCCCGAAGATTTATTGTTGTAAGAAAATTTGGTTACGCACAGTTAAATTGAACTTTGGCCTTTGGTTTGAATGACACGGATGAATAAATGTTTTAATTAATTTATCCATGCGATCCCTATTTAGAATAGAATAGAATAGAAAAATCCTTATTTATGACCATTTTCTTTTACAAAAGCAAAAATTAAAACCTTAGTCAATAAAAAAACAAAAAGAAAATAATTTTAATCAACGTTTCATAAAATGGTTATTGCTCTGCCTATGCCGGATGTTCTATTGGAGCACCTGGTGCTGGTTTTCAGCGCGAACCAACTCGGGCAACGTTTAAAAGCCGAATACAAATTCGACCACATAATAGATTTTATGGGATATGAAGAAGACAAACGAGCAACCGTGTAGCTCAATGGACAGCAATCAACGCTGCCTATAGACATCTATAACACCATAAGCTTTATAGTGTAGCCGACCTTTGACGACCTTTAAATATGAAGGCTTGTTTTTGAAGGAAACCTTGTCATATCGGTTTGAAAATATAGTTGAAGTTAAGCTGGTCGCACAGAATTTTTTTATAAAATTCATTATCATTAAATGACCGGGGCAGTACCACACTCCCGCAGAAAACCGGCGTCTAAGTGGTAGTTTAGCTACCGCGCTTCGTGCGGTGAGCGGTTGAGTCCCGGCCTGGCCGGACGACTGAAACAGCCGTTATCAAGTCCTCCGAAACCTTGACAAGGTCACCGACGTAGACAATGTCAAACACACAATATCACTTTTCACTACAAACACAACGTAATCCTCAGGTGTAGTAGGCTTTACGAAAGAAAACCGTAAAGTAAAAAATCTCAATAGTTATCTCTATCATTATTTACTTGAATATTATATTAATAATATTTTTTTTTTTATTTTATCAGCGTAAAGACAGAAGCAACGGGGAACGGTGCTTTATCAAGGCTGTACATCGCGAATGCGAACAGAAATGATTCTGGAAACTACACCTGCTCGTTGGCAGACTTAGCTGCGTCTGCTGTCTCTGTCCATGTGTTACGAGGTATGTACGGAATACAGAATGTTCTTTATTATAATAAAAGCAATATTTGTTTTGTTTTAAAAATTTTGTTATAACATTGGATTTCGAATATTTTGTTTGAATTAAAAAATTATGTATAGAAATAAAGGTGTGGCAACGACAAACCTTACAGCTCGAATTTATAACTTAAAAAGGTATCAGTGACCTCTTTAAAAGTAAAGGAATCATTGACCTCTTTAAAAGAGCAGCATGGTGCGGTTCATTGACACGTATCCACATGACATAGATTGTCTACACGTTTATAATTGTATACAAATTTTTAATATTTTTTTAATAAAAGACATTTTTTTACAAATTATTCTACTAAAAATAACAAGAAGTTAGTTTTAGTTACCTGATATACTTGTGATAATAAGTAAATAAAAGTCACAAGCTGAAAAAGGGATTATTTTTTAAAAAAACAAAAGCTTCGAATTTAAAAATTTTTAGGTTTTTAAATATTTTTCATGAATTTTTGGGAACATAATTAAAGCATTAATGAGTGGTTTTCCCTTAAAAACAGAAAATACCTAAAATTAGGTTGGTGAAGTATTCTTTGGAGGTATCACTATGTACATTTGTAGATTTATGTAGTTTTTTTAAAATGCCTACATTTATACTATACAGATTTTTTGATTTATGATGCAATGGAGGTTAATTTATCACATTTATCCAAGGCAGATTGGTGAGGTACCCAGATTCCATTGATATAATACAAGAGAATCGAACTTACGACTGTGAACGACCCACGACTCTCAAAAATCTTAATGTTTCAATAATCTTAATCGAAAGGTAAATAAAAGTTATTTCCGAGTACCTAGGGTAGAGAGTAGTAGTTAATATTTACCAGTTGTAGTGATATTCTCACCAAAATCTATTGTTTTAGTTTCACAAATATAAATATTCAAATATTGATTTCGGATTCGTTTGAACAACTGCATACCAACAAATCCTTGTTGCGATGCTAATCTAATCAAATATTCAAGTATTTCGGTTCGAAGCATTGTCAGATTATTCAAATCTTCCTTCTCTTGCAGGGGAAAATCCTCTTGCAATGCAACGCGGTGGTGTGGCCGGATTTTCTCATTCGACGACGGCTATGCTCTGTGGATTTGTTAGCTGACACATAGCTAGCGCGCTATGGACGCGTGGAATTTTATAAAAAGCCGTACAATAAGTTCATATTGAATATTCGCTAGATTGTATAATATGCTATTGATACACGATTGGAATCAATTATATATGTATTTCATATGTTTGTTGGTTTGTAAAACTCGTGTTATTTTGTGTAAGTCATTATTATTTCTTTAAGTATTACAAAATAACAAAATTATTAGTATGAATGAAAACTCATATATGTCACCCCTTCCCCACTACGAGACGCCAAGCTATGAAATGTTTAGGATTAGGAGAAAAACGAAAGATTATCAGAATTGTTACAAAGATTATCAGAAATATTAAAATTTGTCACTGAGAAATATTTTATTTATTAAAATAGATTGCTTTATAACAATCATATTTTTACTAGAACCGTTTAATTCATCAGTATCATTTATTTAGAACAATTTAATTTCACAAAATTATTTAATATATAAGAAAATTTATCGCTAATATTTAAAATTCTTATTCTGTCTTAACTAAAATTTGTACAAATAATTCCAATAGTGCATCGACAAAATAAAACTATAGATAGTAATTTCTATATAATTGTAATTTCTATGTAGGTAATTGATGAAATAAATAAAATGTTGTAAAGTTAATTAATTTTTATTCCAAATATCTTGCCATTTAATAACTGTGAGGAATCTAGCTACATAAACGATGGAATCGTCTAAGGAGGCGATAATAAGGGATCATCCATAAATTACTATACACATTCCCTTCGAATTTTTTCACATATTTTAAATTTCTTTATTCTTTAATTATTAAAATAAAATAGCGGTACGATGTTTCGGCGTATGTTAAAGCAATCGATACGCGATCATAGATAAAACGTTCGTGAATTCGCGTGGCCATACCAATGAAATCTAAACAGTATGTTTATATTGATAGAGTTGATAATATTTTAAAGTTTTTTGTTGAAATGATTTTATGTCTCGTCCTCCCTTGTAATAGGATGTCACACTTTGTAGATCCTCTTCTATCCATAAACGCGTGAAGTAATTTATGGATAGCCTTTTGTAAGAGTGGAGATAATTAGCGATTACTTTTTTCATCATTATGTATAAATATGAATTTAAACTTTATTTTTAATATTTGGTGATCGTCATTTATTTTGAAGAGAGCATGAAATTTATTAAGATAATACGTGTTTTGTTTCTTCATGAATTGTTTTATTATACGCAAGATTAAGGGTGTATTTTGTTAAAATATTAAATCTTTAAATTATAGTCAGTTATTTTTTTTAATATTATTTAGTAACTTAATAATTATAACTAATAAAATACATATAATACTTTGGTGCATGATTATAATAAGGATGTAAAAAGATTGAATTTATTAGGTTATATAAAAACATATAAATGGATAGTAAAATAGATAGTTGTGTAAAAATTGGTGTAAATTATTAAATTTTTTTTCCATTAATTTCGTTGTATATTATTTTTTTTAGTATTCAAAGCAATCAAGTCTTGTCACTACCTGGGAAATGCAGTTGTTACAAATTATGCAATTAATAATTAAATATAGAAATTTTTGAAACAACAGCGGTACATAATTAAATAAATAATATGGCACTTGAAGCTTCAGACAGTCCTCGAGTTACGTCATTTCGAGTTATGTCAAACAATTTCTCAACATTATTCTTCAAACAAAAATTGCGATTTCCGTGATATATTATTATAGAATGGGTATGATATAGAAATATTCCGTTAGACAATGAATAATTTTGTAGAAATCACTTTGTGATAACAAGAAGTCTATATAAACATGAAATTTGTGATTGAATTTAATTAATTTCCATGAATGAATTTAATTAATTTCATCACAATAATGTTGTGTATTTATTTTACTGAAATAGATTGCAATAATGTTTATTATATTAATAACTAATTATAAAACAAACATACTATTTTCGATTTGGTTTTATATCAGTTCTTATTTTACCTTGGCGGCAATAAGGTATAAATATTACGCCATTGTCAAGTAAAATATATAATACAACAATAATCTTAAAATGTACTCGTTAATTTGTTACGTTGCTGTTAAAAGATGACTATGCACCCAAATACTATGGATTTTTATAGTCAACTAAAATGTCACGATACACTTGTTTTTGTTGTCTGTTGTTTGTTGTTTCATTCCGTTTATACGCCTTAATCGAACTATATTACACAATACGCTGCCATAATTAAGCATTATAACTGATACTAACATTGGATAATAACAATGAAATAAAACACGACGTCACTGATATAAATTATAAAATATCCCATTGTTTTTACTATATTTCAATTTATACGAGTAATAAATGTATAATAAAAACAAAATGCGACTAATTATAATTTTTAATTCTTTTCATCTTGTACTCGAAAATCGGTCTAACATTAGTAATTAAGAAAAAAAATATAAGAGTGATGTTACTTGTGTTAAGATAAAAATAAATGTTCCATTCTTAAATCAGTGTTTTTTTTTTTTAATTATATATATAATGACCAGCAATCCGTTCATATTAGTAGTTTCTAGTAATTCCTTTTTTCACCTCAGATGAGTTCCACAGTGCTTAAGTTAGAAAAACTATTTAAGTAAACAGGGAAATCATAAACGCAGGAAACTCAGGATTTGGTGGTATTTACATTGAATATGGATTTATATTTGATATATATTTGTACCAACACTATTTAAATGAAAACTTTTAAACTCGAACGCTAATTAAGAAAACTGAAAAAGCTCCTAAAAAGCTTTGAGATATTTCACATATTTCAAAGCGCAGCAGAGAGCATCAAGCTCCGCTTTACACTTCAGTGTTTATTCTACTCGGCACTTTGTCATTTATAAGTCGAGCACAAAATAGACAGTTTTTTAAAATGTTACTCAGTCGAGTATTCCCTTGCGTACGGCTACTCATTTAGGCTTTAAGCAAGTGTTTCATTTAGTTACTAATTTTTTTTTAATTTCGAATGATTTTTTGCGTGTTGACGTTGTTGGTCAGATATTACCATATAATGACCACAACGAATATTCTATCGTGATGGATGTTTCCAAATTTTGAGTCCCAGCTGAAACAATGGAACACCATGATAGCTGGGGAGGAACTAATAGTATCCTAGAGGATGTAAAAAATATCCAAAAATACCAAAACAAAAAAATACACAATTACCCTGGCCTGACCCCACTTGAATTTTTCACGCGCTAATTAATAAATATTATTACAAGAATAAGCGCTACTCTTCGATATACCTTTAGTACATACCATGAAAACAGACAAGTGAAAGACTAATCATGTATCAAAACAGCATAATGATTGTAAATATCCAAAGCTTCCATAAATGAGGAGATCTTGTACAATTCTATGCAAATCCCACCTGAACCGTACATGTACTATACACGACCTGAATATTGGGATTGTCTCTTATAATCTGCATCATCATTTGAGTCATAGCTGTAGGGTTGACTACATGGCGTAATTTTTTTTTATCTTGAAATATATACACTGATTTTTTTTGTACATATATTTCTAAATTATGCAAAATAACGTATTTATGAATATAAATAACCCTAGTCAAATGGAACTACAATTTCTGAAGGGCAGCTAGCAAATGGTCTGGATGCATTTTTGTAGAGGATAGGAATACAAATGTATTTTTTTACAAATGATGAGCATGAGGTGATGAGCTTTTTTTTATAAGCTCATCAGGGGGAGTACCGTAAGGTAGACATCTGCCGAATTACTTTTTTACTTTCATTTGTTGAGCCTTAATAGGGGGTAGAGAGATTGGAGGCTCACCCACATACTTTCACACTCGATTACGTATCCGCAACAATCCTTGTAAATATCCATGGGCGGCGATAATTGTATACAAACAAATGACCCGCTAACTCACTTACCCACCTTCTTGAAGGAAATGTATTTGTTTAGTTCAAAAGAATCGTTTTACATTTAAAATTCAAGTCGAACGAACTTGAAAGAAAAGTAAGTGTACTATATATACTATAAGTAGTGTATAAAGATGGACAATCAAACTACCTTTCCTAAGATTCGGAAAAAACAAATAGTAAAAGTAATATTCTGTTTTTGCAAAAAAGTTTGTAGAGAGTTATTCACTGAGCAATTTACTGGTCGTCAGCAAATTTTTCTATAAGTCGCCATGGTAACTTACGATGACAACTTCAAACACACAGTATCACTTTTCGCGCATTTAACGTAACGCGTTTCGCACTGGGCACGGGGAATCCTCAGGTTTGGTAGACTCTATTTTGACAGAACCGAATTGCAAACATAAAATATACAAATTTTTGTTCTCTTTCATGGAAAAATAAGGTTGATTTGTTGCAAATCGACTGCAATATTACAATCATGGTATCATTTCAATAATTTCCTCTCTACTGTCACTATGGTTCTACTAATTCAGGCTCTAATTCTTCCCCGAATTGATTATGTTGATGTATATTACTCAGATTTATCTCCAGGTCATCTTAACTCAGGATCGTCTCCTAAATAGTTGCATCAGATATATTTATGGTCTAAGCAAATATTTTTTTATTTTTATTTTATTTTATTAAGGACAATAAACAATAGCACAAATATAGCCATGCCACTTGGTTGGTGAATTCAGCTTTACTGGCTGCCTATTCACCAACGCAGAGATATTAGAATAATCTGTACCCTTTTCTCAATTTTAAACGATTCGTGTGCTCTAGTGTATCTGAAATCAAACTTCGAATACTAGGAGATTTCTCATAACATCTATCATCTATCATCTATCATCTATCATCATCATCATCATCATCATATCCGTCCCACAAGATAATCTTAAACTTCTTACTCCTACACACCGCACTGACTATATCACTTAAAGCTTAACGGTTATAAACCACTGGAATAACATTCCTCTTGACATTAAAAAATTCTCAAATAAATTCCTTTTTAAACTCAAAGACCGACAATTTTTTTAGACCTGTTCTTAAGGATTAGAGGTCTTGCTAAAATATGAATATAAAAAACTAACATTGTTGACGCAGCGACCTAAAATGGATCTTGGCTTCCGAACAGACCTTACACCAGTTGCAGATTCGAAGGTTGCGCAAGTCATCCTCTATCATATCTTTCCAGCGGTACCTGGGGTGCCCCACAGGACGTCTTCCTGTTGGACGACCCACATATGCTCTCTTGACTGCGCGATCCTCCTCCATCCTCTCAACGTGGCCCAGTCAAAGAAGTCGGTGAGCCTTAGTCACCCCTATTATATTGGGCTGGGCCATTAGATGCGCGATTTATATATATATATATATATATATATATATATATATATATATATATATATATATATATATATATATATATATATATATATATATATATATATATATATATATATATATATATATATATATATATATATAATATAATATTTTTTTCTCTCCTGTATGTATTTAAATTTATATAATTACTTTTTATGCGCGACCTTGAAACCAATTTTTTCAGTTTCGCCCTTAGGTTGACTGGGAGAGAATGCCCAATGGCATTGTGTCCGCCTGTTGTGAACTTTGTGCAAAAAAATTTAAATAAATAAATAAAAAACAAGGTAAGTTTGACTGTCCATTTTTAAGAGTATAATGAAATATGCAAGATAAATTCAGAGAAACAATTTTATTATGAATTTAAATTATGCAAATCAAAACACGGACCAGGAACTTCACGTTTGTGCAGTATCCACATTTCACAGTATAAAGGAGCCGCAGCTGAGGGTAGGTATAAATGTTTATGAAATTCTCATTTGCACATTTTAATTAATATCTTGATATAGCGTGGAATTTATTTAAATTGTTATTCTGCACAAAAAATATTTTACGGAATATTTTAAAAAATATTTTATGGTTATTTATATCTTATCCTAAGGTAGAAAACACAATCTACAATTGTGTTGCAGATGATTATGGATCAGGTTGGTTGAGTTTGCCTACTATTTCAATATTAAAAATTTTAGGAGAGTATAAACATTGATTGATTTGTAGTGGTAGAGTCACGCTGCAGACGAACACTTTGTCAAGAATGGCATATTATTTGTTTGTAGCATGTAGCTCGGCTTACCCGGCTAATCTGTCATTTTCTCCCGAGACAGTCGAAGATAAGGAGGCTATGTTCCAGATACCTTACAGCATCTGGCAGCTGTTTGAATGCGGAGCTCTTCGTCGTCATCTTTTACTTCGGTGTTTCCTTTGATAGCAATCTTGATGTGAGACAACGACCAATACACACAGCAATTACTAACGCAAAATGTAGTATGCAACAACAATTTTTAATCACAGGGAATCCAGGTCATAAGTACACGTATCACTCGTTGGATGTATCGATTGTGCGATATATAAAAGGAGGGTATCTCGAAAAGCAATAATGTCGGATTTAAAACGACACGGCCCGAAAGTAACGATTTTTACCAAATAAAATTGCATGTTACTGATACAATTTAAACGGTCAGAAGGCTATGGGGAGTAGAGATGTGTTCAGTTTTCTATCCCCTATCCCATATAAATAAAATACATATATGGATTTAAAAAAATGGTGAAAGTAGTAATAAATTTAGTTTATTAATTGAATTAAAAGATAAAAGGAGACAAGAAAATAATATATTATTAAATAGAAATAAAAAAATGCACGCTATTTATTTTTCTTTGTTTCCTATTCTGTTACGTTTACTGCACTGAGCTACTTACGTTAAGAAGAAAGCGAATGGAAAAATATGAAATTGCCTTCACGAGCTTCCTTTTGTATTTACGACAACAATCTCTTGACATTTTAATTAATTAGAATTTAATTTATTACACTTGTCCTAGTTCCGGAATGAGAATGAAACTTTTCTTTATTGGTACGAACAAATTGCTTTTAAATATGTGTATATGTAAAGGAGAACTTTCTTTATGATTTTACGTAAATGATGACTATATGGTCACTAGATGATGATTATAATAAATGTTTTAAAATAAGCTTCGACGTTGACTTTTCCCGCCAACTTACATAAGTACGTTTATGATTTTATTTCATTTTCATAATCTTATATTATTATCAGTTATATTGTTTAATTGAGGTGGCATATTATACAATATAGTTCAATTAAGACTTATAAGTGAAGTAATATGATATAAATGCATGTATCCTGACTATTTAAGTAGCCTGAAAAATTCATAGGTTTTGGTAGAATAGGTACTACAAGACGTAACGTGACAAGCTCACTAGACATTTCCAGAGATTTGATATTATTTCATTTTACTTGATACTATCATAATAATTTTAATTAATTGCCATCAAAAAAAAAAACAAAGAAAAGATTCGACATATGTCAATGAAAAGAAATGTAATAATTGTTTTAGTGATGGAGAATATTAATATTGTAAATAAAATTAAGAAAAATAATATTATTTAATGTTGTTTTATGACATTATTAATTTATTTGTTTTATATTTGAGTGAAACAAAAAGCTTTAGTGTGTTGCTCTGTTAAAAGATTTATTTTATTAAAACATATAATAAAATTTTTACAATTTTAAAATCAACAACATTAAAACCTATTAGTTATCTTAAATTTATTTACAATATTAATATTCTCTATTACTACAACAATTATAACATTTCTTTTCATTGCCACATGACAAATCTTATTTTAAAGCATTTATTACTCATCATCTACGTAGAAATCGTGAACGAAATATTCCTTAACATATATATTTTTTCGTTATTTTAAAATGTTTCATAATTACTGTTCAAATATATAAGGATAGTTCAAATAATAAGGATGACTTAATTTTCTCAGATGTAAATATATCGCTTTCGAAATCAATAATCGCAGGTTCGATCCCACATTGTGGTAAAAATATAGTACAGGTATTTATTCCGAGACTGTATATCCCACTGATTTACCTTGGACAAACGTGGTGAGTTGATGTCTAGTTCTTCTGAAATGGGGAGGCTCTATGCCTAGCAGTGGGGCATACAGTTGGTGTAGAGAGTGTTGTGGGTGGAGTGAAGTGTGGGGAAAACGTAACGCACTAGATCGCCATTCTACAGATGGTGGGGATCACACTTTTTTTGGCGAGTTTTGCGGCTGTCCAATTTACCGGTAGCAGTTGTTTGAATTCTTCAAAGCATTCCTATAGTCAAAACCATAAATGATGCTGAGAGATGAGACATCTTACCGCAATGGTAGAGAATCAGGCTGTTGGGTGAGACCTTGGTCATTGAAGATTCAAACCACACAACGTTATAGCTGGCATGAGTCTTGATTATACGCAATATTCACAGATTGAAATGGTGTTTGACTATCTACAAAACGGAAGGGGGTAGTTTCAAATGAAATTAACCGCACTGACCAAAGTGAACTAAGTATTCCGCCCGACATGAATAGCAATTTAAATTGAACAGAGTTTCGGAGTGAAGAACCGTGTTCCCCGGATGTTCGTAGTTACCACTTCCGGTCTACTGCAATCAATTTTGATTAATCAATCAGCATAAATCTGTATGTTAACTTTATAATATTCAAGAATTTATTGTATTACAAAGTTCTAATGGATATACATAGGTCCTCAAACTTTTTGTCTCGTAGACCCCTTGCTTATTTTTTTATAGAGATTCTTTAATCTTGAAAAGTTTTAGACAGATGTGCTGTTCACATTAAAATATTTAAATTGTTACTGTATTGTATGAACTCTATACACAATTTTTTGAGATAAATTAATCAATTATAGGCTTTTAATTTTAAGATGCACGACGATTATGGCTTTTCAAATTGAAGAAAACAGGGCACTATAAAATACCCAGCTAAATATAATGTGCAATATTAATGTTGCCATGCTATTTTTTTATATGAAATTGTATTGTGCTGTCTGGTCCATTTGTTTTAGGTAAAAATGTAGCGATAAATTTATATGTGTATGTGAATTTTTCTGCTAAAATTACAGCTTAGACAAAGCAAGCTATTTGAACAACAAAAATATACGCCAATTTAAACGACATAGATACTCAATATTGTTATTAGTTGACTTAGACCCTTTGCAGGTCAATGTCAAACCCTGAGGCCAGATGTAGAACGTTTTGGGAATCATTGCTTTAGAAAACAAAGTAGTTGAAATATAATATTAAAGATTATGGTAGATTTTAGTATATTTATTCATGCTTATGATGACCCACAGCTATCATCATCAGAATCACTAAAGCAATAACTCGAAACAATTTAGTGTATAAAAGTATTAGCAAAAAATAATGTAGGTAACAACTACCTAAATTATTTATAATTCTACCTACATTATTTTGTCCAATCTTCTGTCTGAAAACTTTCAGACAGAAGATTGGACGCCTGTTTTTAAGTTTCAAATATGGTGTCGCTTTAAAAATGTAACTGACTGCAAAATTGCATTTACCGCTTAATTTAAATTTAATCAGAAAATTACGAGAGCTGAAAAGGTATTAAAGGTTTAAAAGTCTTGATTGAATTGTGGTTCTTCCGTTTTCGGTGTACCACAAAATTTGTCTTAACATACGGTTGGATGAGTTTAAATGAATGTGTCTGGATTCGCTGAATATATATTATTTTTAAACACCTTCATTAAGGTAATTGTGAATTCTGAATGATGAGAATTTTAAAATTTCTTTAATAAACATAAAAAAATACGGTCCCTGTTTATATGTTTATAATATTCAGGTAAATGGGCCTGTCATCTAATAATAAGCGATCATCGCTGCCTATAGACACCTGTAACGCTAGACAAATCATAAATGTGTTGCAGGCCTTACATGGACACATACACATGTCGTACTGGTTTAGGAATACAGCAGGTGATACCATCCACAGTTGCACTATCGTAGCAGACAATTACAATTGAATCGCAACGGTTTTGTTCCACTAATAATCGAGATGTTGGGGTTACAACTTATTTTTACGATGGATCGTCCCATGGTGGCACTGTAGTGTTGGGTTTTTTCAGAACAATTTCACAGAACTTTCGCCATAGTACATTCGATACAGTACTGAGAGAGATGACATTTCTCTGCGTACAGATAAGGGATCAAGTCTATTATTTTTTTTATTTGTTTTATTGGTTTTTAAAAAAGGTTTATATGTTTTGATTTTCCATTTAAATAATGTTATACGTTATATAAAGCTTGACTGTTAACCTGGATGATAAAGATTTTTTTTTGCACAAAGCCGACTTTAGCAAGGTTTAATCTATATGTAGATTGAATATTTACAGATAAACTTTGAACTGTCGTACAATTCGACACAAAGTTTCATCCTCACAATTTAGACGAATGGCGATCGAATATTGTGCACTTTTCCCGAATTTTTTTTCCACGCATCACTACTCTGTGGAACCAGCTACCTCCAGCGGTATTTCTGAACCTATACGATGTTGTTCACAAAAACAAGCCTACACATTTCTTAATGGGATGCAACGATTCTGCAATGCCTATAGCACTGTCGATGTATATACAGCGTTGATTACTTTCCATCAGGTGGCACGCCTGCTCGTTTGCCTTCCTATTTAATAAAAAAAGGTAAGCTTAAAATAATATTTAATTACTTAGTTAAATATATGGACAGTCAAAAGTTTTACCTAGCTAAGATCCGCGACAAGCAAAACAATAACATAAAATTAATAATGTGTGTTTTTCTGCTGGATAAAGTGGATTTATTTGGAACTTAAACCAAAAACTTACCAAAAATCGGCCATCAATTCTTCACCCACCAACCACTATACACAACACCAAACACACATTACCACTTTTACATCTTGTAAACCACATGTGTTTCGCCCCAACACGAGGCATCTTCAGGTATAGTAGACTCTACGAAAGACAACTGAAAAGTCATTCAAGTTCTGTTATTGTTTTGCTTGTCGTGGATTTAAGCTAGATAAAACTTTTGACTGTCCATATAGTGATGGATTTCCGCAAAGTAACGCCTGACTCCATTAATAATACTTAGTTAAAACTGCAGTCAAGTTTATTATTGGTAAAATTGACTGCAGTTTCAAAGCTAATTATTCTCACCGCTACCAAGTATTCCGTTCGCCATGAATAGTACTTTAAATTGAACAGAATTCCCCAGTAAAGTGCTAGGCGCCCTCAATGCTGGTAGATGACGCTTCCTGCCTATATTACTACCCAATTTAGTCAATGAATAACATTTATGGAAACCAGGAAACACCCGCTATTTCATTCGTACCGCACTTAATATACTTTGTAATTGCTTACTACAACACTCTAAATAATATTTCGTCATTTAAAACTTATTTATTCCATTCAAAAATCCAAAGTATGACTTGGCCTCTGATACGAAAACATGCTAGTCTCGGTCTTTTGCTATTTATCATCAATTGTTAGTTTGAAATTCGTTTAAATGGCGATTATCGTACCATACCACGAGGAGTGCTCCGAGGAATTGTTTGAAATATTTCCTGCCGCCGAATTCCATAACCACACAACTCGCCGTAAAGAAAAGTCTCATCCCCACCATCTGGATGAGTGGCGATCCGGTACGGTGCGCTACCTCCCGAAACTTCTTTCCACCACTCTGTGGAACCGGCTACTTTCGGCGGTTTTTCCGAACTTGTACGACATTGACACCTTCAAATAACAAGCCTACACATACCTAAAAGGCCGGAAACGCTTCCGTGATTCCTGCGGTGTCACGGATATCTATAGGCAGTGTTGATTGAACACATAAAAAAAATTACTATGCACTAATATAATAAAAGGAAAATGACCGCAACAAACTGTGGTGTAAAGCTCACCTGGAGCTTTGCCAAAGGACAGTGTACCAAATGTTGGAGCGGAAATTTACGCAAAGCTTTGTTGCGGTTAGCTTTCGCATTTTTCTTTTATTTTACTATCACAGGAGATATCTTTAATGTAGTCTAGTTCCAAATAATGTTATGATTTATTTATCTCTCAACACTTTAGTACTGCTCATATGTATACGGCTTAGTGCTGGGTACAGGTCGCCACATTTTTGGAGAATTGGACTTTAATGTACCATGCTTGTATGAGGCGAATTGGTGGGGCACCCAAACACTATAAATACAATAAGGCCATAAAGATATTTAGCCCAACCCGGAATTCGAACATTGCCACCAAAAGAAGTATTTTTTTTAATGGCATAGGAAGGCAAACGAACAGGCGTGTCACCTGATGGAAAGCAACCAACGCCGCTCATAGACATCCGCAACGCCATAGGCAGTGCAAAAGCGTTGCCGACCTTAAAGGAAAGTGAAATTATGGGAGTGGGAGGGGGTGTGGGAGGGGGAGTGGGAGGGGGAGTGGGAGGGGGAGTGGGAGGGGGAGTGGGAGGGGGAGTGGGAGGGGGAGTGGGAGGGGGTGTGGGAGGGGGAGGGGGAGGGGGTGTGGGGGGAGTGGGAGGGGGAGTGGGAGGGGGTGTGGGAGGGGGTGTGGGAGGGGGTGTGGGAGGGGGTGTGGGAGGGGGTGTGGGAGGGGGTGTGGGAGGGGGTGTGGGAGGGGGTGTGGGAGGGGTTGTGGGAGGGGGAGTGGGAGGGAGAGTGGGAGTGGGAATCAGAGGAGGAGTGGGAAGGGGAGGGTGTTGGGCCTCCGGAACTCAGACCGCTCACCATACGAAGCGCGGTAGCTAAGCTACCACTCAGACGCCGGTTTTCTGCGGGAGTGAGTACTTCCCCGGGCGAGCCGGCCCATAGGACAAATAATATGCCATTCTTGACAAAGTATTCGCCTGCAGCGTGGCTCTGCCACTGAGTCAATTAATTCGTAAAGAATTTAATATATATGAATTAATAATATATAAAGCTGCATAACCACTGACTGTTTGACTAACATATTATTTGGGGAAATGGAAAAGATGAAAGGTAAGTTTGTTCTAGGAAAATATTCAGATCAGGGTCAAGGCAGAGGGATTATATCCAAAATTTGCTTGACGGCCCGCCGGAACCGTAATATCTAGCGGGGTCTGTCTCGAACAAAATACCGTGTTTTTGTTCGAGAAGACCGTGGATTGTCAGAGAGGAAGGGAAAGGGACAGAGAAGAAAGGAAAAGGCAAGGGAAAGAAAGAAAAAATAAGGATTGAAACTGAAAAAACCAGTGGAAAGGAAGAACCAGTGGAATACCCACCACATACACCCACACACAAATAACATATACAACAGATATCATAGTAATTTCAAAATTATCAAAAGATCAAAGCACTGTTTCAGTAATAAGTGTGTAGGTAAGAACTTCGTTTGATGTGAACACACTAGGCATTTAACGAAAATACTAAACGACAAACTAACGACCTC
Organism: Baronia brevicornis; assembly: GCA_031353405.1. Classification (NCBI taxonomy): domain Eukaryota; kingdom Metazoa; phylum Arthropoda; class Insecta; order Lepidoptera; family Papilionidae; genus Baronia; species Baronia brevicornis. The sequence continues at coordinate 264,244 of JASFAT010000295.1, read as the reverse complement.
ATTCCACGTTAATTGTAGCTGAAAAGACTTCTTTGAATTCACACTTACTCATATGCTCTAAAAGCGAGTTTCTTCTACAAATTCATGAAGATACTTCACGCTTGCCTTTGATGTTTTTATTTTTATTTTGTTTATTTTATGGGATAGGAAGGCAGGCGTCTCACCTGATGGAAAGCAATCAACGCCGCCCATAGACTTCCGCAGTGCCATAGGCAGTGAGCGAGAAGCTACTAATGGAGAGCTGTTTCGCTGCGATGAATGTGAGAGGAAGAATGGATGAAAGGATGGATGAATGTGGAGGAGGCGGGGAGAGTGTACCGGTATCGTAGCGGACGGAGCTCTGTGATCTCTGCCAACGCTTGAGGGGGATAGCCATGAATATATAAAAAAATATATCTATTAAAAAAAAGCATACAAATATAATACTTTGAAGGCTATCGACACTCCCGTATTATATGCACATGTATCTTTATTATAAGCGTGCAAACAAGCATAGCCCGAAAACTTCGTCTACAGATTTTCCTATATACTACTAATAGGGTAATTTATGATTAGAATATAAAATATTTTCATAAAAACATAAATAAGTTGAAATAAAAAGGCACTCAGAGAGCGGAGCACAATTTGAAGAGACTATTTTTGTGAAGTGGGGTTGTTTCGTGGAAGCTATGCCACTTAATTTGGTTTCCTTGATGTATGGTTGAATGAATCCTGAATAATTGCTTCGGGGCTTTAAGCGATTCGAATTTTGTCGCAACAAATTAGTTTTAATAACATTTACTTCTGACCTTAAAGTATATAGTTAAGAACTTTTTCTTAAAAATTAAATGAAAAATTTTTTTATCGCTTATTCTTATAGTTTTGAATACCACATGTGTATTTAAATTTTTATTTTGTAATTTCGTTCTGGTTTATATCCACCACGACAATCTCGACATAACGTTTTCCACGAGTTGTCGCTGGTTAACCAGAACGGAAGTTGATAGGCCAAGTTGTAATCGATGGGTATCTATCACTTCCAGGGTTTCACCTGCACATTTTACCTGCGGGGTTCTACCTGCCAAATTTTTACCTACCAGCTTTTACCTGCGGGGTTGATTCCACCTGCAGTGTTGATTCTATTGCGGTGCACAATGTAACGGAGGGTGTCACCTGCGATCCAGGGTGCCACCTGCCCTCCGCCAGTATCCTTTCAGAAATCTTAAAAGTTTAATTGGCTCTGGTGATAAGTTTCCTTTTTGCTAAGTTTTCGCTTTTTTGCGTCGATATGTGTTTTTTTATAGATATTTACGGCTATCCCCCGCAGGGGTTGTTAGAGACCACAGAGCTTCATCCGCTACCATTTATCGCAGCAAAACGGCTCGCCATTGGTCGCTTCTCGCCCTCGTGAGCATCAGGACGTGACGGGTGGCGAACCACGTCGCCATAATTTTCAACAAATTAGGTATATTAAATTCACTTTTGTGAATCCCACGAGCTGCAAGAGAGGATGGAGGTCAGCCCCAGCAGAGCCCTGCATGCTGAGGTAAGGCACCATAGTACCTGAGGGAGCCCGATCCTGGGACGGGATGGGACAATATGTATATTGTATATAATATATATGCATAAGTGTATTTATGCATTTATGTATGTGTATTTGTAATCAAAACCATTTCAATGAATGCGCGTTGTTTCTATGAATACCGTATAATTTTCAAATTGACTATTTATTTTATGCATATTCGTATATATTACGTTTGCGGGTATGCAAGCAAGTATCAGTGGATGGGTAAATACGCGTATACACGTACAACGTGTTTCTGAGCATTAAAAACTAAATTGAAAGTTGAGAAAGGGCTGCTTAAATGGTTTAGAGGATTGATGAAAGGCATCTAATAAAAGAAATTTACGTTGAGGATGTGGATGGAAAGGGTCGATAGGAATATATTTAAATGTATTTATTACATTAATATAGTTTTTGTACCTACTACATAAAAATCTTTTCCATCAACACAACGGTTGACTCCCAGAAGTCCTTTCTCCCAGAAGTCCTCCTCCCGGAAGACCGCCTTTGGCTTAGAATTTGTACAGAAAGAATAAATAAACATATAATACATTTATTAAAGTATTACACTTTTTACATTCTCTATCCCTTTTTCACAGCCTTAATAATCATGCTGTCAGTTCTAAGCTTTTAAAGAATGAAGAATGGTTTTTACTGTAATTGTTTCGTAGGATTTTATCTTTGGAACAGTAGTACTCAAACTTTTTTTCATAGGGGCCACAAATACGTGTTAGTCGTGGATCGGACCGCAAAAAATTACAAAAAGAATTGGGTAATGAGTTCTTAGGTTTTGACAAAGTTGTGTAATCAACAAATCATCAAATAAATTCAAAATAAATCACGACCGGCAAACAAAGCGACATGTATATGAAAGTATGGAAGCCAAGGAAAGGAAAAATTCCTGCGGTCTCACTCGCTCAAACGGAAACAACAACGCAAAATGCAAAACATCGCTATTTCAAATACACTTAATTCGACGTATTTATGAAAATGCTAAAATGACGACAAATAAATGAATACATTGCCATATATTATAGCAAATTGCCGTATCAATAACAGTACTTAATATCGCGGTGCGGTAGGTTTATGTAGAATCTATTTAATCAGCGAGCTCTCAATTTTTCTTATGGACGCGAAATCCAAAATGGTTTATAATAAAGTAACATCAAATGGGCCAACCACAAATGTCCGGTGGGCCGCACGCGGCCGGCGAGCTGCAGATTGAGTACAACTGCTCTAGAAGGATTGGTTCTATATTAATCAATGTTGCAACATAATAAGCTGTAATTTTCAAACAGGTCACTGGGACTGTTATTTCTGTTACAAGTATGTAAGAGTATTTATTTTTTTATATATTATAGACCATCCCTACAGTCAAAGTTGCTTGACGGCAACCATGGAGGCCAAAATTTTAGGACAACTTTGATTTCTGGCTACCGCGTTTGCCAACAATCCATGTCTCGGAACTTTCTCGATTTCTATAATGTCTGACAATTTTTAATAATTAAAAATAATTGATGAAAGTTGCTTTAGATAAAATGTGGTATTTTTTGAGTTTAAGCGAAGCGTTCCACTGGATAAAATATTAGCATCCGACTTAATACAATAATACTCTTCAACCGTCGCGAAATGAAATTGACATATAATTCTAAATCCAATTTTGCTTTCTTAGTTGTGTTCGAGAATTTAATATGAAGTAACTTTATATTTACCTCGCTGGGTCCCCAAGCTCAATTTCCTGTAAATATTAATATAACAATTTAATTTGCCTACGGACGCCAGACAATTTCCTGTTATTTTGGTCGTTCGTCTCGTTTTCTATGGAAACTGAAATTTAGAGACATACATATGTATATTCAATATAAAAGTATAAACAGAAATATAACATCGGCCTAATGTAAATTCATATGACTACATTTTACAGGAAACACTAAATAAAAACTGATTTACTTTCATAGATTGAAAAAGTTTTATAAAACCATTCTTCATTACGGTATAAGAATGGTGTCTTTTTAGGTAAATGCGAAACATTCGATCGGAAAAATTTTAAGATAATCCGTTAAGTGGCATCAAATGTGAATATTGAGACAAAAAATTCAGAGTAGTTAGAAAAAGTTGTTCAAATTCTAATAATTAGAGCAAATATATAATAATATATCATCAGAAACAAAATTTTTTAATTTAGACCAAAAAAATATTGACTTTACTTTATTTTATATTATATTTTAAAGAAATTGAATTTTTCAATTTTTAAAATTTTAGCTTATAGCTTCTGTTTTTTAGGTGGTAGAGCCACACTTACTGAATATGGACTCCTTAGTAGTAGTAGCTTTTCTATAGATACGCTTCATTAGGTATCGTTAGGCTTTCAAAGGCTTTTAAAAGTAGGTTTTAAGCATTGCCATAGGATGTTGATGATAATGAAGACCGAGATAATACTAGAATTAATAAAAGAATTTTTTAAAAATAACATATTTATTTTTAAAAAACGTATTATACGTAACACAATTAGAAGTATCGATTCCTCCTAAGTCTCCTTCTCCTCCTAAGAAGCCTCCTTAGTAATTCTCCATGCTTTTTGTATTTAGTTGTAGTTATCTAGACGACTTAATTGCCTCAGTTCGAAACAATCCCTTTCAGAAACACATAATTCAATTTCCGCAATGGGATTAATATATATATATATATATATATATATATATATATATATATATATATATATATATATATATATATATATATATATATATATATGTGTACGTATATATATATATATATATATATATATATATAAATATATATATATATATATATATTAATTTTATTTAATTATATCTATTGCCTATAGATTATAACGAGTTTGAGTGCATCGCCAATCCTCCTTGGCCAAACAGATAATGTCCATTCCTCAATACATCGGGAGGAATCGTGCCCAGCATTGTGATATTTATATAAGGCTGAAAAAAAATGTTTTTAATTTTACAGCGTAAAATATGTTTTTCAATTTAACATATTATGTCTAGAAATGCGTAGAGATAAAAGTATTCCCCTATTAAATACAGGTAGGATCCTTTGAGATACCTTTAACCCTACTTTAGTCTATTTATTGGGGTTGCCTTTGCACGGGGGATATGGAAAGTAATTCTGATAATTTAACATCGCCTTGTAAGAATCTAAAAAGGCGAGTATTGGGTATCATTTGAACTGCTTGTAAAAAAGTTTTTAACATTGAAGATTATTTATTCTAGTTCAAGATGATCATTGATTTAGTTTGGTTTTATACAAATTATGGCCAAAACAAGTCGTCATTTATACTCAACTAGTTGAGTGTAATTCAGTCGGATTTTAAAAGGTTTTTTTTTTAATAAGAAGAGCTTATTACGGACGGATTAGCAATACCAACACCAAATATGTGATACCGTAATACCAAAACAACCAATAATGTTAGAAAAACATTGGTACAAATTTCACATTAATATCAAAAATATTAAAATCATCAAAGTTTGAGCCAGCATAAAATTGTATACCAAGTAAGTGGTATACATGCTTGTAGTAAAATCTATATAATTCATAGTAAGTTATATAGACGGCCAATTGGCTCAGTGGTGGAGCCCCCCGTCCATGGAAACAATGGTCGCTGATACGATCCCTGAATTGGAAAAAATTGGAAATACATATTTGGCCTACAGATATTTATTCCGAGTCTGGTAGCGCAGTCTATCTACATTGGACAAGCGTGGTGGGTTAATATCTATTTCTTCAGAAATGGGGAGGCACGTGCTCAGCAGTGGCATATATAATGGCTATGAAAAATGTATAAAGTTTTTATAAGAAGAATTATTTAATTGCACTCAGGAACTTGTTCTTTTGGATGCGGTGAATTTAGTACATGACTTAGTTGTTTTTTAATTCTGTTGTACTGTATGTGTATTTATGTGTATGAGTATATGAGTATTAGTTATATATATGGATGTATTTGTATGTATGAGTGTGTCAGTAGAAATGTCGTTACTGTCCGCGATCTGACCACGTTCGTTATTCCTGAAAACCTGCACCGGGTGCTCCAATAGAGCACCCGGCATATGCCGTAACGATTTTATGACACTCGTTAGATTAAAATTATTTTCTTTTTGTTTTGTGTATTTATTTGTGTATATAATATTATTAAGGATTTAATTTTTAGTTATTGTAAAAAAAGTGTCATAAATAAAGTTTTTCTATTCTATTCTAATCTCCTTCCAGTCGCACAGTCATCGCACTACGCACCACACAAATAGGTTCAACCATTCCTTCATCCCTATCAACTGGATGACTGGCTGTAAACCACTGATTTAGTCGCAGTTTTCTGCCACGAACTGTGGAAACGTGGAACAATTTACCACCTGCGGTGTTCCCACGTGATTATGACATGGGAGTATTCAAGAAAAGAGCGTATATGTTTGTTAAAGGCTGACAACACATCTGCGACGCCTTCGGCGATGCGGACTTTTGTGGGCGGCATGCTCGTTTACCTGCCCGGCAATGAAAAAGGACGACGTAATGTTTTAATACTTCTAGAATTCTTGTAAATTGTTTCAACTAAACTAATTTTACTTATGGTATGAAAATATGGTCCAAATCAATGGTGTAATCGAATTTACAACTTTAGATTTTAAATGCAAGTCTTATTGATTCAGCTATTCCTGCTGTATTTTTTTATCTCTTTACTAATATCAGTAATGCTATTTATACTCTAGTGATCTTTATTAAGCGTAATTAAAATGACTGCAAAAATTGCACGTAAAACATTTTTTATATCTATCTCAGTTGAAATTCAATTTATGTGGAAGTATTCCACTTATGAATTTCGCTACGAGTATATTTGGACAGTCAAAAGTTTTACTTAGCTAAGATCCGCGAATGTATTTTCGGTTTTCTTCCGTAGAGTCTACTATATGATGAAACACGTGTCATTTACAAGGTGGAAAAGTGGTAATATTTGGTGGGTGGAGAGTTGATGGCCGATTTTCGGTAAGTTTTTGGTTTAAGTTCCAAATAAATCCACTTCATACAGCAGGAAAAAACACAAATTATTAATTTTCTGTTATTGTTTTGCTTGTCGCGGATTTTAGCTAAGTAAAACTTTTGACTGTCCACATAGTGATGGATTTCCGCAAAGTAACGCCTGACTCCATTAATAATCCTAAAATATATTTGTTAAAAACTCATGTAACCGTTCGTTAAGTTATAATGTATTGGCCGATCGTATGCCGATAATAAAGCGAAAATCACACCGGGAACAAAGCAAACTTGAGTTCGTTTAGTTATGCTCATACTGCCCAGTTAAGTGAAGTCACACAGCTGCGCGCGTGTGACAAGACAATAACATCCATACTAGTAAGATTTTCACGGGCGGAGGCTTCCCATAACCTCGTTAGATCGTTAGAAAAGATCGTTAGATTCACCAGCTCATATGATTCACATCGCTGGCGTAGTTTACCTCTGTAGTTCTTTATGTGAACTGAAAAGACGCGGTAGCTAAATGAATGAAGCTAAAGGATATAAATGAACATATAGAGTTAGCTTTGTTACGCTTTTTTCCTAGTTTGATATATGCTTAAGTATACGTTATAATTTCAATTCCAATATATTAAAATTATTAACAATTTCCAATATCCCGCAAGTTGTAGGGTATTAAAAATCGTTAATAATTTTCTTTCAAAGATTCAAGTCTTGATAAAAACGCTTGATAGGTCTTACTTAATAATATAAGTCTATTTACTCATTTGTATATAACGACTCTTGTATTCTCCAATAAAATAAAATAAATGGAATTATATCTGACAAAACAATTTAAATCAAATCTCGAGAGTACATTTTCGTATACTAACAAAAGTACATGGAAATTTTAGGGTCTACAAATACAAAATTAAAGTTTCAATGTAATATTACTATCAACCCGAGGAAGGGGATTGGGAAAGGTAAATACGCTCTAAGTCGGTATTACATTCTTAAGTATTATTATCTGAAATTGATATGGAGAATGTTGATAGAATTTGTTGATGATTATGGTTTATACTGGACTTTATTTAATACATACATACATATCGTCACGCCTGTTTTTCGTAGGGATAGGCAGAGACCACAGGTCTCCAGTAGCTACAATCTCGGCATACTTTCCTTCCTTCCTCCACACTCATCACTCTCCTCATGCAAGCCCGCCGCCGATTAAGGGTACTCTTGACCTGGCCTTTCTTAAAAACTTCAGCAATTACGTCAAGGTATGTAATCCTTAGTCTTTTCCTGCCGACCCTTCCATCCGCAACGTAAAAAAAAAATATATTTCCTTTTTGAATTGAATCGGAAGAAAATGTATATCATGCGAAGAGGAGATAGTAATCTGGAAAAGCTGGTCATTGTTGGTAATACCGAAGTTAAAGAGAGCGCGAGGACGATCGCCAACACCGTTTCGATCAAGTGAAGGAAGCCATATCCTCTTCTAAATTTCAACAGGTGGTGGAAGTCTATTTTGGACCGGAACCGACGGAGGCAGATTGTCTATTTGAGGGTTTCCAGTGACCACGATCCTCAGTAATGAGGGACTGATTAAAGAAGAAGGAAAAAAAAGGAGACATTGGTATCTTTAAAAACCAAGCCTCAAGGCAAGAAACGCTTTTGCAATACCTATGCTAATTATGTCTAAAGTGCCTATGGTGACACGGTAAGTCCAAAAAAAAATCCTATCCCAAAAAAAATCTATATTACAAATAAATATTATAAAACTTTCTTAGCGGAGTATGAGGTTAAAAGTTAAACAGAAGCCTTTGTTGAACAGAAGGGCCTATTAACTGAAAATAGTTTAAGAACGGGGTATTTGAACCCCTTTGTTTTGTTCCTGTTCCTTTATTGCTCGTGCTTAGATTTAATAGGGTTTTATGTACGTTCTTATGGAATATAAACAGACCTTATAATGTGGATGTAATGTGATTTATAAATTAACAGAAACATATCAGCGTTTTATAATAAACAAACAAGTTAATTACGAACTAAGGCCATACAAAAATGATCAAGCTTCAATAAGGAAATACTTTTTTTATAGGATAGGAAGGCAAACGAGCAGGCGTGTCACCTGATGGAAAGCAATCAACGCCGCCCATAGACATCCACAGTGCCGTAGGCATTGCGGAAGCGTTGCCGACCTTTAAGAAAAGTGACATTATGGGAGTAGTTTTCTGCGGGAGTGTGGTACTTCCCCGGGCGAGCCGGCCCAATCATGCTACACACGAATAATATACCCTTCTTGACAAAGTATTCGTCTACAGCGTGGCTCTACAACTAATATAGTATACTACACACAGAATATCAGCGATAAGCGATTATTTTATGAGTTGCGCAAGTTTTATGAGTGTCTATACTTTTTGTATTTGCATGGTTAGGGTTTCGTGCTAAAATAATGTAGAGATGCATTAAAAACTGCAAATGGTTATGCAAACTGCAAACCAAAGCTGCAGTGACAACATTGGCATCGCTCCAACATTTTGGACTCTGTTTAATTACTCGAATGATGAATGGATGCACATACAAAATAAATTTCACGAAATGCCCTAACACCAAACTTTACTATAAAGCTTTTATACACTAATAAGACTTTAATAGACATACAGAATTAATTATAAAAGTAATACACAAATAAGGCATTTATAGAAATACAATTATTTAAAAGAAATATGTATTTTATTTTTACAGCCCATATATGTCCCAATGCTGAGCACGGCAATCCCCATTTCTGATGAAACAACAATAAAAAGACAAGCTTGTCCATTGGTGGAGTTATCAGCTTCGAAATAAATATCTGTAGACCATACATATATTTATTTTAATGCGGGGATCGAACTCGCGACCACTGACTCCATTACCCAATTGGTCGTCTAAGAAATATACATAAATCAAATTTCGATTGCAAAAGTTTACTTTCTCTCCTAAAAAATATATAATTTCTATGAGTTTTATTAAACCAATTCGAATCTTAATGATTTATATACAACAAATTTATTTGTTATTTTCTTGAATCAAAAACGGCATATTTTAGGAAAGTATATACAAGATTACTATTCATGAACATGCCCGGCATTTTCTAGGTTTTAATGGTGAGTGCATTTGCATACATTACTCTATTTGTATCCTTGAAAGCGGTGCGCTTAAAAGTAATTAAAGCAACCTAAATCAATGTATATTGAAGTATGTTTTTAAAGTGGAGAAATAAAATCTCAGAAATGTTACTTGGTATTTTTAATTAGTGTAGAGTTCCAGCTTTTCGTGTTAACATTTAGCTGGAAAAGGATTTACTATTTCTTTTTTTTTTGGATCGTATGTTTGAAACTGAACGAAGTTAGTTTATTTGAAGGGAATAAAATAAAGGATTATATTTTTAAAATATCTTAATCTCCTCTCGTCACCTCTCCTCAATTTTATCTCGTATTCAATGGCAAGCAATGCTTTAATCTTCTGTGCTATTTCTAGCAACGATGGTAAATTTTAGGTTAGATAACTCTTTCCTGTCTTCTTCTATTTGTGCAAAAAATATCGCAGACCTCCTTGTTTGTATGCTTGAGCTTGCATCGATACATTGTAAATAGTGTATTTATTAATAATACCACCCCTATTTTATGAGTATTGTTATCGATATAATGCCAACCTGTTAAATAATATAAATTATCGTAAACATCAATTATCGTTTATTATTAGCACAATTGAGATATTTTTACAGCAGTTACTAATGTCGTTTGAACCACGTTTTACTACACGTTCAAACCACGAATGGCATGTTTCGTTGAATCCAGTGTCGACGTGTGCGGACGCAAACTTGAGTGACGTCACAGTACGTGTATGTCAATTCGCCATTTATTGACGGAGGGTAAAACGTTTTCGGTCATACGTGTCCAGTGCATTCTATTCCGCCCTTATCTCAACCGCACTGATTAATCTCCTTCGTGTCTTCTCCTTTCTACTTGACATTGGCGAAATCATCCGTGCTATTTTGTGACACTATTGAAAGCCATTAATTCATTATTCAAATGAATGAATATTTTCGGGTTAGCATTACTACAATTAACTGACTTACTCAGCTAAGATCCTCGAATACAAATCTAAAAAATAATATTGCGTGTTTGCGAAGAAGTGCACCCTATGCTCTTCATCGCAACCACGCAATATTTTTTTTGTTTACACAAGTCTAATTCTTACCGAGAAACGACAGTCAACCTTCAGCGGTTCACCATGGTCACCACCTTAGAAGTGCTGGAGGATTTGTTGCTAAAGGATTCATTGCCGAAGGACTTGTTGCTGGATGATTTGTTGGAGGAATTGCTGGAGGACTTGTTGCTGGAGGACTTGTTGCTGGAGGATTTGTTGCAGGAATTGCTGGAGGATTTGTTGAGTGAAAAATGGTTGGACAATGTTTCACTATAAACAAAGCGTTTATCCTCGAAACGAGGCATCCTCAGATTTTGTCAACTCTACGAGAAACGTCCACAAAGTAACGCCTCACTGCGTCAATTATAGTCATGAGTTATTTCTTCATATATTTATTTATATATGACGTTTCATCATTGTCATCTTCAACATTCTACAAGACTTTACCATTGGACTCGCGTAAGATGCGTCATATGGGTCAATTTTCGGCTTCACGCTTCTTTGCCAGCTGACTTGCACTGTAAAGAGTGTAAGTGTAACTGCTACAGTAAAGAGAAAATAGGTTTAGATCAGTTAAAAATAGTTTGTTAGAAAGAGCCGGCGAGCTTTTATGAAGAGAGTGATGAGTGTGGATGAAGCAAAGAAAGTGTGCCTAGATCGTAGCAGGTGGAGATCTGTGGTCTCTGTTCATCCCTACGAGAAACAGGCTTATCACATGTATCTATGTTAGAAATAGAAGAGGAATAGAATGCTTTATTTCGCTATCACATTACAATGTACAAATATAAAATATAGACAAAAATACACAATAAAATAAAAACTGTTATCAACTGCAGTAGACAAAATAGAACTAGGTTAGCATGATTCTGTGATTTTCAGCTATATTTTCAGCTGCTTTCCACTTCAAACCTTTCTTACTGACGCTCCTAATAGCTATAATAAATAAAATACTAAATTATTTATTTAAATAGTCTAAATTAATGTTAAAGTTGGAGCGAAGAGAAATAAAATTTATTACAAAACGACGATGACTGTTTTAGTCATGGTTTGTAAAGTTGTTCTTCCAAAAAATATTCATTAAGTTTAAAAAAAAATTGCAGTTTTAAACTGACATATAAGTTTGGATGGCGAATGTAATTAACACGGTGATTGTTTTATATATTCACGCCTATCCCCCGCAGGGGTTGGCAGAGACCACAGAGCTCCATCAACTACCATTCATCGCAGCGAAACGACTCTCCATTGGTCGCTTTTCGCCCTCGTGAGGATCAGGACGTGACGGGTGGTGAACCACGTCGACGTCAATTTCAACAAATTAGGTATATTAAATTCGTCTTAGTGAATCCCACGAGCCCCAAGGGAGGTCCAGCAGAGCCCTGCATGCTGATGTAAGGCACCATCGTACCCGGGGGAGCCCGATCCCGGGACGATCGGCTCACTTGCGACTAAGCTCGCCTCTAGCCATGCATTCTTTCCGCCAATCCACGGTCTGCCGTGGATTGGTGGAAAGAATTGGCGGAGAGGAAGAGAAAGGATAGAGAAGAAAGGAAAGGGCAGGAAAGGAATTTTGATTGGGGGAGGTTACCAGACTCGGAATAAATGTTTATAAATCCATATATATATTTATTCCGATGCGAGAATCGAACTCGCGACCATTGACTCCGCGGGCGGAGGGCCCCGCCACTGAGTCAATCGGTCGTCGGTGATATACACGAGGTATACCTTGAAATAGTATGTAGCAGATGAAAACAGTTCAAACAATTCCTCCCAATTGCTTTTATCGTTTTGATAACAGTAAGATTAACAGTTACAAAGTCCATTAGGGGAAATCTTAAGACGTTATCACATTAGAGGACATTCAGTTAGTATTTGCCAACATTCTGCTAGTGCTTTTACTGTCTTAATGGGCTGCATCAGTGATAACAATCTCAATTAAGTCTGCATTACAGAAAGCAAGTTTAGATATCTTGGTTAATACCATTTGTTAAGCTGAAAAAACGTACTTCATTCAAGATCATATACTCTGCTTATCTTTCATATACTCTTTTCATCTTTTAAGTCTACGGTACTCAGATAAATTGAGCATTTCAAGCAATTTCGCAATCCAAATTTCCCCAGAAACAGCCTCTCTTTCTGAGGAAATTTGGCTTGCTCAGTCGGTTTATTACTTATTTCCTTCGATGGTACATGATCTGGCTGATGAGCAGTTCCGCTCATATAAAGACATCAAGAAATGGCTCGATTCGTGGATAAACTCAAAATACGAACACTATTATTGTAACGGTATTCAACCACTGCCAGAAAGATGGGAAAAAGTTGTAGCTAGCGATGGGCAATACTTTGAATAATATATATGTAAGCATTTTTGGAAATTAATTTGCATCTTTATAAAAATAAAAACAGCTAAAACTTTGTTGCGCATCTAATACATAAAGATTAAATGAATAAATAAATATATACAGCGAAGAAAAAAATATACAAGTATATAAATGGGTATTTTGAAACAAATACAAGTTAAAGTAAAATTGTTATAAATGGAACTAATTTAAAACTAAAACTCCAGTCCACCAGAAACTCTAAAATTTAATGTTAAATAAGAGGACGTTGCGGTTAGTATTAAAGGTGTAGGTGATGTAGAAATGCCGAGTTAGCCGGCATAATTAAATAATGACTTTATTAAAAGCCACCGGTGTTCTGGGGCCCATTCCTACATTTAATTTTTAGCTAATGACAATACATACGCGATAATAATAGGCAAAATTTTTAAAAAGGCGTTACTTTTTAAGTGTGCCGACACATTTAATTGTATTTTTGTGGGATAGAAGGTTTTTTTATAGGATAGGAAGGCAAACGAGCAGGCGTGTCACCTGATGGAAAGTAATCAACGCCGCCTATAGACTTCCGCAGCGCCATAGGCAGTGCGGAAGCGTTGCCGACCTTTAAGGAAAGTGTCATTATTGGAGTGGGAACAGTAGGGGGAATGAGTAGAGGAAGGGGGAGGGTGCTGGGCCACCGGAACTCGGTCGCTCACCGTACTCAGACACCGGTTTTCTGCAGGAGTGTGGTCACCGAGCGCGTCGGCCCATATCCATAATAAAAAAATAATGACCAAAAAACTTATATTTATTAAACAAATAAGATAAGAAGAGATGTAAGATCACTAATGCAGTTATTTATATCTGTAAAAAAAGTCGGATTGGTAATATAAATAAAACATTGGTGATTTTAGTTGTACTCAAAAAAGATTTATATTCGAAAACACATAGTTTCAAGTCCATAGCCAACCTATATCGTGTGTAAGTAGCGCCATCTAGTCATTGGTGGTCTAATTACGGAATTTTAAATTAAAAAAAAAACCATTTCTTCTCACTTCCCGCTTCATTCTTCCCCGTCATCATATAATGAATAATCTTCAAGCGTTTTTTTTTTTTTTTTTATATATTCACGCCTATCCCCCGCAGGGGTTGGCAGAGACCACAGAGCTACATCCGCTGCCATTCATTGCAGCGAAACGGCTCGTCATTGGTCGCTTTTCGCCCTCGTGAGAATCAGGACGTGACGGGTGGCGAACCACGTCGCCGTCATTTTTCGACAAATTAGGTATATTAAATTCGTCTTTAGTGAATCCCACGAGCCGCAAGGGAGGATGGAGGTCAGCCCCAGCAGAGCCCTGCATGCTGAGGTAAGGTACCATAGTCCCCGGGGGAGCCCGACTCCGGGACGATCGGCACGTTTTCGACTAGGCTCGCCCCTAGCCACGCATCCATTGGCACGGCAGACCGTGGATTGGCGGAGAGGAAGGGAAAGGATAGAGAAGAAAGGAAGGGGCAGGAAAGGAAATGCGGATTGGGGGGGTTACCAGACGTGGAATAAACATTTATAAATCCATATAATATTTATTCCGATGCGGGAATCGAAACCGCGACCATTGACTCCGCGGGCGGAGGGCCCCGCCACTGAGCCAATCTTCAAGCGTATTCGACTGAATATTTCGTATTCACCTAAAACAATAGTGTTTTTTATAACAAAAGAAAGAATGGTTTTATAAATATTTATCAAACTATGAAAGAATATCAGTTTTTTGCCGTTCCTGTAATATATATTCATATGGACTTACAAGTTCTGATAATTAGGCCAACGATATGGCTAATCTCATTCTACAATACACCATTTAATAAGCCAGAAATTTACTTTACAATTTATATAACGTCATTCTGTGTTGTAATCTTTTTACAGCTGTCTTGATTGATAAGCCTATGTCATTTATTTCTCCTTTAGTTTTCCAGGTCACCGCATTGCTCAAAATGTCGTTAATCATCACTGGAGGCGATTGAGCTTCTTTATTTGGCTCACCACTGTTCTCAAGCACTTCATTATTCTGGCTGACTTAACTGTCATTATGATTAATTTAATTTATACAAGTGACTGAGTATGTTGCTTTACCTACGTTTTATTTAAGGGAATAAAAATTATTTTATAGTTGTTTGTTTATGGGCGACCGATTGGCTCAGTAGCGAGGCCAGGCGTGACGATGTGTATATATTAAATAAAATCCAGTATAAATCAAAATCAAAATTCTATCAACATTCTCCATATAAATTTCGGATAGTAATTCTTAAGAATGTAATACCAACTTAGAGCGTATATACCTTTCCCAATCCCCTTCCTCGGGTCGATAGTAATATTACATTGAAACTTTAATTTTGTATTTGCAGACCCTAAAATTTCCTTGTACTTTTGTTAGTATACGAAAATGTACTCTGGAGATTTGATTTAAATTGTTTTATTAGATATAATTCCATTTAATTTATTTTGTCCCTGATTGGTTCATTGGTGAGGCCCTCCGCCCGCGGAGTCAATGGTCGCGGGTTCGATCCCCGCATCGGAATAAATATATGTATTGAATTTATAAATATTTATTTCGAGTCTGGCAACCCTCCCCAATCCACATTTCCGTTTCAGCTCTTTCTTTTCTTCTTCTCCCTTCCTCTCCTCCAATCCACGATCTGCCGTGCCAATGGATGCGTGGCTAGTGGCGAGCTTAGTCGCAAGCGTGCCGACCGACCCGGGATCGGGCTCCCCTGGGTACGATGGTGCCTTACCTCAGCATGCAGGGTTTTGCTGAGGCTGATCTCCATCCTCCCTTGCAGCTCGTTGGATTCACTAAGACGAATTTAATACCACGTCGCCATCAGTTTCAACAAATTAGGTATAATTTGTTTAAACTGATTCTCACGAAAGCGAAAAGAGACTAATTGAGAGCCGTTTCGCTCGAGACGCGGTCTCCACTCCAGCACTCGTCTGCTCCAACGATCGTCGGATCTCCGACAGACGTGACCAGCCCATTGCCACTTAAGTTTGCTAATTCGAAAGGCTATGTCGGTGACTTTAGTTCTCTGGCGGATTTGTTCATTCCGAAACATATCTACCAGAGAAACTCCGAGCATAGCTCTCTCCATAGCTCTCTGAGCGACTCTGAACTTATGAAGCAGACGGACTGTCAGCGTCCACGTTTCGGCGCCGTAGGAGAGTACGGGTAGGACACACTGGTCGAAGACTTTTGTCTTCAGGCTCTGAGATATGGGCGACGAGAAGACCGGACGGAGTTTCCTAAATGCTGCTATAAGATATACAATAGAAAAATTAAATACGATCAGAATTTTAATTTCCACTTTTTTTATTAGTTATTCTTCAGTCGCTCACAGTGAAATCTGTGTATTTTAGTTATACACTTTTACATTTTAAAGCGAGTGGACATATAGTTTCAAAACAACTTTGTTCCTAGTGCCTTAATTACTGTGAGAGGGGGAAGATTTCACCTGTAAATTATGTCGGAATTACTGTCTAAATACGTGACTCGAAACATTATCAGTAGTAAGTGATAATGTTTCGAGTCACGTTAACCTCTCACGTGACACGGCGCGTACTTTGTCGCTGCGGTCGTAAATCACGTGGTAGGTGACAAGACGAGACATGTTTAAACTTGCTTTGTGTGAAATGCAGGCACTATTGCCTTATTAGTTAAATATCCGTAACAGAGCAATTGACATCTCCAGTTATATATCATTTTTTAATAAATTGAGTCCAAAAATGAATACAGTCAATGAAAACTGTATCTGTAGCTACAATCTAGCGAGAGTCACGTATAAAAAGCTAGCGACCGATAAGGGTTAAAAATAGCTGGTTATTTTGTACAAATACATACAAGACGCCTGTTGCCCTAAGGGGTAGGCAGAGACCACAGATCTCCATATGCTACGATCTCGGCATACTTTCTTTGCTTCACCCACACTTAAAACTCTTCATACACGCTCGCCTCTCTCGTGTTAAGGGTACTTTTGACCTGGCCTTTCATGAGAACTTCAGCAATTTGGTCAAGTTCTCCTTGTTTCTCTATGATCTCCTTGATTTTCTCCTACCGACCCTTTCATCCACATCCGCAATGTAAATTTCTTTTCTTCATACACGCTCGCCTCTCTCGTGTTAAGGGTACTTTTGACCTGGCCTTTCATGAGAACTTCAGCAATTTGGTCAAGTTCTCCTTGTTTCTCTATGATCTCCTTGATTTTCTCCTACCGACCCTTTCATCCACATCCGCAATGTAAATTTCTTTTATCAGTCGTATTTCACCCATCTTCTCTATGTGCTCCAAACCATCTAAGCATTCCTTTTTCATCTTTTGTCGCGACACCTTCTTTTATTTGTTTTTTCTTTCTGGTTATTTTAAACTGTTATTAAAGCTATTTTTTTGAGTCTGATTTAATGCACTATTTTCTTTCGTATCTTAGCTAAGTAAAAGATCTAACTGTCCACATACGTGGTCTTTTGCAAATGTGATATTCTATAAATGAGCCGGTTCGATTATAATCGAGATAAAAAAACAAGACAGAATTTTTAACCGATTAAAAATGAAATTGCGATTCAGTTACAGCCCGCAACTTTGTAACGAGAGTTGTAAAGACAAAATTGCTGTTTAAAGTTCGACCGGTGTCTGACGCGGGTAGAATCGTAAGTGGGGGGATTTTACACTTTTATTTTAATTTTTTCTTTGAAAGAAGATTAAACTTTTTGTATTCTACTTAGGCATTGTTAAAAAAGAAAATTGAATTTCGAAATATTGAAACTTCGTGTAGTGTTTAAATTGGTGGTATTGTGACCGCTACATCAAGGGTCCAAATAATTAAAAATAACTTACTATTTGACGCAGCGACCCAAAATGGATCTAAGCCTCCGAACAGATCTTACGCCACCGTGCCCTGTCCTGCGCCACCTCCTGCCTGTTGCAGATTTGAAGGTTGGGCAAGTACCAAAATTTTGTTCTATAAGGAAGAATTTGCCCTCTTTTCCCAGTTTCTATGATTTCGTTCAGTTTCAATTACTTTAATCGTATTAGATTCAATCATCTTTCGATCCAATGGAAAAAATATCCTCCAATAATAATTTTATGTTTTTACTTTCCTACGGCGGCGAAACGTGGACGCTGACTTCACAAGATCAGAATCTCTCAGAGAGCTATGGAGAGAGGTATGCTCGGAGTCTTCTCTGGTAAATATTATTTTGAATGAACAAAACCGCCAGAGAACTAAAGTCACCGACATAGCCTTTCGAATTAGCAAACTAAAGTGGCAATGGGCTGGTCACGTTTGTCGGAGATCCAACAATCGTTGGAGCAAACGAGTGTTGGAGTGGAGACCGCGTCTTGGTAAACGTAGTGTGGGACGCCCCCCGGCTAGATGGTGAGACGATCTCTGCAAGGCGGCTGGCAGAAACTGGATGCGTGTAACCGAAGATCGGTCTAGGTGGCGCTCCATGGTGGAGGCCTATGTCCAGCAGTGCACTGCCGCAGGCTGATAATGATTAAAATTAAATAAAACGGTTTTAAAAAATTTCAATATTATTATTATCTGCCTCCGGCAGTCCACTTTTGGACGTACATATTAAAGAAGAACCTCCTTTATGATTTTACGGAGATGATAACTAATAAACGTTTTAAAAAAGAATTCATCATCATCAACAGCTTCAAATTTTGCAAACCAATTTTGTTTCGACCGTCATGTGAACCCAGAACTAAAACGTAACGGTACTCCAACCGCTGAACAAAGGTGTCAAAGTCTATATTATAGGAATAACGAAAACTGATAGTTATAGCGTGAGAAGTTTTTATAAAAACATTTTTACTTTAGGTGACAACCATTATTACTTTAGGTATATAAAAGGTCTATTTTGAGGTAAATACGAACTTTTCTATCGGGTACGCTTTAAGATTATCCGTTAGATGGTATCAGTAGGGAGAAGTCAGATAAAATGTTTTTATGAAGTTTGGGATAATTAGGTCGTCGATTAAATATGTTAAACAAACAAGTAATATAGATAGAAGTGAAGAATGTAAAAATCTACTAATCTGTGGGTGGAAACGTGACTAGACTATTTTCTACAGCTACAATTGAAACTGCCTCGATTGGAACGAAACACGAGTCAACGGCAATTTATTAGCAACAAAGTATAGTGTACCTGCCCTACAGAGTTGTGGTGCCTTTGATGCTGTCAGAAATACTATGTATTTATGACTTGTTACTTCATGAAGAATGTAATAAAAATTGTGCTTTGAATTTTTTTATGGGATAGGGAGGCAAACGAGAAATTAACGCCGTCCATAGATGTCCATTTGCATAACCATTGCAAATGTGTTTCTGATTCTTGAGACACGAGTTGAGGCTGGTTTTTGAAGGCTCCAATGTCGTATCGGTTCGGAAATCTGCTAAAACAGACTTCCATAGAGTGGTAGTGTGTGTAATGAAGTTTCGGGAAAAACGTACCATACTGAATCACCATTTATTTATTAATAATTGTTACATCATCTTAATCAACATAGTGGTAAAGTTATCGCTTTCGGAGTCTATGGTCACGGGGTAATTCCCGCATCAGAATAAATATATATATAGCCTACAGATATTTATATCAAGTCTGAATGTCCCGCCAATCCACCTTGGAGAAGCATGATAAGTTATGTCCTTTTCTTCAGAAATGTGGAGCCCCGTGCCCATTAGTAATATATAATATTTTTTCTGTATAAGACAATTGTTAAATACATTATTCTGTATGGGAAATCACATGGTATACTTATGGGTTAAGATAAGCGACTAACGGAGAGCCGTTTCGCTGCGATGAATGTGAGAGGAAGGATGGATGGAAAGATGCATGAGTGTGAAGGAAGCAAGGAAGGTGTGCCGGGATCGTAGCTGATGGAGAGCTGTGATCACTGCCCACCCCCGCCGGAGACAGGAATGACAATATGTATGTAAATAAATTATTACATTTTATTTAGTTATTTATTTGTTTTATAAACATTTACGTTTATAAACAATTCGAAATAATTTTGGAAAATAAATTGTATATTTAGACAACAAATCGAAGTTTCAAGACACGTACATAACTTTGAAAAGTTCAAAAGGTTTAAGTCCTTTTTCGCTAACGATTTTATTTAGAAAGACGATCGTATATTGTACTATTCCAGACATTGTACGACTCATGAGTTAAGATGAAGTAATTATTAAATTTTGTGGGGCATAACTGTGGAATGAGCATGAAATATTTGGCAAACTTTTGCAAGTATTTTATTTAACTTTTGTGTTTATAATCTCTATGCTCCACAAGCTTAAAGTTGCTCACAGAGCTATGGAGAGGATTAAGCTCTGAGTTTCTCTGGTCGAAACGTAGAAATAGTCCGGGTCTAGGCTTATTTCGAGAGATGATGAGTATGAAAATACAAAGGATTATTTAAGAAAATTGTTTTGGTTCCCTGGATTTAAATTTGTCTATCTTCATTATATCTCGAACCCTTTCATTAGAGTATTCATCTAATGGTAATAAAAAAAAAATAGTCTATGTAAATAGCAGAAGACGCATTTTTACTTAACATATTTAAATATATATGTATCATGAATATTTGATATTATTTCTGGGATTGGATAATATTTATTTTTGGGATTTTACAGGAAAGATCACCGTAGTCGAATCAGCTAAAATAACTTCACAATAAGATATACTCTTTTTTAAATTGTGTGCATGATAAGTTTGTCTGGAAGATATTGCTACTAGTAATCTACAATTGTAAAACTTTGTTTTTGTTGTACAATAAAGAATCTATCTATCTATCTGTCTAACTGTCTATCTTCTCTTCTTACTACGTATATATTTATATGTGTTTTGACGTTTATTGGTGTCTAAATTTACTCTTAAATTGCATACACATGTTATTTAAAAACTCTCAGAAACTAGGCGCTTTATTAATCCAAAACAGGTACAATATTTCTTTACAACCATGATAGGTAAACTTAACAAATTATCTTTTTGTTTGTTAAGGTGTATCGACAATAAGGTATAAGTAAGACGGAAATAAGGTGCTATCGACAGTACATCCCTATAACTATTTACATCCTTATTTTAGTATATTTTATGTAAAAATTCTTGAATGTATATTACACGAAAAAATTTCTAAAGGTTAAACTGCGAGGGCGGATGGGTTGTCATTTGTCAATACGATAGAGTGACGCCAGACTGGCTGCATGCCAAATAATGCTACGTGACGAATTTGAAGAGGAGATGAAACAATGTTATCGTAAAAAATTTTTTTACAGTTGTCTTTTTGATTTATCATCATTATCATCGTTATATTTATGTGGTAAGACCCTTTTACAACCGGTATTATATAAATTATTATAAAATTTATCATACGACGTTTTTCAGAAAATCTTTCTTTGGTACATACACGATAGATGTTAATATTTTATTACCATTGTTTTAGTTTTGTATTTTCGTTTTCAGTTTTAATATTTGTTTATTAATGGAGTCAGGTATTGCTACACCTACACCTGGGTTTTGTCAAATAAAACCACGGTGTTATCAGTATAAAGAAATATTTATTACATAAAAAATAAAAAAAAGAATCAAGTAGGTGAGACACAATTTTTGTTTTTTGCACCGCAGGTAACATACTGGCGGAGGGCAGGTGGCACCCTGGATCGCAGGTGACACCCTCCGTTACATTGTGCACCGCAGTAGAATCATTACCGCAGGTGGAATCAACCCCGCAGGTAAAATGTGCAGGTGAAACCCCTAAAACGGGGTTTGATTCCTGCACTTATTTTTAAAATAAATACTGAGCGAAGGCACTCTTAAGAGACGTGACGGTTCCCGTTGGTATTTCCATAACGGACGAACCCTCACTCAGGTGGTGTCGATCCTCGGCACCCGTCAGTAACTTCCATAAAAAAACCCGAGCGGCACACGAACAAGGCCGAAATAGCACGAAGGCGCGAGCGCCGCACCTACACCTACTTGAGTTTACCAATTCCCTCAATCTGTCACCGCGTCACCGCTTTGAACACTTAACGTATGACAAGCAAAAAATGTTCAATGCAGATCGTGTTTAAGTTATAATAATTAATTATTTATTATATTAGAATAAGTATTTAAATTTGAATAATGTTTAGTGTACTAATACTAATATTTTTAACTTATACTTAAACTAACTAAAGTTACATCATTAAAACATGTAACCTTCCGTTACAGTATATATAGTAGACTCTATGGAAGACAACCGAAAAGTGAACACTTTTCGGTTGTCTTCTGTAGAGTCTACTATACCTGAAGATGCCTCGTGTTGGGACGAAACACGTGTCGTTTACAAGATGGAAAAGTGATAATGTGTGTTTGGTGTTGTGTATAGTGGTTGGTGGGTGGAGAATTGATGGCCGATTTTCGGTAAGTTTTTGGTTTAAGTTCCAAATAAATCCACTTAACCCAGCGGGAAAACACACATTATTAATTTTCTGTTATTGTTTTGCTTGTCGCGGATCTTAGCTAGGTAAAACTTTTGACTGTCCATATATTTAATATTTGTGTTATTAAATTGTAGAAATGATCAAGGGAAGAGCCTTGTTTCCCACAACACAGGGAATCCTAGTAAGAAATTATTGAAAAAAAAGGTATTATTATTATTAAAACAAGTCACCTAATAGTAAATAACCATTGCAACCTATATACACCTGTAATATCTGAAACACTACTGTCATGTAGATCTGTAAGATATTTAGGATACTGGGAAGGAAGATGAAGAAAAGAGATGGAAATAGGGTAGTTAAAAAATATGAATGGTGAAGAAAAGATACCACTCACAACGTGGTTTTACCTAAAAAAGCATCTTTAGAAAATATATTATTTAGTATATCAGTTACTTTTGCTGACGGTACATTCGATGTGCTGTTGGCGTCAGAAGTGACTCACCCGCTGCACTAATTACATCACGGAGCACACAGCACGGCGACGGCTCTCCACTTAGGCGTTCCGTTGCATCCATTTAGGTCAACCGCTAATGAGGTCCTCAACTGAAATAGATTTGTGTTCACAAAGGGACACACTTGAAGATAATTTAATAGAAGTATAACTTAATTGCTTATGTTTATGTCCTTAAATGTATATGGACACTGTAATATAATTGTACTTGTTTTTTTATTCTTGCTTTTGGTTGTATTAAATAACAATACATAAACAAAGATCAAATTAAAAGTAATAGTGCTACTTTTACAACTTTTTATTTTATGAACATTTTCAATATTTTTTTTTAATTAGAATCATAAAAATCAAGGTTCATGAAGATTTTGAACATAATGAACCGGCATGTCACCTCCCACAGTACTATAAGCAGTGCAAAAGAATTGCCGGCCTTTAAGGAAAGTGTCATTATGGGAGGGGGATAAGGAAAGGGGTTGGACCTCCGGAACTCCGCTCACCACGCAAATACTCAGATGCCGATTTCCTGAGGGAGTGTGGTACTTACCCGGACGAGCCGCCCCATTCATGTTACAGACAAATAATATGCCATTCTTAACAAAGTATTCGTCCGCAGCGTGGTTCTACCACTAAGTAACTTTCTATGAGTGTATTTGGTTTACTATATTGAAATTCATATAAAAATTATGTTTACAAAGATATGCGGTTATACTCCATGCCGTGCATTGAACTTGAATGTAAAATGTAATGAAACAAAAACTTCTAATTAATTTTATTAACTTAAGGAAGTCTAGTTCGCCACCCGTCACGTCCTGATTCCCACAAGGCGAGAAGCGACTAGCGGGGAGCCGTTTCGCTACGATGAATATGACAGGAAGGCTGGATGAAAGCGGATATATAGGATGAGTGCGGATGAAGCAAGGAGGGTGTGCCGGGATCGTAGCGGATGGAGATCTGTGGTCTCTGCCTACCCCTACAGGAAATAGGCGTGACGATATGTATGTATGTGTAAGGAAGACTAGCAATGTTTTTGAGATTATAGGAAAACTTGTTAAACATTCCAATTAAGCTAATAATGCTTGTGCTTAGAAAATATGTTCACATAAATAGTTCAATGGAAGATACTATCTTACGACGTTAGATCGTAAGTAAGTACGATTCTTACCAACTACACCCTGTACAAGTTAGCTTGATCTTTTTGACAGATGTAAATTTTTCTGATCGACATAACTTTGGAATCACTAACATATTATTTTCTTAATTTAATGATTTTAAAAATTGTAAAAATATTAAAAAAAAAATACATATAACACAAAAGTCCCTAAAGATTCAAGCGTTATCCGAAATTTTTAAGAGTTTTTATTGCTTCAAAGTAAAATTTAAATAGAAACACTGAAAATAATAGACACTTGTACAATGTTACATCGGTCTATACTGTTATTCGTGTCTCATCCATCCGACCGATGTAACATTGTACAAGCGCCTATTATTTTCAGTGTTCCTATTTAAATTTTACTTTAGCTTCGAGATTGCTGAAGAACTGGATGTTGATCATAAAACAGTTTTACGTCATTTACGAGAAACCATGACAACGCCATACCGCACTCATCTATAGCCACGCAGCAAAAATTGAGAGAGCTTGGCTGGGATGTGTTGATACATCCTCCGTATCGTTCCACCTGTTTCGTTCATTGCAGAACTCTTTAGGAAGCATACAGCTAACCTCAAAAGAACACTGTGAACACTACCTGTCAGATTTTTTTAATCAAAAATCTCAAATTCTACAGGAATGGGATCATGTCACTACCCACAAGATGGAAACAAGTCATCGATCAAAACGGCACATACATATTATAAATAAATAAAACAATACGACGACCGATTGGCTCAGTGGCGGGGCCCTCCGCCCGCGGAGTAAATATTTATATGGATTTATAAATGTTTATTCCGAGTCTGGTAACCCCCCCAATCCGCATTTCCTTTCCTTTCCTCTCTATCCTTTCCCTTCCTCTCCGCCAATCCACGGTCTGCCGTGCCAATGGATGCGTGGCAAGGGGCGAGCCTAGTCGTAATCGTGCCGATCGTCCCGGGGTCGGGCTCCCCCGGGGACTATGGTGCCTTACCTCAGCATGCAGGGCTCTGCTGGGGCTGACCTCCATCCTCCCTTGCGGCTCGTGGGATTCACTAAGACGAATTTAATATACCTAATTTATCGAAAATGACAGCGACGTGGTTCGCCACCCGTCACGTCCTGATTCTCACGAGGGCGAAAAGCGACCAATGACGAGCCGTTTCGCTGCGATGAAATGGCAGCGGATGGAGCTCTGTGGTCTCTGCCAACCCCTGCGGGGGATAGACGTGAATATATATATATAAAAAAAATATACCTAAAAAAATATTTTCCTTTGTATGAACAATACGAAAATACTTTTGCCCCGACCTAATAATATTTATATGGAACTATGGGCGTCCCATTTTAGTTAAAAAAAAATGGTCAGTTTATGCATGCATACCTTAGCAGAATGTTGTAGATGATACAAAGGAGATAAAATAGAAATATTGTCGTTACGATACCCTTTATACAAAACCGTAGCATGATTTATGTCTGAAGTAAAACCTTCGCGCTTCGTTGTTAGATAGTCATGATTTATTAGTTGCCTTCCAACATTGTTCCCGCGAATACTTTGAGTATTGTTTTTCATTAAATTTGTCTGCACTGTAGTATATTCTTAAAGTGGTAGAGCCACGCTGCAGACGAATATGTTGTTAAGAATGGCATATTATTTGTCTGTAGCATGAATGGGCAGGCTCGCCCGGGAAAGTGCCACACTCCCGCAGAAAACCGGCGTCTGAGTGGTAGCTTGGCTACCGCGCTTCGTACGGTGAGCGGTCTGAGTTCTGGAGGCCCAACACCCTCCCCATCCCACTCCCATAATGTCACTTCCCTTAAAGGTCGGCAACGCTTCGGCACTGCCTATGGCGCTGCGGATGTCTATGGGCGGTGCTGATTGCTTTCCATAAGGTGACACGCCTGCTCGTTTGCCCTCTATCCCACAAAAAAAAATATCCTCCTCTTTCTCCTATGTGCAACAATAGCTCAGTAAGTTAGGTTCGGACTTACGATCTGTACGTCGTGAGTTCGTTCTTTCGTTGGACTATTGACGTGAAACATTTCTTTGGGTAAGCATTATAAGCTTAGTTGCAATAGGTAATAAAATTCTTGTAATATTAATGACATTATTAGACTTCTTTTTAAAGAATTAAAAATAAAATTATATTATTCAAATTAGTCATATGAAGATACATGTTACCTAGAAGTTTGGATAATATTGATTTTCTGTGAATAAATATAGATGTGAACCTATATTACATTGATTTCATTCTTTTTTTCCTCGAAAATATAATGATATCATGGGTACTCAATACTTGTACTAAGGCTGTACATACATTGTAAGTATTATAATATCAGTAGGGATTAAATATAAATAGCCAATAAATTCACTCATTTATCCAGCCTCAGTCGTATTTAATTTCCTAATAATCCATTAAGTATGAATTTTGAATGTATGAAGGAAGACCACGAAAAATGTACCTTGACCAAATTGCTGACCTTTTTAAGAAAGGCCAGGTCAAGAGTACCATCAACCGGCGGGCTTGCATGAGGAGAATAATGAGTGTGGAGGAAGCAAGGGAAGTATGCCGAGATCGTAGCAGATGGAGATCTGTGGTCTCTGCCTACCCCTACGGGAGATAGGCGTGACGATATGTATGTATGTATGTAAGTATAAATTTTGTAACTTGTTATTGACTTACATTTTTCGAAAAGAATGAAAATGTAAAAATTTAGGTATAAATAATATTTGTCGCCAAAAGAAATCTGTCCCTTGCACTCCCACAAGTTTGCCTCTAGATAACAAGGGGTGGCGTGCGTCTATTGCAGCAATCTATACAATAAATTTCTCTCGAGTCGGAGAGTGTACTAGAGAATAACGACCCAGAAAATTTACTTCGTAAGTTAGCTCAAATTTAAATAAACGGAAGCTGCGTTAGTCATCGTTCTTATTTAGAAGGATATTCCAACTTACTTTACTACGACCCGCAAAAACAAATCAGAAAAATAATATTGTGTGTTTGCGAAGACGTGTATAGGGAATTACAAATCTAATTCCTACCGAGAAACGACAATCAGCAAATCCTCGAGCATTTCACTAGACACACAGTGTGATATATATATATATATATATATATATATATATATATATATATATATATATATATATATATATATATATATATATATATATATATATATATATATATATATATATATATATATATATACATATATATATATATATACACATAAACACACACATGTGTGTGTATATGCATATACTTATATATTTGCTTATGGCTATTATTTATCTTTGTTAATTAATAATTTTCTATCGTTATAACGATAATGTATCACCAACCTACATTAAATTATATTTTTAACATTGTGTCCTCCTACGGTTGTCTGAAAGAAATATATAAATATTACAATCGATAATTGTATAACTTTGTTTTTGATGTACAATAAAGAATATATCTATCTATCTATTTATCGATATTTAAAAAACTATTTATTGACCAATTATAAGGCGATTTCTAATGATCAATGGAAAAAAGCTTGGAATGCTAAGGGTTAATTTTAACTAATACGTACCAAACATTAAAACGTTAAGATACACAGTTTATTTTTTTAACGAACCCAAAAATAATTTAACTACACAGGATAAATTAACACGAAAATATTCCTTGGATACAAAGTTTATATACCGTACTTCGCATTCTTCTTTTATTTCATACATAGTTGCTGACGACCGTCATTTTGAGGGTACCTTATTATAATATTCATCTTCTTGACAAATAAGGGATAAGGCAATGGAAGATGAAGATAAAGTAATGACATATATATGAAAGCTTTCATTTATTCTGATATATTATTATATAGATCAATGAGACATATTATTTACTTTAATACACACAAACGACGGTACGTGTCACCTGATAGTAGGTAATCAACATAGCTCATAAATAAAGATAGAACTACATTAACTACATTTTATAAAAGTACTTCACGTGCCAAAGGATTCTCTATGAGGCACACGGTTAATATACAAAATTCCATATAAAATTTCATCCTCTAGTGCAGTGGTCGCTAAACATTTTGACCTCATAGACCAATAAATTGAAAATTCAAGTCCCGCGGATCACTAATAGGATTTTTTAAGTGTACAATATGTATTTTTTAAAAAAAACTTATCAGCTCATAAAAGGTACCTAGTTAATATAATGAAACTTTTAATTGTAACCAATTTATGAAAGATTTATTCATAAACTATAAAATAAATAAAAACTCTAACTAAAACAAAACAATTAAAATATACATAAAAAAATTATATAAAACTTTAAGCATTATACATTCCTATTATTTTATTAGTGGTAGAGGTAAAAATCTTCACTTTATTGTCTACATAACAAGTGAAGAGTCACGATGCAGACGAATACTTTGTCAAAAATTGCATATTATTTGTCCGTAGCATGAATGGGCGGGCTCGCCCGGGGAAGTACCACACTCCCACAGAAAACCGGCGTCTGAGTGGTAATTTAGCTAACGCGTTTCGTCCGGTGAGCGGCTGAGTTCCGGAGGCCCAATCCCGCCTCTCCTCTCCCTCCCCTTCACCCTTCCATACTGACAGTTTCCTTAAAGGCCGGCAACGCTGTGGCGGGTGGCGTTGATTACTTTACATCAGGTGTAACGCCTGCTCGCTTGCCTTTCTATCACATAAAAAAATAACCGCTCCTTCAATGGCCAGTGTGTACAGTATACGATGAAAGTTATTAACATATAAATTTTCACGTATTGTTCTGAATTGAATTATGTTTACATGCATCTTAAAACATAACGTGATGACTACGTATATTCTACATTTTTTTGCGGACCAGCGAAATTTTCTCGCGGACTTTGGCAACCCACGCTATCCCAGTGGATAAATGTTCAAAAATCGGTTGTGCTGCCGGCGAAGTAAGTAATAAGTCTTACTTTTCTTTTTCATTGATGGCAATTAATTACAACTATTACGCCAGTGTCAAGTAAAATACGATAACATCAAATCTCTTGAAATATAACTAATCAACTTATCACGTTACGTCTTGATAAAATGGTGGCTATTTTATCAAAATCTTCTATTGACTGTTTCAGTCAACATAAAAAGTAACAAAACATTTGTTTTATATCACTTCACATACACCTTAATCGATCTATATTGTATAATGCACTACTATAATTAAACAATATGACTGATAATAATATACGATTATGAAAATGAAATAAAAACACAAAGTCATTGACGTTATTTGGTGGGAAAAGTCCCGTCTTACTTACTTATGAGCAGATATTGGGTAAAAATAGTATATTTGATACACGTAGGCTATATATTCATCTATAAACGTAGTATAATCATAGCCTTTCATAGATACGTTGAGGCACTTAGAGGTGAACATTGAATGAGATATTTATGAAGGCTATCCACTTTGAGTTGTTGAAGAAAAAAACAGGTAAAACTTTAACAAATTGGTGGCACCGGGGGCTGAGAGCGCATTAACCTTTCAGGTGAATGTTCAAAGTTTTGATTGTGTGGTTAAAGCAGAATTGGCTTTTTGACACCAAAGTTTGTTCGGACGACGAGGCCGTTGAGAAGTTTTTTCGCTCTGAAGGGAATTTATTTTATTTCAACCCTTATAACAGTTAATTTTAAGAGAGTAAGCCTACTTTCATAATAATAATTTTTAAGCTATAGATCTGTCTATTCTCATATATTTTATTAATGAAGTCAGGCGTTACTTTGCGGAAATCCATCACCATGTGGACAGTCAAAAGTTTTACTTAGCTAAGATCCGCGACAAGCAAACAATAACAGAAAATTAATAATGTTCCTCTTTCCACCCACCCACCAACCACTATACACAACACCAAACACGCACCACCACTTTTCCACCTTGTAAACAACACGTGTTTTGCCCCAACACGAGGCATCTTCAGGTATAGTAGACTCTATGGAAGACAACCGAAAAGTGGAGAGTTGCTGGCCATTTTTCAGTAAGTTTTTAGTTTAAGTTCCAAATAAATCCACTTCATCCAGCAGGGAAACTTATATTATTAATTTTCTGTTATTGTTTTTTACAGCCCATATACAAGTATGTATGAGGCCATTTCAGGAGGAGTGGACATTAAATTATTACGCTTGTTCATTGCTGGTTGGTGAGATAACCACACTAGAAATAAATATATGTAAACAAAAAAGTATTAAATTCAATGGTGAAAAACATGGCAAACATCATAGAAAGTCGATGGCGACGAGGAGAGCCCCGCACTTCATGGGCCCACACATCTACACAAAGGTAAATCAAACGCATAACATATTAAACTGCACACAATACACGTGTAGAAGGAAGGTTGTTAACTGGCTGCTGAACTTGAATGAGAAGTACACGGAGAGGCTGCTTTTCGAAACGATAAATAAAACTTATACCACAGAATCATTACAGACATACAAACACACACATCTGCACACATGCAGATCAAAACTTTAATAATTTATTATCTTACTTAATCCATTTTTTATGATCACGAGTGTTTAATTTAATTTTTTTTTTTTTAATTTTTTCTCTACCGTTTTGATATTTATATTATTACATTTATGTATTATTTACGAATGGAACAGCCTAATTTCTCACAACACAGAGAATCCTAGTGTGGGATCTAGTGTCCTTTAACATATGTAAACATTTTGAAAATAAAGATATATAATTATTATTAATGTATCAAAGTTTATTTTTAAATCTCAAAGAATTATTTCCAATCACATAAAAAATATTACTTATGATTTCTCTGGTAAATTGCGAGTCTATGTAAGGATTATTACAAAGAATGTAAGGATCGTTTCTATTGAATAATGCCTTGCCTATTTCTTATTGCTCTAGCACGCGATTCCGTAATTATAATGTTATGATGAAGCTGGAATTGGGGATAAATTACATTAGCATCATCATCACTGCGAAAGAAGAAAATAATGAATGAAGCTTTTTATAGGACACGAAGCAAAGATCAATTTTCTAACCCGGAAGACTATGTCGGTGACTGGCTCTTAAATTAAATAAGCTCAAATATAAAATTTGAAAAACGTAGGGTGGGACGTACTGGATGGGACGACGGTATGCGCAGGACGGCTGGCAGAGACTGGATGCGTTTAGCCAAAGATCGGGCTAGGCCACGCGTTTTGACGCCTATGTCCAGCAGTGCCAGCAGCATCCAGTGGACTATCGTGGGCTGATATTGATGAAATATTAAATTAAACAAATGTAATATTTTAGATAGGATGCGTGAAGCCGAAGATCGGGCTAGGTGGCGTTTCATGGGGGAGGCCTATGTCCAGCAGTGGAGTGCCGCAGGCTGTTCAGTTGAGTAATATTTTAGAACGTTCACATAAAATCTTTCGAATAAAATAAACAAAAATCTGTGAAATCTTTGTATTAGCTTGAAAGCATTTAAATGATCCCTTTAACTAAAGCCCTGTTTTAAACATTCAAAGAGTTTTTATTTTAAAGGGCGCTTTGA
This sequence comes from Baronia brevicornis, assembly GCA_031353405.1. NCBI lineage: Eukaryota > Metazoa > Arthropoda > Insecta > Lepidoptera > Papilionidae > Baronia > Baronia brevicornis. The sequence continues at coordinate 232,577 of JASFAT010000295.1, read as the reverse complement.
GTACATTTTGTCGGCTTCATTTATACTTTCACGCACGCAAGTTAAAACTTTATTAGGCCAATGTAAATAATAAACGTTCTTTTAAATTATAAATTAATTTAAATATATTTTTTTATGGGATAGGAAGGCAAACGAGCAGGCGTGTCACCTGATGGAAAGCAATCAACGCCACTCATAGACATCTGCAGCGCCGTAGGCAATGCGAAAGTGGGAATGGGGGTAGAGGGTAGAGGGAGGGAGAGGGGATTGGACGTGAACGTGGACACTGACGGTCCGCAGGCCGTCTGCAGACGCTTCAAAAGGTCAAAGTCGCTCAGAGTGCTATGGAGAGGGCCATGCTCGGAATTTCTCTGGTGGATAGAATTTGAAAGGAAGAAATTCGCAGGAGAACCAGAATCAACGCCATCAAGTTATCACACTAAAGTAAGGCAATGGGCTGGACACGTTTGTCGGAGAACCGTTTGAATAGACGAGCGGTCTTCACTCAAGCACTCTTCTGCCCCAGCAATTGTCGATCACGACAAACATTATCAGCTCATTACCACTTTAGTTTGCTAACTTGGAGAACTATGTCAGTGACTAGTATATTTTGTCTAAAAATATAACAAACAAACTTCTAAATACACTGCCATCGTGAAACAATCCATTTATCACGAGCGATCCCGATACGAAAATCAACGAAGCGTTGAAAAACTCGACGCGTCTTTTCACAACACAATTTATTTTTTCATCAATCTCACCAACGTTGAACGACAGAAAAACACAAGTTGATCAAACTTTATTGTTGTAACCACTATGTTGTATATGTTATCTGTGTGTGGGTGTAGGTGGTGGGTATTTTACAATAAAGCAGTTGTTGACGGACTCTCGTGTTTCATTGGGCACAACATGGTGGCAGCGGCTAAAATAACGTGGTGTTCTAGTTATAGATAATAAAAGAACATAGTGGTATAAATAAGTACTGTATATGTGCTCTATAATAAATTGAATTTGGTAATATCTATGAAAAGGAAGAACCAGTGAAATCCTCATACACGGTGGAGTAGGAAAAAAATGGAGCATGCTCACTCACCGGTGGACCACCCCATGGACGGTGGCCCAGCCAGCCATCCAGATGCGTGGAGGAAATGATGACAGCAGTTTTTATTATTTCTCAAAGCGTCTGGTGTCCACTCAGAGCCTTCAACTTCAAGTTCAAGTTTACTGATCATAACACACTATTTATTTTATCGCTTTACAAATGTATTTGTAAAGTAATGAGCGTTAAGAAAAATAGTGAGAGAGATAAGAAAAATATTTATTAACTTTTATAAGAAAACTGAAAACACGTCTCGAGTTTTGATGTGACTAAAAAAGACGTGAGAAATTATTCGGAATAATTCCGGTCGCTCAATACCACTAACGCATAACTCGTCTCGAAAAGTTTCATCCCCACCCATAAGGAAAAGTTTCATCACCCACCATTTCGATGAGCGGCGATCCGGTACGGTGTGTTTCTCTAGACCTTTTTTTCCACGCATCAATACCTTGAGGAACCAGCTACCTCCGGTTTCCGAACTGATACGACATTGGAACATTCAAAAAACAGGCCTATACTTTTTCTTAAAGGCCGGCAAGGCTTTTGTACTGTCGATGTCAATGCGGCGTTGATTGCTTTCCATCAGGTGACACGTCTGCTCGTTTGCCTTGCTTCGCATAAAAAAAAGTATTTCAAAATTTAATTCACTAAAATTTTCATAAAATTGTGGTTATTTTGTAAACACTTACTGTTTGAAGTCAAAGAGGCGCGTTTCAAAAATTTAGTTTTTATCTCCACGAATTAATTGAATTTTTTTGAACGATACCAAAATCATACAATTTTTATAACACGATTACCAGAATGAGACGTGAATATTAAGAGGGGAAAAAAGGTACTAATGGACTAAGGAATTAGGTTTTTAGGTTTAAATGAGAGGTTTAAATCTCTAATTATTTATTCATTTTAATTATAACTCTGTAGTTATAATTAAAATGTGTGTACCCGAGTTCCCGAGCTACTACCGTATCACTCCTCGTCTTCCGTTGCGGTAGTATCATATCCTTATCATCCTGTTTAAATCCATCCTAATCATATCTATTTCTTTCCTCTGCCTTTCTCTCCGCCAATCCATGGTCTGCCGTGCCAAAGGATGCGTGGCTCGGGGCGAGCTTAGAGCTCAGCACGCGGGGTTTTGCTGGGGCTGACCTCCGTCCTCCTTTGCGCCTCGTGGGATTCACTTTGACGGATCTTAATATACCTAATTAGTTAAAAAATGACGGCGACGTGTTTCGCCACCCGTCACGTCCTGATTCCCACGAGGGCGAGAAGTGACTAACGGAGAGCCATTTCGCTGCGATGAATGTGAGAGGAAGGTTTGATGAAAAGATGGATGAGTGTGAAGGAAGCAGGGAAGGTGTGTCGGGATCGTAGCGGATGGAGATCTGTAGTCTCTGCCTAACCCTACAGGGAGACAGGCGTGACTATATGTAAGTATGTATGTAGTGAGTTAACGTTCTAACAACTGGCTAATTACATTCCAGAGAGTAGAGCTTAGTATTGGTTTGCAGATGAAAATCATCTTATCGTGCCGACCAATACGTTTGGGTACGAGATAAATACCGGCAAATCTGTAGTGCGCCTACAGACAGAACGATAATTGTTAATGGGTTTCGATTAACACTTCTAACGTTAATACAACTTCAAGCGACTAAATATTTTGTATGGTAGCACCAGTCGCCAGACATTAAAACTACTGCTTTAAAAAATTTGATAAAAATTTTCATATGTTTAAAAAAAGATCACTAAATTTTTGTCTGCAACATGTCGTTAGATTTATGTAAATTACACAACATTTTAAAGTAATGAAACTTTTTAACATAATATATGTTGTTCCTAAACATAAGTAGATATAATATACACTAGAATAAGTAATAATTAATGTAAACATAGATTTTTTTTGATGTTGATCTTTTTAAGGTTTCTTTTACAATTTTTAAGTAAAATAAAAAAATGTTTTCACAAACTAAGGTACGTGAATTTTTGTTTTCCAAGATATATTTTTTAACATCTTCATTTTTTTGGTTTTTGCGTGGATTATTTTTTTTATTTTTATAAAATATGCTAAATAAGCCTTTGAGTGTATTATGTATTAAATCAATGATATCAAAAACAAAATAGCTATAATAAAATTTGTATGTACATACATATAATATTTGTAGGCCATACATATAATATTTTGATGCGGGGACCGAACCCGCGACCATGGACTCCATGGGTGAGGGGCTCCCGCCACTGAGCCAATTGGTCGTCAACTGATATTTACTAAAATGAAATTACACATCGAAAGACTTTATTAGATTTTATTGTTCAAAGACAATACACCCCTAAATAAAGAAAAAATAAAACGTTGTTTACTAGACAGATTTGGAAATGAAAACACGAACTAAGATTGCGTATCAAACAAATTAAAGCATTAAAAAATGTATTATGTACAAAATGTGTTAAGACTCAATTTCATTTGCACGAAGTGTATCTTATTTAGGCAAACTTTATTTGTTTTAGAAATGAAAGTAATATGCTAATTTGGAACGGAATTGAAATTTACAATTTCGACGGAAATTGGCATAATCCCCGACCTTTCATGGCCGATTCAAAATACGATATTGTTGTTAATAAATAATATACAAAGATAGACATCAAAATAAAGTAAATAAAACACTACACAGATACCAAAGGGACATATATAAAGTGTACTTAAAACATTCGTGTAACATACAATTTGTGGTAATTTGCCATAAATTATTTTATATTACATATTTTTATTTACAAATGCCACAAATGCTAACATATGTAATAAATCATACAAAATAGTTTTTCATTTTATTTATTACACTTTTACTGATAAAATTGTCTTCTTACTAATCATAAACCCATTTTGCTGTATATGAAAATGTAAACGTGTGAATAATCATTGTAAGTATATTTATGTCTCTCTGTGTGTATGTTTGGGGAGGATAAACATGAAAATATATCGTAATGGAAAATCTAACATTTGCTTTTTTAATTAAAATGTATAATACGTAAAAAAGGAAGGTTTTTGTTTTTTTAAACTTTTGTACAAAGTGCACAGCAGGCGGATTTAATGCCATTAGCTCTAGTAGTGAACCTGCGGGTGAAACAGTGAAAATTGGTTTGGAGGTGGTGCAAATTGAATTATAATAAAGTTAAATTTACTTACAAAACATATATATATATATATATATATATATATATATATATATATATATATATATATATATATATATATATATATATATATATATATATATATATATATATATATATATTCAACTTATAGCAAGTATTTCTCATCCTTATTTACAGTGCTCAAACCTTTTCGGACGTTGAGTTTAAAAAAGGATTCTGAGGCTTTTTTAATGCCAAGAGGAACGTCATTCCAGAGCTTTATAGTCGTTTATGCTCGCAGTCTTACCAATAAACATCATAAATTGCAGCAGTCACCTGTTGGACATAGGCCTTCCTTAAGACCCGTCACCAAGTCTGATTTTCATCTTGCAGTCCCTGCCAGCCGCCTTAACAGATTGTCGTTTTATGCAACTAGATCCAACACCATATTTATTAAGACGCGGTCTTCTCATTGTTTCTTCAATTGGTTCTCCAACTGACGTGTCCAGCCCATTACCACTTCAGTTTGCTAACTTGAAGAGCTATGGTTTCGTGGTATGGATCGGTAGCTTTCGTTGTGACGTTTAATTTTTTTTCTTGCTAGGTTACATTTATGATTTCTCAATTTTCGCGAAGTAACCTCAAAATTTTTTCAAATTCTATTCAATTCCAGAAACCATTTTCCAGAAACATTTTTTACAGCCAATATATCGACGGAAAAAAGCGAAAACGTAGTAAATCGCAAAATGAAAACTTACTACCAGAGCCAAAAATTTTTTTAAGATTTCTGAATAAACTGATCACTCAAAAACAGTTCGTTTCAACGCTGTACAAAATTGTACATTGGTTGTAGAGCTGACTGATTAGTTGTAGAGCTAGAGATGACGAGACTGATAATTCGATTCTTTTCGATTTTTTTCTGATCCCGAATATGCAATAAATTTTTTGACATCCGTGTCATTTACAGCTGTTTCGCTTTTTTGGGTCGATATGTTGTTATGTAAGTATATTCTAGGTACAGGAGTTCATCATTTCTGTAGAAATAGACATTAACCCACAACGCATTTTCAGGGTCATTGACGGGGCATTTAGTCTCGGAATAAATACCTGGAACTCCCGAGTAAAGATAAATATATTATATTTATCTCGATGCGGGAATCGAACCCACGACAGTCGATTCCATAAAAGCTAGCTTTCTAAGTGATACAATTCGGTCGATTTAAAAAATATATTTTACATTTACAAAACATTAAAATATAATACATTAATAAATTATTACAAATTTGAGAAAAAAACAATATATGTCTATAATAATTTTATAAAAGTAATAAAATAATTTAATTTTACATTTTATTTTATATTAAATTAATCTGACTAATAATAAATAATGCATAAAACTAATATAATACAATATTATCATAAAAAATATGTTCAAGGTAATTTGAATACTGAAAACGTTATGGAAAAATATCTAATTAGTCTCCTTTCACACAACGAAACTGGAGGCATTTATACCTGAAAGGTTAACAAGATCTCATCCCCAAGACCAGCAATTTGGCAAAGCTCGGGTTACTTTTTTTACCTTAATGAGCCAGTGTTGATAAGCTTCCTAATTACTACTCAGCTTTCCTATTCCGTTTTTCTATTCTGCTACATATCTTTTTGTTCAGTTTCTTTGAAAACATTTGTACCAAATTTTATACATTATCAACAATTATTTTTCAAGTTTATAGAACTTAGCTAAACAATAATTTCATTTTTAAACACACTTTAAAACCATTTATTTCAGTGATATATTTTTATTTATATACCTTAATATGCCCTAACTCAACACTCGACATTAAATATGAGGAATTAATTACAATGTAATTGAAATACATTATAATTAATTGTGCATACATACAAACATATATATTGTCACCCCTGTCTCCCTTAGGGATAGGCAAAGTCCACAGATCTCCATCTGCTGCGATCTCGGTATACCTTCATTGCTTCTTCCACACTCATTACTCTCCCCATGCAAGTCCTCCGGTTAAGGGTATTCTTGACCTGGCCTTTCTTAAAAACTTTGGCGATTTGATCAAGGTATGTTTTCCGTGGTTTTCCCCTACCGACCCTGCCATCCACATTCGCAACGTTATTGTACATAACCAATTGTTTTTTCTGTTTGTCTATGAGACTCGTATAAAATTATCTTTATAAATTAGACTGTAATTTAAAAAAAAAAACAAGAAGATATCTGCGGAGTTTTATTCGCTAATTTTTCTCTATTCAGAGGAATTACGAAACGGTGGTAGAAGCTTGACTGGTAACCTACTTACGTTTGACCTAAAATATAATTTATGAAATTTGAGGACAGTCAAAAGTTTTACTTAGCTAAGATCCGCGACAAGCAAAACAATAACAGAAAATTAATAATGTGTGTTTTCCTGCTGGATGAAGTGGATTTATTTGGAACTTTAACCAAAAACTTACCGAAAATCGGCCATCAACTCTTCACCCACCAACCACTATACACTTTTCGTTTGTCTTCCGTAGAGTCTACTATACCTGAAGATCGTGTTGGGGAGAAACACGTGTCGTTTACAAAGTGGAAAAGTAAAAGTGTGTTTGATGTTGTGTATAGTGGTTGGTGGGTGGAGAGTTGATGGCCAAGTTTCAGTAAGTTTTTGGTTTAAGTTATATACGGGAGTAACGATAATCCCTTCTGACAGTGACTGATACACTAATTATGTAACTTAATTATTTTATACGGCGTTGGGTAAAAGGATTGCTCTGTATTATATTGCTGTATATAGATATCGTCACGCCTGTCTTCCGTATGGTTAGGCAGAGACCACAGATTCCTATCCGCTACGATCCCGGCACACCTTCCTTGCTTCCTTCACACTCATCCATCTTTTCATCCATCCTTCCTCTCACATTCATCGTAGCGAAACGGCTGTCCGTTCGTCGTTTCTCGCCCTCGTGGGAATCAGGATGTGATGGATGGCGAACCATGTCGCCGTAATTTTTTCATGAATTAGGTATATTAAGATTCGTCATAATGAATCCCACGAGCCTCAAGGGAGGATGGAGGTCAGCTCTAGCAGAACCCCACATGCTGAGGTAAGGCACTGTAGTACTTTGACACGGCAGAGCGTGGATTGGCCGAGAGTAGGGGAAATGATAGAGAAGAAAGGAAAGTGGCAGGGGAAATAAAAGATGAATTTATACAGGATGATAGGGATGTGATGCTACCGCAACGGAAGACGAGGAGTAATACGGTACGACTATATGTACTATATATGACTATACGTATATATATATATATATATATATATATATATATATATATATATATATATATATATATATATATATATATATATATATATATATATATATATATATATGTATGTATGTATGTATGTATATATAACAGTTGCTATGAAAGCAACAATCAACATTGTTATTAAATACATATTATTACTGAATATGTTATTAATATACTGTTCTTATCTGAACGCTAGATGCTCCCTAGTATCAATGTATTCCACTTGATCATATACAATGTCTGAAATCGAATCGTCAATGACCAAAATCATACCCATCGGTATGATTATTAACACTACGGAGGGATAATTAAATATACCTCTTAGCATCTTTTACCGTTGTTACCATTGGAAGTATAAAAAGAATTATTTGGAATAATTCCTGCCGCTGGATATCGCATGACTTATCATCAAGAAAGCTTCAAGCTCATCATCTGAAGGGGTGACGATCTATCGCGGCGCGATTTATCCGTAACTTCTTCATCTCCACCATGTGGAACCAGTTACCTTCACCGGTATTTCAAAATCGATACGACATTGAAATCGTCAAAAAGCAAGTCTATACATACCTCCAAAGCAAGCAACGCTTCTGTAATACCTATGGTGTTGCGGATGTCTATGGGGTGCGTTGATTGCTTTCCATCTCTGAGTAAATTGAGATCTCTACTGTCAACAACTGGGCCGTTCGAAGCTTAACCAGAATCGGCCAGCGTTGGCCAACATAAGAGGTGTTGTGTTTCATCAGGACAACACAAATCTATACACGTCTGTACTGTGACTCGCCAGAAACACTGGGAGCTTGGTTGGAAGGTTTTAATGCATCCAACATATAGTCCAGACCTGGCACCAAGCGATCACCATGTTTTTCTCGCGTTGCAAAACTTCCCGAATGATAAGAATTCGTCAATAAGGACCAAGACTTCTATGAGAGAGGCATCATGAAGCTACCTCTAAAATGGTAACAAATTATACAACAAAACGGTACATATTTGATCCAAATCGCACAAACCAAAACATCTTATATAAAGTTTTGAATTTCACGTAAAAATAATGGATTTCTTTTTTCCCAACTTAACATATATAATATATTATATACATAGAAAATTAAAGTACACTAATATATACCTTGTGTACACACGAGTTACAGTAAAATATTTATCAAATTTAAACTTCCCACACGGTTTAATTAAGCAAATATTTGTTCGGTGTCTCTTTGTACCCGTTGTTGTAATATTCAGCAATTTATTATTCCGTTTTAAAGTGATGTTTTGACCGCTTACTATGAATATTGATGCAGGTGTCCATAATTTATATTGGTAGAGCCACGATGACATGATGGGATGGCTCGATTTAAGAAGTAACTACCACATAGTTACAGAATAAACAAGCCTAAACATACCTTACAGGTCTGCAACGCTTCTGCAATTTTCTGACATTATTAAATAAGTAAATATAATTATCACATAAGTATCACAGAATAATGGAAATTATTTAGATAAAAAGAGGATTTTTTTGTTTAGTATGAAGCACTTGAGCGGTGAAATACTGTTTGACTTAGTTGAAATATTAATGAAATACTGGTTCGAAAATAAGCTTATAAAAATGCACTGAATAGGTAATTCATAGATCGCAGAGAATTCTAATTAGTAAAGTGTAAATCTTGTGTCTAGTCAAGTTGACCATCCCTAGTCTACTTTTTATATAGAATAAAAATAATTTTTTTTTAAATAAATTATTTCAATTTCTCATTTCCTATTGATTCACAGGCCTTACCATTTCTGAAGGAATGGACACTAACCTACCAAGCTTATTTGCGGTAGACTGGCGAGGCACCCAGACTTGGAATTTAAATACCTGTAATTCGTACATATATTTATCTCAATGTAGTAATGAAACCTGCGACTTGACTCCGAAGGCGGTAGATTCGACACTGAGCCAACAAGATCGGCATATTTTAATATACAATATGTAAACTGTTTTCGGATGATGTTTATCTTGAATCAGAATACATTACTATTACACACACAAAGCGTTCATGCATGTCATAGGTAAACTTTGGATTTGACCTGTACATAGCAACTTAATACAAACAATCCACCTATCTATAAACCCTGTCCTTATTCTGACCCTATTGTATTATTAAGCAAATATTCTAATATCACAGATATTATTTAAAGTGGCAAATAATTCCACACGTCGCCACTGAATTTCAACATCACACAATACATACGGCACGAACAAAAATTACTTAGTATCTTTAAATGGGATAGGGAGGTGGGATGCCTTCAATCAAAGGTGGTTGTATCACCATCATACACGATGTAACTTGGGCAAGTGGAGCCAAAAGGTTTGTATGGTATCCAAGAGACAGCAAGAGGAAAAAAGGTCGCCCAGTAAGGAGATTTGAGGATGACCTCAATCTAACAGTGGGGCCATGCTGGACACGAATTGCAGAAGATAGGAAACAATAGAAGGAGTTGGAGGAGGCCTTTGCCAAAAGGCACAATGAAATTAGGGATTTTCTCTCATATTTCAAAATAATAGGCTTGTATTATTATATCACCAGTCAGCGACATAGCTTTTTAAGTTCGCAGACTGAATTGGCAACGGGCTGAATACGTTTATCGGAGAACTGACGACTGTTGAAGAAGACGAGTGCTGGAGCGGAGATCGCGTCTTGGTAAACATAATGTGGGACGATGGTGCGACGATCTGCGTAAGGCGGCAGGCAAAGACCAATCTTCGGCTTTCCGATCTTCGGCTTCGGAGCCTGATCTTCAGCTACACGCATCCAAATGCGCGTAGCCGAAGTTCGGGATAGGTAGCGGAACTTGGGTGAGGCCTATGCCCAGCAGTGGACTTATATTGATACAACCAGCTTTCAGAGCTTGTTAATACGGGGCTGTAACTTATATGTGAGGTGTGTGGTTAGGAATTAAGACGTAGTGGAGCCGCTTTAGTTTCTAAAAAAATGCTGTCATTATTGAAGCCCTTAATTCTATTATAGCTTTTATTCTCCTAAGGAAGTAATGAGATGATTATGTATTAAAACTAGATTCAAACAACAGTCAACTGGCAAATCACATAAGACTGAGCAGTGATATTTTCTTGTGTTGGAAGCCAAGACCTATTGGGTCGTTGGTCAACGTAATAAGTGAATAAAAATATAAAAAGGAATATTATCATAATAAATAAAGCTATGCAAAAGATTAATTTCTAATGATTGTTCTTAGAGTGTTCCTCCGACTAGCAAAGGTTGGCAGCCAATTATGCTGTCCCTGTCTACTCCTTGATATTGCATAGCCAAGACTTTCTTTTCCGACTAACCTGTATTTTCCCCGACTGTCCCCACTATCATCAGTTGTAAAAGTTTGTACCTATCATTATTTATGATGTGACTCAGGTAAATCATTATTCCGCTATTGACGGTCTGTAATAGTTTACGTTTATGTTTGACTCATCGAAAAACCTCATCATTGGTCATTGCAATAATAAAATCATAAAATAAATCCGTAGCCAATTCAGCAGAAAATACATCTTCCAAATACATATGTGTAATCATTTATCTTGTCAACATCTGACGGAAGCGAGCCCAAATATTTCATATTAAAATAGTTTCGGAAATCAATACTCCCTCAAGTAGTTTGCTGTATTTGGATTACAATATTTTTGCTATGGGTTAGGAAGGCAAACGACTAAGTTTGTCACCTCATGGAAGCAATTAATACCGCCCATAGACACGTCTGAAACCATAGGCAACACAAATACGTTGTGGACAGTCAAAAGTTTTATTTAGCTAAAATCCGCGACAAGCAAAACAATAACAGAAAATTAATAATGTGTGTTTCTTTTTCTTGCTGGATGAAATGGACTTATTTGGAACTTAAACCAAAAACTTACCGAAGATCGGCCATCAACTCTCGACCTACCAAACACACACTAGCACTTTTCCACCTTGTAAACGACACGTGTTTCGCCCCAACACACAAAAAACACACATTGTTAATTTTCTGTAATTGTTTTGCTTGTCGCGGATCTTAGCTAAGTAAAACTTTTGACTATCCACATAGTGATGGATTTTCGCAAAGTAACGCCTGACTCCATTAATAAAATTGGAAATACTTTCTTCAGACGATGTTTGATTTTCCAATCCCAATATGAATGTTTTTTAGGTCAGGACCTCAATTAGTAATATTACCCCCCGATCCATCCTATAGAAATGGACTGGTCATGTTTGTCGATTTTTACACTACCGCTTGTAATATATTATATTTATGTAGAGTTAACATTATAAAACAAATAAATAAATAATGAAATTTGTACTCCATAAGTGGCAATGTGATGGACCTTTTAAACGTCTCTTTTCCATCATGTTACAACTCGCATTATGCAAATAAAGAATTATTATTATTTAATAATTTGAACCAATAAAAAAACGATCAAATTAGTGTGATATAAAGAAACGATAAATTGGCTCAGTGGCTGGGCTTTCGCCTATGGAGTCAATGATCGCGGGTTCGATCCCCGGATCCGTAATATATGTATGGCCTATAGATATTTATTCCGACTCTGGTTACCCTGCCAATCCGCATTGGACAAGCGTGATGGGTTAAAGTCTGATTCTTTAGAAATTGGGAGACCTGTGCCCAGCAGTGGGACATATATGGGCTGTGACAAAAAATATATAAGAAATATCATAACGTGAAGTTAATTTTCAAGCGATATTAAACAGTTCAGTCATAGCGGGGTTCAATATTTAACTACAAACTTGTTATAAAGTTTTGTTTGTTCCTCATTCGAATGCCGCGCTCATATATGTACATACATATATGTATGTTCGTAACTTTCATTTCGCATCCATTGTTTATTCATTTACTATTATAATGTGGGTCAACAATAACTTCCAAGTTAGGTTTAGTTTATTGTTGTTAATTAACATCAGTTGAAATATTATTCATCGCCGGCCTGTAAGTCTGTTTTAGACGATTTACATCAACTTAATGCGACTGTACACCGACTGTGTAGTCGAGGCTAAAAAACAACTTTGAGTTGACAGAAACCCAGCGCCTTCGGGATTTTATTACTGCCTCATAGTCTCTGCCAGCTGGAAGTGACTTGAATTTGGAAATTTCTCAAAAGCCTGCGCACCCAGACTATAGGAAGAGAGAGACAGGCTGTAAGGAGAGTATGATAAAGTGAGAAAAAACACTAACCGAAAAGTTAAAAAAAAAAATTCTCCTTTATGTGCTGCATACCAATGCTATGCTATGCTTTATTCATAATTATTTTGGATATTGGTTGAGTCATTGTAGTACGAATGAACAGTTCGTATGGATAAGTATTACATCCTCACAGAATATCGGTGGCAAATAATAGCATTTTACTGGGTTATTGCATTCCACGCACCGATACTCTATAGCACGAGCTGCTAGCTGCCAGCTGTTGCTGATGTGCTGGTGCTGTCGGCGGTATTTCCGAACTGTTACAACATTGGAACCTTCAAGAAACAAGTGGTTAGGCTATATCTCAAAGACCAACGATCCATTTATGATGCCTAGGTGTTGCAATATCAATGAGTGGCATTGGTTGATTTCCATCAGGTGACACGCTTGATCGTTTGCCTCCCTAGAAAAAAAATGAGATCCGTGAGCCAATTTTATCTCCTATTAATTGATTTCCGTTTCCTCTCTCATTACTTTTTTCTTCTTCCCCATTATTTAAGTCAGGTAATTCGTTTATATATTTATATACCTCTTCCATAAGATAACGTACATAAGAAGCAAAATAGCTAAACTAGTAGATGAGCTTAGGGAAGAATAAAGCTTTTATCACACTTCGCTTACTCGGCCACTGAGAAAAGATACTATAAAAGCTCATTCCATTATTGTAGTTTGCTAACTTGAAGAGTTTTATGGTCGACTGGTTCTCTAGCGGATTGATTCATTATGAATCATATCCATTTGAAGAAATTCGAGTATCGTTTTCCATCTACCCACAACTTAAGTTCTCAGCACTTGTGGTTGTAGCCATTTTCCTCGGTCCAATGCTGGTTCCTCTTGTTCTCTGTGTGTCTCCACCTACGCTTTTTCTTTTAAATGGTCAGTAAACGTTCTTCTACGTGTTCCTCTTTCAATCCTTCATCAATGTTTATATAATAGTTTACCTCAATCAATCATAAGTCCTTTATTTTGATGAAATGATAATCATACCGGATGTTTGAATAATATTATTCAAATTTGAACTGTAGAATAACATTGAAAGAAAATTAATTTTGCCTAAACAAGTAAACAATAAACAAACATTGATTAAAATTCACAAAGGGTCTCGTTTGTGAAAGAAGAAATATTAAATTTGAAATGTTAATGGAAAAATTATTAATGGGATATGAAGAAAAGAGTGTTTGAGGATGAGATCAAAAGTATTTTCTTACGTTCCTTTTAATTGTTGCAACTAATCATGACGAAAAAAGTCGAGTCGAAGTCGAAAGTCGAAAACTAAGTCGAAGAAAGATACCTTGGCAAAGCAATATCAGGGTAAACAGAGAGAGAGAGAGAGAGTGCTGCTAAACTGCTTCGTCTATCGTCTAAAATATTTCTGTCTTTAACGATAAGACAGAGATAGTTTTGCTAAAACGACTGCCTTCTCAAAAGATTACCTTTGATCATACGGTCCTTGAGATTTTTCTGGAAATACATAAAGTCTTTTTGTTTGTGTGCATAACTATAATATTTGTACAAAAATATTATATTATTATATGATACACTTTCCTTTTAAATATAAATTTATATTGCTTCAAAACTTGGAATCGTAATTTCTTTTTATGTATTGAGACTATAGGAGCAAATATGTTACTGGTCGATGAGCAGCCTCTTAGAACTTAAATTAAAAAGGAGTAAAAACCATTCTGTGATTATCAATCCACCAGATCAATATTTTTCTGTGGAATCATTAATTAAAATATAGTTGAAATAACGATCCTTTTGGCTCAGTGGTGAAGCTACCCCTTTGGCACGTCGCGGGTTCGATTCCCACACCAGGATGAGTGATTGGCCTAAAGGTATTAATTTCGAGTCTGGTTATTTTGGACAATCGTGGTGGGTTAATGTCCGTTCGTCTGGAAATGGGAAGACCCGGCGCCAGCAGTGTTTATATGAGATATTTAGCAGGATATAAATTTAGGAAAAAAATACGTTCAGGGGCGGAGCGTGGAACTGACTTTAAAAAAAATATTACTTGTTTTATAATAAAAATGTTATATGAGTAGATTCAACTCGTAAAAAGATTGTAAAGCAATATTACCGAGGGTGTCGTATATTTTCGCAAAATAGATAAAAATCTTACACCCCTCGGTTTTCCGTTCAGTGGCAAAGATTAATGTAATCCGTAAAAATTTCGAAGGTCTTTTAATGATGCGTGAAAGAGACGAAATAAATATGATCTTTCACATTATTTAACTTTTACACTTACAGATAGACATACTTCTGTATTAAAGTTTACTTATATAATATGCGTATGCTCTCTAGGGCTTCGGCAGTTGTGTATACGCTAATCAATGAAAATCATATTAAACCCTCCCAGTGGAATTGAAGCTGGAGAGAATTTAATTATATATTAGGTGAAAAAAAAATAGCACGTCTGTAGAATTTGAGCTAGGGAAGTCAATTATTTATTAGGATAAAAAGTAAATGCGTTTTTTTAAATGATAACGTATGACAAGTATAGAATTATGAACGAAAGAATAAAAATTCTTGACATAATTTTGTCCCTTTAGTACTTTAATAAATTCTTTTCATAAATGAACATTTGTTTCTTCATCTGTTTTTTAATGATAATGTTATTAAAAATATTAATTTTTAATAACGTTATCATCAGAAGGAAAACAAAAATTCTAAACAATTTTCTCCCTTTAGTATTCTATTAAATGCTTTTATGTTTCAAAATGAATGTTTGTTTCTTAATGATAATCTTATTAAAAATATAAATTTTCAATAACGTTATCATTGAAATATAAAATATCAATAAAAATATTAATTTTTAATAAATTTATCATCCAGAAATAAATAAAAATTCTAAACATAATTCTCCCTTTGGTATTTTAACGAATGCTTTTATAAATAAACATTTGTTTATTAATGATAACGTATTAAAAATATCAATTTTTAACAACGTTAACATCAAGAAATAAACAAAAATTCTAAACATAATTTTCTCCCTTTAGTACTTTAATAAATACTTTTATAAATTAACGTTTGTTTCTTGATGATAACTAAATATAATATTAAAAATTAATATTTTTAATAACGTTATCAACAAGAAACTAACTAAAATTCTAAACATAATTTTCTCCTTTTAGTAATTCAATATTTTTTTTTACAAATGAACGTTTGTTTCTTGATGATAACGTTACTAAAAATATTCAATTTAATAACGTTATCATCAAGAAATAAACAAAAATTCTAAACATAACTTTCTCCCTTTAGTACTTTAATAAATGCTTTTATAAATTAACGTTTGTTTTTGATGATAACGTTAATAAAAATATTAAATTTAATAACACAATCATTAAGATATAAACAAAAATTCTTAACATAATTTTCTCGCTTTTATAAATGAACGTTTGTTTCTTGATGATAACGTTATTAAAAATATTAAATTTAATAACATTATCATTAAGAAATAAACAAAAATTCTAAACATAATTTTCTCTCTTTAGTACTTTAATAAATGTTTTTATAAATGAACGTTTGTTTCTTGATGATAACGTCATTAAAAATATTAAATTTAATAACATTATCATTAAGAAATAAACAAAAATTCTAAACATAATTTTCTCTCTTTAGTACTTTAATAAATGCTTTTATAAATGAAAGTCGGCTTCTTGGAGATAACGTTATTAGAAAAATTAGTTTGTATATAATATATACTTCTTCATGATAACGTTATTATTATATAGTCTTATATAATAATAATGTTATTAATGAAGAAGTAAACAAAAATTCTGATTATATATTTATAATATTTTATCTTTTAGTGTAGTACAACCGATTTTATTTGGTAATAAAAAAATAGTGTTGTTTATGTTATGTTCAAAATTTGCCTTGTACAAGTCAGGTGGGATGATGTCCATTCCTCAACAAATGACTTCCCCATTCCGTGTCCAGCAACGGGCCATATGTATATGAGCTGTTAAACAAAAGAATATCAAATAATATATAATAAACAAAAAAATAACGTGTTAGAATTATAATCAAAGCATTGTGAAAATAGCCCAATTGTTAAATGTGCTTACTTTTTAAGGGCGTAGATTTGGTTCTACTATAAGATGTTTGAGGTGAACCATTTTTTCCAAGCACAAGCACTATTAGCTTTGTTAAAAATGTTGAAAAGAATTCCAGTATGTCCAATTAAAATATTATATCATACGACTTGACTAAAATATTGTTATTATTAATATTTGGAAATAAAAGACAATGAATTTATAAACTGTAGTTACTTATCATAATTTGTCAGGGGTTTCCGGATACATTTATTGTATTAACATACATTTATTACAATACAAAATGCCCTTGATAATTTTCACATCCTTTATTATTTAATGTTTTATTACAGTTGAAAATTTCATTGATATAGCGGTGCGATATGTTTTATGAAAATAGATAAAAATCACACATCCCTCGGTTTTCCGTTCAGTGGCAGAGATTAATGGTATCCGGAGTGATTTGGGAGGTCTCTTAATGACGTTCTAGAGGGAGAATATTTTTTTATGTAATTTAACTTTTATCGTTATTTTCACGAGGATAATCTTGAATGAGGATAATGTTTAGTGATCGAGACATGGTGAAAGAATGGACCGGATTGATGGGAGAAGTACCACCTCAATTACCACCATAGGAATGTATTAGTCGCACGGTGAATGCGGGGATCTGGAGGTCTTATTCCTTTGTATACATCGTAAAGTTGCATAGTAGCTGACAAAGCACTAACTATGTTCCGTTCTACGTGAAGTTAAATCGACTTTCGATCGTTTTTTTTATGGGATAGGAGGACAGACGAGCAAGCGTGCCGCCTGATGGAAAGCAAACAACGCCGCTCATAGATTCATATTATTATGATTCATTATTCATCGTTTTCGATTCATACGACTTATATTTAATAAGTTTTTTCCTTTACGTAGAAAATATTGCCAGTTTTATTAAGTTCTATCGCTATTACTAATCCATTAGCTAATAGGTATTTCCAGACTGATAAGACATTCCAACTTTCAAAAAACAAGCCTTTACATTTTTGAAAGGTTGGGAACACTGCTGTGATGCCTATGGGTGGCGTTGATTGCTTTCCCTCAGTCGACACGTTTCCTCGTAACACGTACTATCTCATACAAAGTGTTCTTTCTTTAAAATTGTATCATACTTAATTTAGTTTTAACCCTTCATTTTACCTTTATGTATTATTTTTACTTATTAATTCACTGATCAGAGAAAGTAAGATCTAAAACTATTATACCCTACAATACCCTATACATATAAACTTTTACGTGGCACGTACATTTTTCACTTCTCCCTATTGCTATCCACCCACCAACTATTCCCTTCTTCCTCTCTTATTATTCACATCCTTACCCATAAGTAGGCGGCGCATCTTTACAGGTAGATTGTAGATGCAGAGGTTTTTTCACAGCCCATATAGGTATCTCATGGGTCTCTCTATCTCTGTAGGAACGGACATTACCCACCACGTTTATTCCAGGTAGATTGGCGGGATATTCAGATATGGAATAAATATTTTTAGGACATACATGTTTGTGTATTATAATATATTTATCCCAGTGCGAAAGTCAAACTACAGGTTCTACTAATTACGTAAGACTAATAGCCTAGGACTTACTAATTGGCTCAGGGGATAGTACCCCCTAAGTCAATTAGGTCTTTCCTTAAGAAAATCATAAAATACACAGCATACGCTATGTAAATCAGTCTCTGACCTTCGTAATAGGAAAGTTAGTATTGAAAACGTCTTAAAATATTAACATCAACCGACGTCAGCCAGCATAAATAAGTTTTGACGTTGATTGATGATTGTTTATGTATCATGAAACTAATTAAGTTTGCGCTAATGAAATCAATGGTTTAATGCTTAATCTATATTTATTAATAAGTTATTATATCGTATTTCAGTATTTCCTTTAGAAACATTCTTATTTAAATATGTAGGAAAATTAAAAATTAAAATAAACAAATGACGTATATATATATATATGTATATATATATATATATATATATATATATATATATATATATATATATATATATATATATATATATATATATATATATATATATATATATATATGCATATATATATATATATATATATATATATATGTCGCATATATATACATGTCGCCCGATGAAAAGCAATCAACCCAGCCCATAGACATTCGAGACAGCATAGGTATTAAGGAAGAAAGAGTTTATTAACGAAGTCGGCGTTACTTTGCAGAAATCCTTCACTATGTGGACAGTCAAAAATTTTACTTAGCTAAGATCCGCGATAAACAAAACAATAACAGAAAACTAGTAATGTGTGTTTTTCTGCTGAATGAAGTGGATTTATTTGGAACTTAAACCAAAAACTTACTGAAAATCGGCTATCTATTCTCCACCCACCAACCACTATACACAATACCAAACACACATTATCACTTTTCCATCTTGTAAACGACACGTGTTTCGCCCCAACACGAGGCATCTTCAGGTATAGTAGACTCTACGGAAGACAACCGAAAAGTCTTTTCGGTTGTTGTTCGGATCTTAGCTAAGTAAAACTTTTGACTGTCCACGAAGGAAGAGTTGCCGGCCATTCTATTAATTTGAATAGTTAGACAAACGAATTAATTATATAGATAATGGGAGAGGGAAACGAGACAAAGGAATAGGAGATGAATTGAATTATAATAATTACAAATTGAGAAAAGGAAGAAGAGAAAAGAAGAATTTGAAATAAATATTGTATGTTTCTTAACACTCTACAACCGATAACCGTTATTACTTTATATAACGTGCACGCTAGAAATAAAATAAAAAAAAATATTTTTAAGGCCGCATTTATGATATAGCTTTCCCATAAATTTTAACTCCAGTATATCTAGTGACATTTTTTTATTAAGCGTAGTAAAATACCTAGCGTTAGTAAATCTTTGTAGAATATACTCCGAGACAGAAAAGCAATTTCTTGTGGTTTTATAATATAATAATGCTTGTAGTTGTATAAAGGGTAAAAGGTCGCAATAAATTGTTTTTTTTCTTTAAACAACCTGAATGTTAATAGGATTTTTATAGGCTATACATATATGTTTATACTATATATATACATATCAACGTAGAAAAACGAAAACGCTGTAAATGACACAGATGTCAAAAAAAATTTATTTTATATTCGGATTAGATAAAAATACTGCGGCATTGAAATTGACTGTTTTAGAGTGATCACATAAAAAAATATATTTTTCTATCTTAAAAGTTATTTGCGCTGTGGTGATGACATTCGCTGTGGCGCGAGTCGACGTTTTTCTCTTCAATGACACTCTTCGCTTCCCTGCAATAGTATTTCCACGTGGCGAGATGTTCATAGATTTCTTATCGTATAAAATAAAACTTGGAATCGAAAAATCTAAGTAGGGACGAAAATATGGCAACTGTGGTTGCCAAAAGCAAACAGCCAAATCCAAAGATGATAACGTCGCCACCGTAAACTCGTTCGTGAAGTTGACGCCAAAGAGTTTCCACGTTTAATGTATTATACAAACTATTTAAATTTCAGTTCTCTGTTTTATATCTTATACTTTTTCTATAAATCATCATTACCATTAATATAGCTGTATTATATTAATAAGGCAAAATTGAGTAGTGTTTCCGTATTTTTTGTTCCTTAGATATTCATGTTTGGACGACGCAGATTAATATTTATTACTAAGGTACACATTGCTGTATATCCAATGGTATTTGATCCCATAGTCGCCTCATACGATTTATATTCCATGCTGTGAACCATTCAAAGATTTTTAATAAGTTTTATAAATTCTTCATAAAAAGTAAATTACAGTGATAAATTTTACACGAATAACAAAAAACTGATTTTCTTTTATACCTTGAGAAATATTCATAAAATCATTCTTACTTAGAATATAAATACTATGCACTTTAAAGTTATTCGTTAAATGTCATCAAAATTGAAAAAATTTTGTTTTAGAGTTAGGAATTCTGATAATTAGGCGAAAGAAATGTCGATTTATATCCATGAAAGTTGTTCTTAAGATATCAATCGATTAATATTCATCAATTTGTACATATACACGTAGATTGCATTCTCTATTAGCCATTCACTCCATTCTTTTTAACATCGTCTGGTGAAAATGAACAGAATTCGTTTTTCCCGCCACTCTTCGTGTCGATTGCTCCCTGAATTTAAATATCACAATGTGTTTGTGTTGTGACAATTTAATAGCATTAGTAAATATTGTGTATAAGAATTTAGTTGTTAACTTGCGAAATTAATATTTTTTAGCTGTAGACGGATGACTAACTTCAGAATACCAAAATGATTAATCGGCCTAGACTTGTAAATACATTTTTCGTGTTACATAACTATCTTTATTAGATAACAGTATTTTAACCTATCTTGTGGTAAAAAGTTAAGGGAAATTGAAATCAAAATTTATTCTATGTTCAAAAGTAACACTTTGTGCTATAACAAATAATTTACCCCAATGGTAAACGGTAAAGTGTGTTAATGAATTCAAGTACACGACTTTTGTTTTCTAAGAAAAGCGGCTGGGAGCTTCAGGCATCCTGAAACGTATACTGCGAAATGAAACTACCGTACGTTCCTATTTGAATTACTATTAAATATTAGTTTTTTAATGGACAAAGATTATTGTATTTTCACGTTTCAGAAGACAATAAGCCGATATTTCGATATATATCCTTGGCATCGACATATTGAGTGACTTTCACCTTCTTTTGTACATAAAAAATATTTTATTTCATATTAATTTAAATAGGGTTTTTTAACTAAAGTGATATTGGGGATACTGAACAAGTACTGTCATTTCGTTCTTTCACTTCAAGCTAATTGACACTTTATCCCATTATAATATGATCGCTTGCTCGATAACAACCTACTTCTGCTTAAATTAAACATTTTATATTTATTTCTTATACATTTCTTTAGTTACAACATACCTTTTAAATGTAATACATAAAAATAAAATAATCAAAAGTCACCACTGTAGAAGACTTGGTTATTTTAATTATGATACTGACTATAGAGCAGAAGGAAAAAATTGTACTGTTTCGTCTTTTGATTTGTATACTGTGTGTCAGAAGAAATGGTTGTCTTCCATAGCCTCTATTCCGTCTGAGGATGCTTCGTGTTTAGGCGAAACTTGCTTTGTTCGTTGTAAAGTCATCATCATCAAGGACTTATAGCCGCGGGTGGGCCTTAGCCTGGTCCAGTATTTTTTTCCATTCGAGCCTTATCGGGTTTGTCTTTCTCTTTCCAGTTCCTTATACCGATTGCTTTTACATCGTCCTCGAATCCATCTAGCCATTGGACCTTAGGTCTATCATGGCTTCTATGATCATCTGATTTGCCGTCTAGAAGGCGTTTGGGTACTCTAACCTCGGTCATCCGTTCCACGTGTGCAGCCCACCGAAGGCGTCCAATTTTGATGGTTTCAATGACGTACGGCTCATTGGACAGCTCACAAAGTTCGTTGTAAAGTGATGTTGTGTATATACCGCTTCATGTGCACACAATATTTTTTTTTCGAATATAATTTTCGCGAATCTCAGCAAGTGTAGGTAGTTATTGGCTTTCCATCTGAGAAATGGATTTCCGCAAAGTAACGCCTGGCTCCATTAATCATCTTACAAGTGACACTCATAGCTTTATTTATTTAGTTTATAATCCATTATCGATTTTAATTTAATAATAACTGTATTAATAATTCTAGACATCTTTGAACAGTTAAAAGTTTAACAAGGTTAAAAGTTGATTTATTAGATGTCCTCGAGTGTTAATTTGCATAATTGTTTTAAATTCCGTTGACTTTGAAGTGATTCACTTAGAAAAATAACATATTTAATAGATAAATCTGTTAATATAAGTAAGTTTATTATACATTTTTTTATGACGAGAGACTCAATGGTCGCGTGGTCGATTCCCGTATTGAGATAAATATGTGCATGGCCAACAGATGAACAGGGAAAATGGGGAAGTCCCATGGTTAGCAATGGAACACGAGACGTTTGTTTTTCTGGTATAAAAACAATACATACATAAAGTATAACTTAATTGAAACAACGTTGTCCTTCAATGTTTTAGTTTAGACATTTTTTTTAAACGTAACGTCTATATTCAAAATTCATTAATTTAAAATAAAGGTGTGTCAACGTTGAACTTATAGCTCGAACTTACGCATTAAATAGTAAGTAGTATTAAAGGAATCAAATAAAAAAAAATGGAAGAAATTGAAGGAGACCTATACTCATTGAGAGGTCCTTGCAAAAAAAAAAACGAGCATGCTATGTAAATATTATTATATAAATACTTTTATAATGTTAAGGAAATAAAGGGCTTGTTTATTATTATTATTATTATAGAGGAATCATTGTCTTTTTTAAAAAATCTAACACGGTATACGGTTTAGTGATATGTGTCCATCTGGCACAAATTCTCCACAATTTTTTAATTATTTTGAAGAACATTTAAATATTGTGGAGAATCTGTACGAGATTGATACACAACGATTTGTATGAAAAAAATATATATATTTAAAGGTATTAATGTTAATTAAAGCTACTGCTTTCTGGATAAACTACAAGTGAGTAACTTTTTGTACACTGATACGATGGTATTTACTGAGGCCCCGAGCTAAAGAACGCCCTAAGTTTTTCGGGGCGTCTTCAGCAAAGTGGAAGGAAAACCTAAAGCCTCCAAATGAAGATGGGCTCATAAAGGCTGCGAAATCGGGATTGCTGATATGAGCAAAGCGTCTCCGTGACCCCGATAGAAGTGACTCTTTTTTTTACACTGATACGAGGGCATTTACTGAGGTCCCGAGCTAAAGAACGCCCTAAGTGTTTTGGGGCGTCTTCAGCGAAGTGGGAGGAAAACCTAAAGCCTCCCAAATGAAGATAGGCTCATAAAGGTTGCGCTGTCGGGATTGCGGATATGAACCAAGCGTCTTCGTGACCCCGATAGAAGTGACGCGTAGAAACATCCAAGGGGTTTTAACGGAAGAAGCGTGCATCCATAACTCTCTAGCATCCCCCAGGCTGAAGAGTATCCATAAAGGATTTCATATGGGTTAAAAAACGGAAGTTGGTGAATGGGTTGTAAAAAAATCAATTTATTTCTTACTAATATTGGGTAGGACTGGTCGCTTTGCAACCACTTCGGTACACACCGTTACGTGCTGATATTTGAATTCACATAGCGATCGCCGCCGCGCCGCTGCGGCGGATAAATCGAATTTAGCACGCTTCCTATAGATGGTGTCGACGCCGACGAAATGTAATGAATAAATAACGACGGCTCGAAGACGCATTAGCGCAGCTGCATTTTAAACCAGCGGTCGCCAAACTGTTTGACCTCACGGACCAGTAAATTCATAAATTAAATACCGAGGACCACTAATAGGATTTTTTATGACTTAAATATATTTGTAAAAATTGTGATCTAAGATTTTTTTTTAATATATTCACGCCTATGCTCCGCAGGGGTTGGCAGTGACCACAGAGCTCCATCCGCTGCCATTCATCGCAGCGAAACAGCTCGTCATTGGTCGCTTTTCGCCCTCGTGAGAATCAGGACGTGACGTGTGGCGAACCACGTCGCCGTCATTTTTCGGCAAATTAGGTATATTAAATTCGTCTTAGTGAATCCCACGAGCCGCAAGGGAGGATGGAGGTCAGCCCCAGCAGAGCCCTCCATGCTGAGGTAAGGCACCATAGTCCCCGGGGGAGCCCGACCTCGGGACGATCAGCACGCTTGCGACTAGGCTCACCCCTGGCCACGTATCCATTGGCACGGCAGACCGTGGATTGGCGGAGGCAAGGGAAAGGATAGAGAAGAAAGGAAGGGGCAGGAAAGGAAATGCGGATTGGGGGGGTTACCAGACTCGGAATAAACATTTATAAATCCATATAAATGTTTATTTCGATACGGGAATCGAGCCCGCGACCATTGACTCCGCGGACGGAGGGCCCCGCCACTGAGCCAATCGGTCGTATCTAAGAATACATAGACATTTTTTTATACTAGAGCGGGCATACGAGCGTGGGGGTCAACTGATTACTCGATCAATAATCAATCAATCATCAACAGCCTGCGGCAGTCCACTGCTGGACATAGGCTTCCCCCATAAAGCGCCACCTAGCCCGATCTTCGGCTAGACACTTCCAATTTCCGCCAGCCGCCCTGAACAGATCGTCGCACCATCTAGCCGGGGGGCGTCCCACACTACGTTTACCGAGATGCGGTCTCCACTCCAGCACTCGTTTGCTCCAACGATTGTCGGATCTCCGACAAACGTGACCATAGCCACTTTAGTTTGAAAAATTGAAAGCTATAACCGCTTCCTATATACTAATCAAATGAAACTATTAATTGTAACTGGACGACGTCCTGTGAGGCGCCCCAGGTACCGCTGGAGAGACATGATCGACGTGGTGCAGGACAGGGTACAGTGGTGTAAGATCTGTTTGAAGGCCAAGATCCATTTTGGGTCGCTGCGCCAACCAAGTTAATTTTATTAGGTGTAACCAAATTACGAACTTTATTATGAGCTTCATTAATATACCACAATAAAATAAACAAAAACATCATCATGCCAAGCCTATATATATATATATATATATATATATATATATATATATATATATATATATATATATATATATATATATATATATATATAAAAATAATTCAAATGCAGCATCATAGTGTAGTAACTGAATCGAGAAAATGGGAATTTAAATCGAGCCGAATGCGCCCTCACTGAATGAATAGCACAGCTTTATGTCTTGTTCGGGGATTTCCCCAAAATCGACGCTTTCACAATTTCTTTCTTGAAATATGTATTAGCGTGAAGTAAGTCGCCTTTGTTATTTTGGAAGTGTAGTGTTTTAAAAAGAATTGGAAAAATATCCTCTGAAAACAGTTTTCATTCTTGATTAGGGTGACATCATCAACACCAACGCTACTAGCTTTATCTTTGCACACAACGTTTAAATATATCATGTGTGTTTGAATTACATAATTGTATCAAAGAAGATAATGGATTTTGATAAAAATAAATACACATTTCAATTTCGTAAAATATTGCCAGTGAAAGATAAAATTACTCTCGATTGGCTGAGTGAACGATTTTTAAAAATAAAAATTTAGCACATAATAACTTAAAATATTATATATAGCACATAAACTTAAAATAAATATTTCTGAGAGATAATTGTACAAAACTAAATTTCATATTTATTAAGGCAAAAAAGTAAATTCAATAGTTCCACATCCAATAATTTATCGAAAGAATATGAACAATAAATTTCATTCAAATAATTTAAAGGGTTTGCTATCTTATCTTTCCTTTTATATAATAAATAAAAACCATTTTCTTAAAATTATTGTAAAGGGAAGCGCGCTGAGAGAAGTGTACAAATTAAATTTCCTCATCGTCTAAAGATATATCCTGCAAGGCATTCTAAACTTTGCTCGCAAAGCTTGGCACGCGACAGTCTTTCACCGATTTTGATTAAACTTTTAATGAAATTTAAAGTCACCTACTGATATATTGCTTTTAAGAAATACTTTTCAATTTTAAATAAAATTATATAATAAAACATTAGAAATAAAAATTTATTGATAATTATGAATGGAGTCAGGCGTTACTTTGCGGAAATCCATCACTATGGGGACAGTCAAAAGTTTTACTTAGCTAAGATCCGCAACAAGCAAAACAATAACAGAAAATTAATAATGTGTGTTTTTCTGCTGAATGAAGTTGATTTATTTGGAACTTTTGACTTTCCAGTTTTTGATAATTAGAAATAAAACATTAGAAATAAAAATATGGTGAGAACATGGTCGCTGATCAAATTAGAGCTACACCCACCCAATCTAGAGTTAACATTGAAGTTCCCTTATTCAAATCCTTATAAAAAAGAATATATTACGTCCACATAGTGGTGGATGTCCGCAAAATAACGCCTGACTCCATTAATAATAAAAATTTACTTGAAAGTATTTACATGAAAAAAATTATATAACATATATACAAATATATTTGTTATATATTGACGAAAAAAACGAAAACGACGTAAATGTCTCACAGATGTCAAAAAAAAAATTATTACGTATTCGGATCAAAAAAAACACTACGTCGAATGGCCAGAGTCTCGCAGCTCGACCAATAGAAAATTAGTACGGCGTTGAAACTAACTGTTTTTAGGTGATAATTTTTTCAGAAATCTGAAAAGTTTTTTTGGCTCTGGTGATAAGTGGTCTTCAATTTTCGGTTAAATACATTTTCGCTTTTTTGCGTCGACATAAAGATTTTCTAAAATTACACATCAAATTAATTTATAAAGTATGGTCACACGTCCAAAGCGAAACGCCAGTGCGTTGACGTATGAAATAATTTCAACTTGAAATGTATATGGAATTTCAGAATTCATATATCAAGCTTGTTCCAACGTTGATTTCCCACCGTAGAATCTACAGAGAATCGTAAATATTAGCTGTTGAAACTTGTCTGTGTATGACATAGATGAATGAAACGTGTTATTTACTATCGAATAATTCACATATCCGAAAGAAGTCTTACATGTATGTAATAAGTAAGACTGATTAGAGAAGAGAGTGATGTGGAGTAAAAGAAGGTGTTATGACAAAAATTGAGAAAGGGATGCTTAAATGGTTTGGGCATATACAGAGGATGGATGAAAAACGACTGGCAAAAGAAATTTATGTTGCGAATGTGGATGGAAGGTTCGGTAAGGGAAGACTACGGAAAACATACCTTGACCAAATTGCTGATGTTTTTGAGAAAGGCCAGGTCAAGAATACCTCTAACCGGCGGACATGCATGAGGAGAATAATAAGTGTGGAGGAAACAAGGGAAGTATGCTGAGATCGTAGCAGATGGAGATCTGTGGTCTCTGCCCACCCCTATTGGAGACAGACGTGATGATATTTATGTATGTATGATTAGACTTGTAATCGTAATTAAGTTTGGCTATGCCGTAGCAAATAAGTTAATTTGTCATTAAAAAGAAATAAAAAGAACTCCAAGACTTGGGTTATAAATCTGCTTAAGTTTTCAAGAAAGGCTAGGCCAAAAGTACCCTTAACCAGCGAGCTTGTTTGAAGAGTATGGATGAAGCAAAGAAAGTGCACCGAAATCGTAGCAGATGGAGCTCTGTGGTCCGTAGCCTACCTTACGGGAAACAGGCGTGATAATATGTATATATGTATTATATAAATCTGCTATCTGGTAATATTTATCCAATGTTACTAAAATCCATAGACATACAACACCAACGGGATGAAATAAGATAATTGAAATGAATTTCGCTAATCATACAACAGTACAAATTAAATCTCAATTTATCCACTATTATAAATACAAATTATTTTCAAAACTATTCTTTAATGGAACTCCACAAAGGATAATTTTATCCCTAACATCTGACTCAGTGACGATACAGGACGCTGTGTTTTTTCGAAACTTATTCCACATACCATAACTTTGTGCAACCAGTTACCTTCAGTGGTATTTGAGAACCGGTAAAATACTACCTTGGATACTTTTAAAAATTTCTCAAAGGCCGGTACGGCGTCATGCAATCATGCTTTCCATCAAGCGACACGCTGTCTCATTTATCTTTCTATGCCATAAACACATTGTTGGCTGATATATGTAGCTATAATAAATATGTATTTTTGGTTGAATGGTTAATATCTTTAAATGGAACCGCTGACATACGTCAGACCTAACTCTTAGGAATGGATTAAAATACGATTTGATTAGGTGATCCTTTATGTTCATTGTATTTATTTTTAATATAAAATCCATAGTATATCAAAGGCTAACACTTATATAACTTTTTAAAACTCCTGCAAACTATTATGGATTATCAAAAGTTTTACTTAGCTAAGATCCGCGACAAGCAAAACAATAATAAAAAATAATAGACTCTACGGAAGACAACGTGTCGTCGTTTACACGTTTCGTTTACAAGATGGAAAAGTGGTAATGTGTGTTTGGTGTTGTGTATAGTGGTTTATGGGTGGAGAATTGATGGCCGATTTTCGGCCAAATAAGTCCACTTCATCCAGCACAAAAAGCACACATTATTAATTTTCTGTTATTGTTTTGTTTGTCGCGGATCTTAGCTAAATAAAACTTTTGACTGTCCACATAGTGATGGATTACCGCAAAGTAACGCCTGACTCCATTAATAATTATGGATTTACATTTTAATTATGTAAACAAATATTAAAAATATATGCAGATTCGTTGGTTACGACAAATCAAAAGCATTTTATATATCTATGTATATTTTTTTTTTGTTTTTTTTTTATATATATTCACGCCTATCCCCCGCAGGGGTTGGCAGAGACTACAGAGCTCCATCCGCTGCCATTCATCGCAGCGAAACGGCTCGTCATTGGTCGCTTTTCGCCATCGTGAGAATCAGGACGTGACGGGTGGCGAACCACGTCACCGTCATTTTCGACAAATTAGGTATATTAAATTCGTCTTTAGTGAATCCCACGAGCCGCAAGGAAGGATGGAGGTCAGCCCCAGCAGAGCCCTGCATGCTGAGGTAAAGCACCATAGTCCCCGGGGGAGCCCGACCCCGGGACGATCGGCACGCTTACGACTAGGCTCGCCCCTAGCCACGCATCCATTGGCACGGCAGACCGTGGATTGGCGGAGAGGAAGGGAAAGGATAGAGAAGAAAGGAAGGGGCAGGAAAGGAAATGGGGATTGGGGGGGTTACCAGACTCGGAATAAACATTTAAAATCCATATAAATATTTATTCCGATGCGGGAATCGAACCCGCGACCATTGACTCCGTGGGCGGAGGGCCGCGCCACTGAGCCAATCGGTCGTCCCACTGAGCCAATCGGTTGCCAATCTATGTATATGTTATTACAATATATATGTATATTATTGTGTGTGTGTGTAGTGTAGTGTAGTGATACATTGATAAATGTATCACTGATGTAATAAAACATTTTATTTGAATATATTAAAACCTTTTATATCATATTACTTCTTTTTAAATTCGAAATTTTAAAAATTTAAAATAAAAAAGAAATAAACTATTTTATAAAAACCAAAACATTAGTTTGACTGACGTCTTTCAAAAGACACCAAGAATTTATGCGTTAAATGGAATAATTACTCGTAACTTTAAGTTTTAGATCGATTTTTTGATCTATTATATAATTTAACCTTATATAATATTTTTTGTTAAAATTTATTTTCGACTATTTTTAGAAAAATAGACAGTAAGACAAACATAATTTTAATATTTTTATCACAGACTATTAATATGACTAACTCCTTGCTTATTTAACTGCCGAAGCTTCTACGAGGTCTTCTTCTTTGTATCAGTGGCATCAGATGTTTCTAGCCCAGAACCACTTGGCCACTGACACCGCATCACCTGTTGCCTTCATGAGCTCATTTGCTGAGCAGGTGACAAGGCATAGAGATCAGGATGTCAGATGTGCTGTTGTTTGTGTGGCTTTTCTATAATAACACAAGGGGGTTGAGTTTGAGAAACCCTACTTTACCATGCGCTCACTGTAGCGACCAGTTTGGGTACGCAGGTGGTTGAGAGATGTCCAAATTGGCCATGGCAAATCACTTCCGGCTAATAGAAATTCTGAGGCACTAATCGAATCCGGACGGTGAGTTACAAACCGAAATTGTTTTTTAGCCTAAAAAAAGGTTCGATTTGAGTGGTTCAACAACGTTTTATAATATTTAAAAAAGGCAATGCAGAAAAACTTATTATATGATTTAACTGCGGATTATCGAGGAGATCGATCGTTCTAGGACTAAATGTAACTTTTTTTAAAAATAATGTTAAATAAACATTATTTAAAAAAGCACCGATTCTTCTCTGTCAGAACGCTAATGAGTTTCCAAAGCGATGGTAATTCATTATTTATAATTATTTATTTGGTAGTTTGTAAGTTCAAATATTGACTTTAAAAAGAATTCTTTGTGAATTTGTTTTCACAAGGAAAAAAAAATAAAAACTTATGACTTACTTTCAGGGTACAGGCATGTTTTTTGCAGGGAAAAATATCTAGCTTAGGCAAAGCCTTCGTGCAGCAATGGACTATTGTATTAAAACCCACACTAAGGATTATGAATGTAAAGGATTATTAATGGAGTCAGGCGTACTACGTAGCAAAACAATAACTTCGGTTGTCTTCCGTAGAGTCTACTATACCTGAAGATGCTTCGTGTTGGGCCGAAACACGTGTCATTTACAAGATGGAAAAGTGGTAATGTGTGTTTGGTGTTGTGTATAGTGGTTGGTGGGTGGAGAATTGATGGCCGACTTTTGGTAAGTTTTTGGTTCAAGTTCCAAATAAATCCACTTCATCCAGCAGAAAAAGACACATTATTAATTTTCTGTTATTGTTTTGCTTGTCGCCGATCTTAGCTAAGTAAAACTTTTGACTGTCCATAGAATTTAAAGGATTTATTTACCTAAAACGATGTATGTTTATGCGCCATGCATTATAAAGTCTCTTCATAGCAAACTCCAAACCACATGGTTATGAGTAGTTTACCCAAGGGGTCAACATTGCTGAAGTGCTTCAAGTTTGCAGACTAACATACCAAACACCCATGGTTCATTTGCTGTAAAGTTTGAAATGTGTATTTGACTTTATGTTATATTATGAATGAAATAAGAGTCATGTTTCAAAAAGTACTTAAATTTAAACTGATGATATATTTTTGTGAATAATATATATATTTAAGTATTGTCAAGTTATAACTGTGCAAATTATTTGTTTTGTTCAGCTCGTATATAGCAAACTAGTGTTGTACTAAATATACAAACTCGTATCGTTTATCGCAAAAGCAATATTTACAAACAATAACATTTTTTTTTACAAAATATCGATTGTAACATATAATTGATTTCATACAGGATTTTAATTATTTTTCCATTCAATAATAAGCATAGATTAATCTATGTCACATGGCCACGTGTCAATGAACATATATAGAACATAAAGAGGTCACTAATGTTTTACCTTTAAAGAGGTCATTAATTTTTTTATTTGAAAAGAGGTCATTGATTCTTTTACTTCACATTATTCATTCAAGCTATTGAATTCAACGTTGACACACCTTTATTTTTATAAATGAGTTTTGAATTGAAAAGATGCATTTGAAAAACTTTTCAATATTAATAGAACACATGTTATTTCTTGAACTTTCATTTAATTTTTTAATACGTGAAATATCTACGTTTTGTTTTTAATACGATGAAAAGAACATCTGTATAACTTAAAATATCAACACAGATGTAACAACTTGGCAAGGCTTGGCTGAGACGCTGTGTGTGTGTATGCTGTTTAAGGTGTGAATAACGTTACGCGTGATTTGAGAAATGTCACGGCACGCCCGTGTAATTTGTAACTCGTTGCAATAAGACGTGGCACAACGTGACATGCCACTAGACATGGCATGTAGCAGTGACCTGTCAGTGCATAATGCTGTTATACTAAAAAACACAAAATTATATATATATTAAAAATTAAATATTAAAAAAAATTTAAACTATAATACTTGATGAAATATTTTTATTAACTAAAAATGTCTACATATCTGTTATTTATAATCAATACTTAGGCAATTCTTCTTTCTTATTTATTTTTTTACCGTTGGAGCAAACGAATGCTGGAGTGGGGACCGCGTTTCGGTAAATGTAGTTTGGGACGCCCTCCGGCTAGATGGTGCGACGATCTGCGCAGGGCGGTTGGCAGAAACTGGATGCGTGTAGCCGAAGATCGGTGTTAGGTGGCGCTCCATGGGGAGGCCTATGTCTAGCAGTGGACTGCCGCAGGCTGTATGTAATGTATTTTCTTTACACGGTTTTGTTTGCAATGTACCAACTGTGTAAAAACAGAATAAGATATATATGAATATACATATATGGAGAATAACCATACCAAATGACAATAGGTTAGCTAGTCATATTGTAGTGAATTTTGGGAAGCGAATATCAATCTGTCACTTCTCTCTCTCCTTTAAAAGTCCATAAAACGTACGTGCGGATGCAGTAAAAGCAATTTTTGCTCTTTATGACACCAGTAAATCTAATATAGGAATTTAGACAGCCATAAAGTCAAACGTAACTCGATATATTGCTTCCAGATCGTTTCCAAGTTTTAAGGTTACTAAGTATAGTTGTAATGTAAATATCACGGAAATGAGGTTTTATTTAAAATGAATTGTATAATACAAACATGGAACCAGTTGCTTGATAATGAAAACAAGAAGAAATTATTAAATATTGTTCACGTCAAATGAATTGCTCATAAAAATGGTTACAAAATTAAATACATACGAGATGGATCCATTATATGGTGGTGACCGTGACACGACACAGAATAATTATTTGAAAAATAAAACCTCATTTTAGTGATAGTAATTACAATCTATTTATTTATTTAGTAATCTAACAGATTTGATAGTGGTAGAGCCACGCTGCAAACGAATACTTTGTCGAGAATTATTTGTCTGTAGCATGAATGGGCCGGCTCGCCTGGGGAAGAACCACACTCCCGCAATAAACCGGCGTCTGAGTGGTAGCTTCGCTACCGCGCTTCGTAATATGAGCGGCCGAGTTCCGGAGGCCCAACACCCTCCCCCTCCCATTCCCACTCCCATAATGACACTTTCTTTAAAGGTCAACATTCTAGCACACTGCCTATGGCGCTGCGGAAAAAAATTCATCAAAAAAAATTTTGTCCAAAATAGGATTACACAGAATATAAAACAAAATATAATATTACACATATTATCATACCAAAGAACCATTATATTTCGTTAGATTTTATTTAAAAGTAAATGGAAAATATTTTAATAGTTTTTTATTTTATTTCTCATAGTAATGTATAAATTCAGAAGGTATGATTAGAAGTTTAAAGATATTAATTTAAAAAAAAAGTTTTATTGGACAATTCTATACCGAAAGTAAACAAAAAAAAAATATCCAATTCCTTTTAAATAATGGAACAAGTTACACCATGTGAACAAACATCGCAAGCTTCAATCGCTTTCAAAAGAAATTGGCAATTTGTATTCTAGTAAAATATTCGGATTGCATTGCGAATTGCGAGACTTCTGTAAGATTTTCCTTGAAGGCGAAACGTGACTCCGGTACAACTAACGACATCAAATTTTTAAACAAAGGCAAACAGGAAACATCGCGATTTGTCTCTTGCGTTGCGTGGAATTTCCTCATATGCTTCAAGCGTATTTATATTGACAACCTAAAAAAGAACGACGGATATTGTAGTTAAACTATATGTGGGTGAGGTAACAATATGTGGGTGCTATGTATAATTCATAAAAATGCAGTTTCAATGCGCAGTTATTCTGTACGGAGATAAACTCCAAACACCAAAGCTCCACGATAAGAAACGATGACGGCAACTCACTGTTTAATCTTTCGGTACAATTACACTTCACTGGAGTTGGTCCGGGAACCTGGGCTACTCTCTCAATCTTTCGATTGACTCAGCACGGGCCTGCTAGTGGGACCTACTATGTTTCATCCAACTTCACCTGTAAATTGTCATAAAAAGAATAAAATAAACAAATTCTTTGTAAGCGATTTTATGTACAATTCATTTGACATGAGCAATATTTAATAATTTCTATATATACCAAATCATCAATCTAATTAAAAAACAATAATTGCTGGTTTAAATGCCATCTACCTGCTACCAGCATTAACATCTTCGAATCAAACCAGTTTCAATCATGTGGTTTTGCGTGCTCCATATATCCAGTCGATCACTAAAATATTTTATTACTTATTCAATACTACTTACGAGTTGCAACACTTTCCAATTAATTCACGCACCGCTCACAACATCAATAACGAGACCCCGTGATTGGAGCTGTATTTTTATTAATTGAACAAAACACCCACATTTTTACCAAAACCACATAGATATATTACAATTATAACAGAAATTTATACAAATACAAAAATGACGACCGATTGGCTCAGTGGCCGGGCCCTCCGCCCGCGGAGTCAATGGTCGCGGGTTCGATTCCCGCATCGGAATAAATATTTATATGGATTTATAAATGTTTATTCCGCGTCTGGTAACCCCTCCAATCCGCATTTCCTTTCCTGCCCCTTCCTTTCTTCTCTATCCTTTCCCTTCCTCTCCGCCAATCCAATTGGTCTGCCGTGCCAATGGATGCGTAGCTAGTGGCGAGCCTAGTCGAAAGCGTGCCGATCGTCCCGGGGTCGGGCTCCCCCGGGGACTATGGTGCCTTACCTCAGCATGCAGGGCTCTGCTGGGGCTGACCTCCATCCTCCCTTGCGGCTCGTGGGATTCACTAAGACGAATTTAATATACCTAATTTGTCGAAAAAATGACGGCGACGTGGTTCGCCACCCGTCACGTCCTGATTCTCACGAGGGCGAAAAGCGACCAATGACGAGCCGTTTCGCTGCGATGAATGGCAGCGGATGGAGCTCTGTGGTCTCTGCCAACCCCTGCGGGGGATGGGCGTGAAAATATAAAAAAAAAATTATACAAATATCTTTTGTAATAAAATTAATAAACTTGTTTATTTAAATGTATTATTTTAAACAGCCCATATATGTATGTAAATATGTCCTGTCGCTGGACACAAACCTCCACATTTCTAGAGGAGTGGACATTAACCTACCATCTTTGTTCAAGGCAGAAGGAGGCCTACCTATAGGGATAAATAAGCATAGTATATCTATAGGCCATGCTTATATTTATCCCGATACCGAAATTTGAATCCACGACCGGTAACACCGCAAGCGGTAACATCTTCATTGAGATGATTAATGGAGTCAGGCGTTACTTTGCGGAAATCCATTACTATGGGGACAGTCAAAACTTTTACTTAGCTGAGATCGGCGTTCTTACGTTTTTTTCGGTTGTCTTCCTTAGAGTCAACTATACCTGAAGATGCCTCGTTTTGAGGCGAAACACGTGTCGTTTGCAAGGTAGAAAAGTGGTAGTGTGTGTTTGGTTTTGTGTATAGTGGTTGGTGGGTGGAGAGTTGCTGACGGCCGTTTTTCAGTAAGGTTTAGTTTAAGTTCCAGGTAAATCCACTTCATCCAGCAGGAAAACACAAATTATAATTTTCTGTTATTATTTGCTTGTCGCGGATCTTAGGTAAGTTAAAGTTTTGACTGTCCACATATCTCCATTGAGCAAAAAACATAATATATATATATATATATATATATATATATATATATATATATATATATATATATATATATATATATATATATATATATATATATATATATATATGTTGTATATGTTGTAATGTTACAATAGTTATTTCTATTACTAGCAGGCCTGATAGACGATGTCTGGTCTGAAAAAAATAGGCCTTGAACTTAATTGCAGCGACATCTATTGGAACATCCATACTCAAACATGTTAAAAAAGTTTTCAAACTCGGTTCATTTAGGAGCAATTCAGTAACAGATATACATACAGAAGAATTATGTACATATTCATACTACATCTATAATGATAGAAATAATAATTCTTTATTTGCATAATGTGAGGTGTAAGAATATGAAAATAGACGTCTAAAAGCTCCATCACATTGCCACTAATGGCGTACAAATTTCATTAATTATTTATTTGATTATAATATCAACTCTACATAGACTATATACACGTACAGATACGTAGAGATCTAAATACATAAGTTGCTTATGGTTACAAAGTTTCGATTCAACTTATAAAGCAAAAAAAGTCATTAATATTATAAATATTGCCATCTATTAGCCATATATATAGTCTTTTTTTAAATAATCTTGTGTTTAATTGTATTAATTCATGAGGTATATTGTTGTAGATGTGTATACACATGAACAGGCAGCTTATGATATATTTACTCTGTCTGGTGTGATCATCCGGCACTAGTCTTTGGGAATCATATTATCATTAGCTGTTTTAAATAGTTCTTTATGCCTCCACATAAACACAATAACGCAATGCAATTTACTTATTTACTAGCCTTTGCCCGGGGCTTCGCTCGCGTGGAATTTGGTCTGCCACATTAAGTTTCGTGACAAATCATTTTAAATAAATATAAATAACTTAAGTAATTTTGTACATTATATATCGTAAATAAAAGTATTCTAGATACTATGTTTAGGAAATCCTATTTATTCAATTCACATCGGGCAAAGCCTTTTGCTGTGAATGAAAAGGATCAAGTAAACCGTTTCCGAATTTCTCATCAAAAATAAATTAGCTAATACCCACATGCATATAGTAAACTATTCGTATATATGTGAGACCGAACATCACACGAGGTTTTTAAGGCAAACATAGAAGCTTTGCCTGTCTTCGAGAGGTCCGTAGGCTTATTTTATGTCAGTCCCAATATCGAATCGGTTCGAAAATACCACTGAAGTTAGGTGGTTTCACAGATAAATAGTGTAAGGAAAGAAATGTGGGTAAGACCGTACTAGATTGACACTCATCCAGATGGTGGGGACAAAACTTTTCTTTGTGGTGGGTTGTGTGATTGTGGACTTTAGCAGCATGAGTTATTCCGAAAGAAATTTGTAAAAGCGATAAAAGTTGAGACATGATAAGCTGACAGATGAGACATCCGTTCGCAATACAAAATAATCTAGCCGTTCAATGAGATCTTGGTCTTCGACATTTTAAATCATCTGACGTTATATGCGGTCAAAATAAGTCTGATACTGGAGTGTTTCGGCCCGGAGATGAGAACAGTTCCTTAGGATGTTGATGACGATGACACTAGCCAGTCTAGAATAATATAAAGATGCTCATTAATCCGTACTATGCGTATTCAAATTCTTCATATCCTATTTTATATAGGAAATCTACATAAGAAATGTCATTTTATTTGTTGAATCTTAATCGATTAATATTATAGTTAAATTAAAGATTTGAGAAAATGAATTGAGAAAAAACAGCGGAAGAAACTTCGTAGATATAAATATATATGAGTATTTTTTTTCTTTCAAAATCGAGTCGAATATCGCAGCAAATAACAGTAAAGGTCGACAGCGGTTCTGCACTGTCTATGGCGCTGCGGATATCTAGTGCAAGGTTGATTGCTTGTGACACACCTTCCTATCCTTTAAAAAAAAATCGTTAACAGCGTCTGCTTGTATAAAAGTCAGTATACGATTTCCATTTCCATGATTAAGCGTACGGAGTACAATAAAAAACCACTCAATTTTGAGTGTAACAGTTGCCAGTTACAGTTGTAGAATTACAGGTTTTTAATAAATTCACATACAGCCACAACTACAATACGATATATATACGATACGATACATATATATATTGTTTTTCTTTTTTCTTTTAAACGTTTACGTATTTTATTGTAAACTCAATGTGTTTTAGCATAGGCCTATTTTAACTCTTTCCAACTATTCCAAATATACAATTACTTAAGATAAAATAAAATGTGACCTTGAATCATTTGTTTACCTGCCATCGCTATAAATAATCATGAACTCGTATCAAACTCCCATTTGTACTTCTGACATTATTTTTCGTAAAAAGTTTAGTTTTCATCTAAAAGCTCACAAAAAACATTAGCGAAAAACAACGATTACACGATATTCGATGTATATTAAAGTTTAAACATTAATGCTGTATCATGAATCAAATTTTATACACATACACTGAAGGCCGATCACGTTTATTGGAGGTCCTAGCACTGCTGGATTGAAGACCGCGACTTAGCAAACATAGAGTGGGATGTCCCCCAGCTAGATGATGCAACGATCTGCGCAGGGTGGCTGTCAGAAACTAGCTGCGTGAAGCTGACGATCAGGCATGCTGACGCCGATTGATTTGGAAACCCAAGAGGATGTGTAATCTGGCATCTATGACACGAAAATGAAAATGAAAAGTCCGGCAACGCTTCCGTGACTCCTGCGGTGTCGCGGATGTCTATGGGCGGCGTTGATTGCTTTCCATCAGGTGACACCCTTACTCGTTTGCCCTCCTATACAATAAAAAATAAGACAAAATAATAATATATGATTATAACTCTATATACTTTTGAACAACATATTATATGATTTTCCTGAACAGTTACTGCATTGGAGTACTTTCATTCAAGAGACAAGCATATTTGTCCATCAAAGATTGGCAACGTGTTTTTGATGCCTCTAATATTAAGGATATGTTTGGGCGACGGTGATCATTTCCATCATCTTGTTATAGTTTATATTTTATTATAATGCTATGTATGGGACGCCCCGCGGCTAGATGGTGCGACGATCTGCGCAGGGCGGCTGGCAGAAGCTGGATGCGTGTAGCCGAAGATCGGGCTAGGTGGCGCTCCATGGGGGAGGACTATATCCAGCAGTGGACTGCCGCAGGCTGCTGATGATGATGATAGGGCAGGGAGTATCTTTGCCTAGCCGCTTTTCCGGTAATTATGGTATTGGTACACGGGTACGCGACCCCGACCTTCCGAGCTATTACCGTATCTTTGTCTTCCGTTGCGGTAATATCATATCCCTATCGTCCTGTCTAAATCCATCTTTCCTTTCCTCTGCCTTTCCTTTCTTCTATCCTTTTCCCTCCTCTCCGCCAATCCACGGTCTGCCGTGCCAATAGATGCGAGGGGCGAGTCTAGGGGCGAGCTTAGTCGAAAGCGTGCCGATCGTCCCTCGATCGGGCTCCCCCGGGTACTATAGTGGCTTACCTCAGCATACGGGGCTCTGCTGGGGCTGAACTCCACCCTCTCTTGCGGCTCGTGGGATTTACTATGACGAATTAATACACCTAATTTGTTAAAAAATGATGGCGACGTCGTTCGCCATCCATCACGTCCTACATCCCACGACGGTGAGAAGCGACTAATGGAGAGCTGTTTCGATACGATAAATGTGAGAGGAAGGATGGATGAAAAGATGTATGAGTGTGGAGGAAGCAAGGAAGGTGTACCGGGAGCATAGCGGGAGATAGACGTGACGATATGTATGTAATGCTATATTAAAAAAAACTTAGAAGTAAGGTTTTGTGTATTAAAACTTTTAACGTGGAAATTATAGCTTTTTAGGGCACAAAACTTCTTTTAGTAAACTTGTAATTCAAAGGACGATATTTTTTAATTTAATTAAAAAGGTAAAACCTTTGAAGCTTTATTCTTTTAATTCACCAATAACACAAGTTTTACAAAACGAAAGTTAATTAAATCTTAATTAAGAGAATGAACAGCTAATTTTTCATTAAGATAAAACTGTATTATTTAACGAATTCATGTGAAAAGAAATAATATTTTCTTAGCATAGTTGTAACTAAATGAATTAATGGTATACATTGTTTTTTTCATTCTTATGAAATAATAAAAAAATTTAGAAATGTGACGACGGATTGATTGGCTTAGTGGCGGCACCCCTCGCTCTCGGAACCAATGGTCACGGGTGTAGCGGGATTTTCCCCGCATCGGAATAAATATATGTATATATTGCCTTTAGATATTTATTTCGAGTCTGATAACACCGCCAATCCGCATTGGACAAGCATGGTGGGTTAACGTCCGTTCCTCCAGAAATGGAGAGGCCCGTGCTCAGCAGTGGAACATATATGGGCTGTTCTTTGGATATCTATATTTAATATTATATAAATAGAATAAAACAGAATGTTAACTATTCCTGTATCAGTTTACTATAGTGTCAGTTATGTAGATGCAATAATGTATTCTGAGACGTGTCTGTTATCTTGAAGCAGCTGATGTCGTGCTTCCTCCGACATTTATTACTGACAGTGATATGCAATAGGGAGTCAGCAATTCAATTATTTTACTTTATGAGCTAGCAAGGCAAACGATAAAGCGTGTCGCCTGAAAAAAGTAATCAACGCCATCTTCAGACTTTTACATCACCGTAGGCATTGCAAAGGCGTGCTGGTTTTTTAGGGTCATACATAAATAGGTTTCATCTCCATCACCTGGATGGCTTGCATTCAACCACCTTGCGGTTTAGTCGCAGTTTTCTGACACGAACTGTGGAAATGTGGAACAATTTACCATCTGCAGTGTTCCTACGTTATAATGACATGGGGGATACAACATTCAAGAGAAAAGCGTATGTGTTCGTTATAGGCCGGAAACGCAACTGTACGCAATAATAACCGCAACTGCGATGCCTCCGGCGTTGCGGTTATCTATGGTCGGCAGCGATTGCTTATCACTGGGTGACTCGCATGCTCGTTTGCCCACTCTGCTATGAAAAAGAATATATATATATATATATATATATATATATATATATATATATATATATATATATATATATATATATATATATATATATATATATTATATATATATGATCACGTCTTTTCCCGTAGGTGTAAGCACCGATCCAAAACTTCCATTTGCTGCGAACTCGGCACACTTTACTCCATCTACACTCATCACTCTTTTCATACAAGTTTTTAAATAATATTATATCTTATTTTATTAATATGTATATTGAGATAAGGAAATCATAAGTTTTTAATTATAAATGGTTATTAACACACTCAACGATCTTATTTTATTCGTGTTGTACAGGTACTTCTACGATTCGTATGATATTAATTATCCTCTTTTTATGTTTCACACATGTTTTTCTTAATTTTTGTGTGCTAGGTACACGAGCGAACCGACAAATACTTGAGATATACTAATTTATTTCAAGTAAAGTATGCATCTTAGTCTATTTTTACAATTGTATAAAACTAAAATTATTACGTTATGTGTAATTCGATATCACATATTAATGAAGAGACGGTTTATATCGATAACTATATAATTGAGCTAATAATTAAATGGTGAAATGTGATATAACGTCATTCACTGATTCAAGCAATGTTAGCGAGTTTATATGTTTGAAATCGAGACTAGTTAATATTATGATCGATTCTCGGTTTTTAAAAAACTACATTAACATCAAGTGTCATCCTGTACAAGGTTTAAAAATGTATTTGAACTTGATTGGATGAATAAAAAGTATTTTATTAAAGATTGAAAGTTTGAACATCATTATCAATCATCAACAGCCTGCGGCAGTCCACTGCTGGATATAGGAGTCCCCTATGAAGCGCAACCTAGCCCGATTTTCGGCTACATGCATCCAGTTCCTGCCAGCTGCCCTGCGCAGATCGTCGCACCATTTAGGCGGGGGGCGTCCCACACTACGTTTATCGAGATGCGGTCTCCACTCCAGCACTCCAACGATTGTCGGATCTCCGACAAATGTGACCAGCTCATTGCCACTTTTGTTTGCTAATTCGAAAGGCTATATCGGTGACTTTAGTTCTCTGGCGGATTTGTTCATTCCAAATCATATCTACCAAAGAATCTCCTAGCATAGCTCTCTCCATAGCTCTCTGAGAGACTCCGAGCTTGTGAAGTCAGAGTCCATGTTTCGGTGCCGTACGAGAGTACAGGTAGGACACACTGGTCGAAGACTTTCGTCTTCAGGCTCTGAGGTATGGAATGAAAATTTGATATGGAATGAAAATATGAAAATTTGAACAAGATTAATAAATATAGTGACAGTGTGAACTACTAGTAGGAATTTAATTCTTTTTAAATTTCTACTAGTAGTTCACACTGTTACTATAATCCTAATAGCATCTAGTCTGTAGGATTTTGCTTTTCCCTCTTATACCGTTTGGGGCAGAATTATTAAGCTACGCATCTTGAATGATTGACTAAAGTAAGTAAATAATCGATTTTATATATTACAAAAACAATACACTCATATTGTAACGGGAATTATCAAACAAGAAGAAAACGTATTTATGATAGGAACACCACATTGAAAACAAAAACAAACCAAAGTTTTAAATTGATTACAGCACAAATAAAACGATATCTGTTTCTGCAGATAATAGTTGCTGGAAGACCAGCATCACTCGCTGGCTCTGGTAACATCAGTTGTGATAATATGAGTGGGTTAGGACGCGGATCACCACCGGGACAATTTGAATACATCATGTTGAAGTTGCAATCCTGAAAAATATAAGAGAATGCTATCCAAAATAACTCATCATAATTATGTAAATGTGATGACCAATTGGCTCAGTGGCGGGGGCCCCGCCACGGTCGCAGGTTCGATCCTCGCATCGGAATAAATATATATATGGCCTACAGCCTAATATTTTATATATTATCTCAATATATCTATATATATATATATATATATATATATATATATATATATATATATATATATATATATATATATATATATATATATATATATATATATATATATATATGTATATATAAATTTGACAAAGAAGGGGACTGTCCACCATGGTATAGGCTTCATCGTAGTATATAGTAGTATAGGGAAAAAAATGTAAACTTGTTTGTATTAATGACCAATAAATATTATTATTATTAACAGCCTACGGTAGTACACGGCTGGATATAATCCTCCTCAAAGAAGCGCCCCCCAATTTTCGGCCTCACGGATACAGGTTTGCCCTACGCAGATCGTCGCTCACTACGTTTACTAAGACGCCACCCCCATTTGAGCATTCGTGTATATAAATGATTAAGGAGACCACACTTGGAAAACGTAGTGTCAGACGTCTCTCTGGCAAGATGGAGCAATTATTTGCCATTTCAAATGCGTTTAGCTGAAAATTTGGCTAGGTGGCTCGTCCTAGGCCTAGCAAGGCCTATGTTCAAAAGTCACCGAATGTCAATCATGCATGCGTTACTTTCATAAAAAAGAAAAAAGAGAGGCGTATTGATATTTTTATAAATAGAAGTTTCTACCTGATACACATCACCTTCTGAGACGATAACTGAAAACTTCTGCAAAACAACTGATTGTTGGTATTCGCACTTCATTGGAGTTTCGAACAACGACTCTAGTGTACAACGCCTGAAGCGTGCTCTAGCACTGAAAGATATATAATAAACTTATTTTGAGCAATCACATTTTCAAAAGCTTTGTCAATTTTTATGCTA
Source organism: Baronia brevicornis (assembly GCA_031353405.1). NCBI lineage: Eukaryota > Metazoa > Arthropoda > Insecta > Lepidoptera > Papilionidae > Baronia > Baronia brevicornis. The sequence goes on along the minus strand of JASFAT010000295.1, from coordinate 188,726 downwards.
ACTTGTTTGTGATTTTTACCCTTAAATAGATTATTTATCTCTTAATTATATAACAACTAATTATATAAAAACTTTATTTCAAGAAGTATTATAGTTTTATACTTGTCACAAGCTTTTCGGGGTCCGACCCTCAAAGCTACGCGAGCGTGTCGGACTTTTGCCAAATTTCAGCGAAATCGGTCCATAAATGACGGTTTTAGCTTTGTATGGCGGCCATCTTGTTTTCAGCCATTTTGAATTTTTTCTCCCCCCCCCAACCACGTGTTTGCACTTATCACCATTTTTTGTTCGAGGGCTACCCCAGTAGGTATTACACTTCGTACGGACCGTCGAGCGTCTTTATACCAGCTTCACATCTTCAAGGTTCGAATATAATTCGTGTGCCTCAAGCCATATCCGAATATTTCTCTAGAACAAACTAACACTCCATATCTTAGTTTCCCAAATGGTTGAACTTATGTAATAAGCACTTCATTACGATGATAATTACATTTGACGATCCAAATTTAAATGGCGCATTGGGGAAATGTTCCTCTTCTAAGTAAAGGGTTTCGTGTTCATTTCTGTATCAGTCAAATGCATTTTATACATATATGTATAGGTATAAATAATAAAAGGTATTGCATAGAAGGCAATGCCTTTTATACACATATGTATAAAAGGCATTTGACGGCTAGCTAGCTGCCTTTAGCGGTATATCCGATCATTCCGATATCGGAACAATCAAAAATCAAGCCTACACATTTCTCAAACTCCAACTACACTTTTGCCTGTTGTGTAACAAATATTAAGTCGGGGCAAAAGTATTTTTGTATTGTTCATACAAAGAAAAATATTTTTGTTTAGATATATTTTTTTATTTATTTATAATATGTATGTGCCGTTTTAATCGATGACTTGTTGCCATCTTGTAGGTAGTGCCATCATCCCATTCCTGTAGAAATTTAGAGATTTTTATTAAAAAAAATCTGACAGGTAGTGTTCACAGTGTTCTTTTGAGGTTAGCTTTATGCTTCCTAAAGAGTTCTGCAATGACCGAAACAAGTAGAAATCTGATGGAGCAAGGTCAAGGCTATACGGAGGATGCATCAACACATCCCAGCCAAGCTCTCTCAATTTTTGCTACGTGGCTATAGATGAGTGCAGTCTGGCGTTGTCATGGTGGAACACCACGCCCTTCCTATTCACTTGCTTCATTTTGCTTCATTTTGCTTGCTTGAAAAACAATTGAAAAATAGCGGATCTAGTTTTTTATTTATTTATTGCATCTTCAGAATGTCAAATTTAATATGGTATTAAAACCAGCCAGTTACATTCAGTACAGCCAAAGACGTTTGATTACTAATAATAAATTCAAAATACGAAAATACTTTTGCCCCGACCTAATATACACATCAAAACCTATTATGGGCGGCGTTGATTGCTTTCCATCAGGCGGCACGCTCTCTTGTTTGATTTTCTTTTCTTTTCTTTCCTTTTCTTTGATGGCAATTAGTTATAACTATTATACCAATGTCCAAGAAAATTGAAAATTAAATGAGATTATTGTAATCTCAAATCTTTTGAAATATAGCTAGTCAGCTTGTCAAGTTACGTGTTCATAAAATAGTGACTATTCTATATAACCTTCTATGGACTTTTTCAATCGACTTAAGAAATTACGATACACGCATTTATTACATATCACTTCACTTTACACCATAAGCGAACTATATTGTATGATACGCCACCATAATAAAACAATATATAAGATTATAAAAACGAAATAAAAACACAACGTCACTGATGTAAGTTGGCGGGAAAAGTCGTTTACTTTCCTATTCTAAAAAAAAAGGTTAAAACTGTACACAGATGACACAAAATAAAAAATGATTCATCTAACGTTAAATAAATTTTGGCACAAAAGAAAACTAACTGGTTATAAACAATATTTAAATACCATTAAATACTCATTGTATATGTTTTAAAAATAAACACTAAATAATGTCCGCTGCACTTTTTACGCTATTGAATAGAAGAGATTTATTAACGAGCGTGGAAAATTCCCGAGACGTTAATTACGCAAAAAACAAATAGAGAAGTTGAAACACTTACCAACACAAGTAAAAGTGGGTCTCATAATGCGTCCAGTCTTGACTTTTGTTCTTTTGCTCATCGACTGCGCTCGTAAATGCTGAATAGCAATTTTCCCATGCACTCTCCGTTTTTTCCACGCAAACGGCTAACGTACTGTATTCTGGAAATATATTTCTTTCACCACAAAGAAGACGTTTTAGCAAATCGATAATTTTATTGCCATTAAATATAACCAGAAATATGCCAATTGCAAAGAGTTATGATCTAATAAGGGGTTGATTTTACCATTGGATTATTTATGTGAACGATATGTACCTAGCACAAGCAAGCACTATTACCTTAGTGACAAGGGTTAAAAATAATTCTAGTAGTATCAAAATATTGCTAGCCTTAAATACTGCTTCTTACTCTGGAACTTGAAGGCACATGTAAAGAGGAAGAATCGGCTTGGTTTGCTACATTAATTACATTCAAAAAACTTGTTTGTTTTCCAAAAATATATGTTAGATACACCAAATATGAATTTAAACCATAATAAAGGAAAACAAACAGAATTGTGGTATTTTTTCTGCAGTTCATATATAATGTCCCACTGTTGAGCACGGGTCTCTCCATTTCGATGATTCATATTTATTCCGGTGCGGGGATCGAACCCGCGACCAATGATTCCATGGGCGGGGGCCCCTCCACTGAGCCAATATATATATATATATGAAATGAAGAAATTCCCCCGGGGAACCAGAGTCACCGACATAGCTCTTCAAGTTAGCAAACTGAAGTGGCAATGGGCTGGACACGTTTGTCGGAGAACTGACAATTGTTGGATTAGACGAGTGCTGGAGTGTGGAACGCCGCCCTGCTAAATGGAGCGATGGAGGAGGAGGATGGTTGGAGCAAGGTGGCTGGCAGAGACAGGACGCGTGTAGCCGAAGATCGGGCTAGGCGGTGCGCCTTGAGTGAGGCATATGTCCAGCAGTGGACTGCCGCGGACTGAATTGTAGTATATGCGTCGCAATTATTTATTGCTGCCCTTGTCTCGAAGGCATTGTCATGTTTTGCACAGTTATGATCCAGTTGGTCATGGTCTCGCTCCGAGTAACATATCTTGTTAATGCGTTCAAGTCGTATATATAAGTGATCAATGCAGTGGTATATATAAGGACACTATACAAATTATTTAAAAATATCTCACGTGCGAGGAACCACTCGTCCTGACACACCTTGTTGACGACATGGTTGTGTCCTCTGATACTCTCGTCGTAGAAACGGCTGTCCGTCACTTCCTTACAATCCGCGTTCCAGTCGGCGGCACAACTTGTGAGGAGTTCGAGTGCACTACAAAACAGAAAACTATTATAATATCATTAGACAGCACTGTATGTGACAAACCAATTTACAAAACCGTTCGTAGTGATAGAGCCACGCTGCAGACGAATACTTTGTCAAGAATTGTATAATATTTGTCTGTAGCATGAATGGGCCCACTCGCCCGGGGAAGTACCATACTCCCGCAGAAAACTGGCGTCTGAGTGGTAGCTTAGCTACCGCGCTTCGTACGGTGCGCGGCTGAGTTCCGGAGGCCCAACACCCTCCCCTCTCCCCCTCCTACTTCCACTCCTATAATGAAACTTTCTTTAAGGGTCGGCAACGCTTCCGCACTGCCTATACCGCTGCGAATGTCTATGGTTGGCGGTGATTGCTTTTCATCAGGCGACACGCCTGCTCGTTTGCCTTCCTAACCCATAAAAAACAAGTGAAAAAGAAATATATTAATTTGACTTCAACAATTGAATGATGAGAGCATTCATTTTTGTAACTCAGAGTTTTTTATCTATTTTAAGAACAGATAGGCAAACAAGCTAACGGCCATATCATGGTAAGTCATTAAAGAAGTCCATGAACATCTGTTACTCCAGAATCTGTAAAAGCATCCACGGTCGGTTCTATTAACGGTCTGAAATAAATATCCGTATGGACTCTTCTAAGACTAGACTTCTAATTCTAGAACTCTTTTCAAGTCGGGGGGATTTTACATGAGTCGCCACACTGCTACTACATTTTCAAATCATGGTTTTTTTTATGGGATTGGAAGAATAACGAGTAAAGGTTTTTGTACAGTAATAAACGCCTTCTAACAGACATTTTCAACTAAGTGGCATTGCAAAAGAGTTGCCAACCTTCAAAATTTGTAGGCTTGTTTAAAGTTCCAACGTCGCATCGATTCGAAAAAAAATGCTGAACTGCTTTTACAGGATGTCGGTTTAAAGACATTTGAAGAAAACGAAATATCCAGTACATTGCGTTTTCTCGTTTCTATTTTATAATCAGCATTACGTTATTATTTGATAATCGGCAATTATCCAATTGGTAGGGGTAAAAAAACTTTTCTCTGGCGAGTTGTGAAGCAGTGGAATTCAGTGTATATTCTAAGAATTTCTCCAACAATCTTAGATATAAGTATGAAGGAAAGTGATGTGTCCGATTCAAGAATGAAGTTTCGACGCAAATCATTTTTCCCAGATTTAAGATGTTTTTTTAAGTGACGTCTTAACTTAAAAAAAACATCTTAAATCTGTACGTACTTGCACCATTGGGGAATTTTCTCTGGCATTGGCAGTGTTTTCCTAGTAGAGTTATAGATTAGAGCCGCTTGTGTCGTACAATTGAGCGAGTAGTTTGCGAAGTCTTCGCAATTTATGTTTTTTGCAGCTATGATCTTCTCTGAATCCTTGGTAAGTGTAATTATAGGAGTAAACTCTCGATCTTTTTGTGTGAAATAAAGTTTTGTGGTTGGTAATTCTTCGTAATCATCTAAATCTGTAATCGTTAAGAGTTTATTGTTACCTTATCTTAATCAACACAAAAATATTTGTAAAGTGGACTAGCAATTTTGACATTACTAAAATTCTTCAGGTAGAGAGTCATTAACTACCTTACTGTACCTTCCACAAAGTAACATCTGACTCCATGAATGAACAAGAAAATTTATTAACTTTTCCAACTTAATATATATGTGCTATGAAAATATCATTCTCGTGAAGATATCAATGGTACTAGTAGAATCGAATCTAAGACCTTAGATCATAAGGGGAGTCCTTACCAATTGAGTTATTGCCACAATCATAAAACAGTATTGATTCAAAGCCTAATACTTATATATGATGATATTGACGCTATTCATCGATATAATACACGAGTAGATTCGTGTACAGAATAGGACCAGTAATTGATTTAAAAACAACAGTTATTTCTTTATGGAGGAATACCTTTAACCCTCCATATAACCCCCGAAGTGTGAGCCCACTGGACTTATATGAGTGACTTAACTATGATTGAACGTTCTCCTATCTGTCATGGCGAGGATATACATGGGAGTACCATACCATCAATGTCCGGTCGGTCTTGGATTTAAACGAGTTTCAAACTTACAATTGGCGCGAAATTGAACTGGACCATTATCAGCGGCATTTTCTCGTACACTTTGGAGTGATAAGTCAGTAGAGTAAGATTATTGTAAATTTGGGTATCTCTAATCCAAAGGATCTAGTGGGTTTAGCATATGAAGAATGTACTCGCGTCTGATGAAGTGTTTTTACCTTGTTTTTATTGTTCTTTATCTAAAATAGTCATACACTTAATCTCACATCCCTAACCCCTCTAGTAAGGGAATAACGGGGGTGTCAACCCTTAAAAAAACTTATTTTCTCAGTACAGTTGAATGCAGTAACGTTGAAAACTCGTTGAATGAAGGACAAAAAAAATAAGGTAATAATACTTTATCAAACGGGAGGACAGTATTTATATGCTTAACCTGCTAAATCTTTACAATTATTTTACTCCCGAGTTATGTATGAGATTTGTGTCAAAACTGTATCATGATCAAAACTAAACTGTATCACAAATACATGAAAATAAACAACACTTTAGACATTCTCAACGACAGTGTGGTACAATTCACGCACCGTATTAAATCTAACATTAAGTCTGTATAATATCTGACTTGTCTGATTTTACTTTATGTTAATTTTGTGTGTTTTTAGAACTATTAAGAATGACATATTATGAATGAAATTCCTGTTGGTGGTCCATGCATAAATAAAAACTAAGTTATTTTAATATTCAATTATTAGTTTTTATATCTTAGTTTAATTTTACCTCAAATAATATTAATAGGTTCTAATGATCGATTTAAAAGGTAAACGAATCCTCCTTTCTCTACACTGCTAAATAAAATATATAAAGACTAAAGAAAATATCACTAACAATTTTAGAAATCAGTATTAATATGCTTAGTTAAGCAGATGATCAAAAGCATGTTAAATGTCTAAGAACATCAATGAATGAGTTTCGCAACGCTAATCAGTGACCAGGCTAATCCGTCGCTTTTTAAAAAAGGAATAAATGCTTGCTCTTCCTTTATATTATATATAATAAATTAATGGAAGATAACCATATCATTGTCAATAGTCGCGGGTTCGATTCCCGCATCGGAATAAATATATATATGGATTATAAATATTCATTCCGAATCTGGTAACCCCGCCAATCCGCATTGGACAAGCGTGGTGGGTTAACGTCTGTTCCTCCAGAAATGAAAAGAACCTGTGCTCAGCAGTGGGACATATATGGGCTGTTGAAAAAAAAACCATATCATTATACATTTATTAATAATTTTATTTTTAGTTTAGTGACAGTGGTTATTTAGGAAAGCGTCCAATTTTAATGGTTTTAATAACTTTCGGCTCATTGTACAGCTCATAAAGCTCGTGGTTGTAAAGTGTACGCCATCGCTCATTTTCCAACACATTACCAAAGATATTAAATTGTTATTTACTTTAATTTGTGATTCCTGTTTTAAAAAAACGCGAAATATATCATTTAAATTTCAACTTAAATTAAAACTAAAAATTCAAATTAGTACTTTTTTCTTTTATTTTTATTTTACTTATTTTTATTATTATTTATATTTATTTTATATACTTCTAAGTTTTACTTTATTAATCATTTTATTTTTAGTTTAGTGACAGTGGGTATTTCATTTTATGACGTATTTTTTCTGATAGGAACTAAGAGTTGTTTTATGTTTATACACTGATTCGGAAAAACGCAATATTATTTTTCGAGTCTATCTTCGCGGAAAGCAATCATTTTCTCTCCATATAATATTGGATTTCCCCAAAGTAACGCCTGACTAAATTAATCATCTATCTGATCCTATTCAAATAATTGAAATCAATAAATGAATTTATCTAGGGTTTAAAAATAAATATATTTACTTACATACGCTTTTGCATTGTGAAATAATTTCGAATATTATTAAAATTTTGAGCATGTCGTTTTTTTTGAATCAACATTGTGTACAAACATGATAGCAGCGGTGTTGTTGACACAAGCCGAGTTTACATTCTTCATTAAAACGTCAAACCCTTTTAGAGGATTTATAGGTCTTTTGAGGTTTATCTCGGTCGCTTTATTTGTGTTTGTAAGCTACATTTAATGCATTTAAATACAAAATTCCGTTATATTCATATAAAAAACACAAAATTATAAAGTATCTAAATATATATCTTATCAGCATCTCGCGTTGGGTACTCTAGCCTCGATCATCCGTATTACGTGACCAGCTCATGGAAGGCGTCCAATCTTAATGGTTTTGATGACGTTCGGCTCATTGTACTGCTCATAAAGCTCGAGATTGTAAAGTATACGCCCTCGCTCATCTTCTAACACAGGACCAAAGATATTAAATTGTTATTTACTTTGTGATTCCCCTTTAAAAAAACGCGAAATATATCATTTAAATTTCAACTTAAAACTAAAAATTTAAATTAGAACTTTTCTCTTTTATTTTTATTTTACTTATTATTATTTTTTATTTTATATACTTTTAAGTTTTACCCTTACATATGATAAAGGTCTTTAAGATTATTGTTTACTCTTATAGTGGGCTTCACAGAATATCGACGTTAAATGGTAGCATTTTACTCTGTACGGAATGCAGTACGCATTCCGTACAGTGAATGCAGGGATCTGAAGTCTCGATCCCTTCCCTTTATTTCTTCACATCTTATTCACATCCATACCTTAAGGGAACAAAGCATCTGCAGTGCTCTTAGTATTAATTTGATGGTTGATTACCATCGGATGACCCCTGTATTATCCTTTTATAGCTTTTATAGATCGTCTGCCTCTCTATTCAATAATTCGTAGTTTAACCCTATTTGGAAAGAATCAAGAGAACTCATTTAAAAGTAAACATATTATAAAAGTAACACAAGGTTGAGCGAAGGCAATTGAAATAAAAAAAAATCATAATTTCTTTCATAAAAGCCTGACCCAACTGTAAAATACCCCAAAACTGGAAATCAAAATTAAAGCTACTTTAGCATGAAGCCACCGCGACAAAGGGATTGTGGAGGCCATTCATTACAAAAGCAGTGTTGAAATTGCGCCGAGCCACCTGAGATTCCCCGGACGCGTCCTGGTAAGTTACTGTGTCCTTATTTTTAAGTCTAATTAGTAATTACATTTTTATAACTACTTAAAAGTTTGATTTTTTTATTCATTTTTAAATTAAATTAAAGTAATAGAATAAACACCAAATTATATTGATATATACTAATATTTTTTTTACTGGAGCCAACAAAGGTAGCTTTTACATTTACATTTTACTTATAATGATGTTTACCATGATTAAACCTCCTAGTTTATTATATCAATATCAATATCAGCGTGCGGCAGTCCACTGCTGGACATAGGCCTCACTCAAGGCACGCCACCTAGCCCGATCTTTGACTGCACGCATCCAGTCTCTGCCAGCCGCCTTGCGCACATCATCGCTCCATCTAGCAGGGGGACGTTCCACACTACGTATTGTTTATTATATTTATACGTTATACGTTTCTTTGTGTATATTAATTTCTAAATTAAAAAAAAACGTACTTTAATTTATCTATATCGACATGTATATTTTTTGACATTCTTTCACCTATAATAATACAGCATATAAATGTATATAAAATTAGACATTTACATTCTGTATTATTTATTGAACTCATGTTGTAGAATGGTATTTGTTTAAATCGACTAATGTTGTGAAAATAAAATATCGACAGCTGTCATAATGGATAATACAGAAGCGGTAAGATATGTTTTGTAAATCCATTTCTTATCTAACAGGACTCGTTACTGAATGTATTATACTCGTAATATGTATTATTATAATGATTATGTATGAACTATGTATGTATATTTTCAATAACGCTATACGAATCTTTACTATTTGCCGATATATTTGTACTTTCTTCTGATTGACCAATTAATTACTAGTACATTTTAAAAATATAACACCCAATAGTAATTTCTAAGTTTTAATATTTAAATAAGACTATTTTGAAAAACAATCATGGTCCTAATAAAAAATATTAGTTCTACCTATATTGTGAGAATTTTATTTAAAAAAAAAAAAGATTTTTTTTGGACCAAACATACACAAATGCTACCGACTCGAATAAGCCGTCTAATTTCATGCAAATAAGAGCCTTGCCTCAAAACGTGCCGCATCTAGAATTTCAACGTCCTTTACGAAATCATTGCAAATCCTCTGTCCCAGACCGCAAAGCTCTAAAGCTATGAAAGGGTATATACACTTTGACATTATCAAAATTAAGTGTGGTAACCTTAATACATACAATTATATCTATATTGTACATAGATGGGTTGACCTATAGGCTCTATATGATGAAGATACTAGTTACTGCTTTTGCATTCAATGGGAATCATACGATAAATATATATCATAGGACATATGAGGGTTTATTCCGTGCATGAATGTCCCGCTAATTTGCCTTGAACAGACGCGGTGACAGAATGGAGAGGTACCCGTACCAAGCAATGAGTCCTATGGGTTGTTTAAAAAAACATTTTGTTCTACAGTCCATATATGTTCCATTGCTGTGTCCACAGGTCCCTCCATTTCTGGAAGAATGGACGTCAAACTTGGGACGCACGCACGAACAAGTATTTGTAAGCCATACGATATTTATCCCATGGCAGAATTAGGTTATATTGTCATCCCGTGACAATATTGAGAGAACATCCCTTTTTCACGCACATGGTTTCATCAAGAAGCTTCTTCAAGATTTATTCTCTAAAAAATTAATAAACTGCTTCGAAGATATCCTCTGGCCACCCCGATCGCCGAATCTCATTCACCCCATGGACTTTTTTCTTGGTAGGGTTACCTCAAAACTAAAGTCTATGAAACAAACCCGACGATCATCTCAGCATTAAAAGAAAATATATTTCATGAAGTTAACGTCGGTATCCCGACGTCACTACTTCAGCGAGTAGCAGAATACTGTGGTTAGTTTCCAAGAGTGTGCCCGACGTGGCGATCAAAATTTAGAGAAAATAATTATTATAATAAAAAATTCATACATTTCATTTTTTTACGGGATAGGAAGGCAAACGAGCAGGCGTGTCACCTGATGGAAAGCAATCAACGCCGCCCATAGACTTCCGCAGCGCCATAGGCAGTGCGGAAACGTTGCTGACCTTTTATGAAAGTGTCATTATGGGAGTGGAAATGAAGGGGGAGGGGTAGAGGGTTGGGGAGGATTTTGGGCCTCGGCTGCTCACCGTATGAAGCGCGGTAGGTAAGCTACCGACACGCGGCTTTTCTACGGGAGTGTGGTATTTCCCCGGGTGAGCCGGCCCATTCCGTGCTACAGACAAGTAATATGCCATTCTTGATAAAGTATTAATCTGCAGCGTTGCTCTACCACCTCTATTCTTTATCTATTCTTCTCTTTAGGTCTATCACTCTATTTTTATTCGTAAAAAAGTTAATTATTTATGTTTCAAACCCGAATTCCGACTAAGGCCATCCTATATTTTTGGAACTATTAAAAAAATATTTCGCATATACAAAGCGTAACACCATTATACGAAACAAAACGAATATATGAATACAGACTAATGCACTTCCCGTGTTCCACTATAGTGCCAGATTGTTTTGTCAGCCTGAGGTTTCACAGATAACGCACACGCCGCGCTGTGTCGCAGTTTGTGTACTCTGTGTTATGATTTGTTTTAAATTTAAATATTATACGTATGAAAATATCATGGTTTATATATTTATTCATCGTCATGTTGTCATCTTCCTCATTAATTGATTATAATGTAATGAGAATCATAATGACTCTATTTCAATTTCAATTCAATATATATATATATATATATATATATATATATATATATATATATATATATATATATATATATATATATATATATTTTTTTTTTTTTTTGAGAAACGCAGTGACAAGCGTGAGGTGTTGAATAATTTGTTGACTGCCATTTCTCGGTAAGTAATTCTCTATACACATTTTTGCAAACACACAACATTATTTAGTATACACACAATATTATTTATCTCATTTGTGTTCGCAAATGTAAAACAAAGTAAGTTTAACTGTCCATCTTTATAACGGGTTTCCGCAAAGTAACGCCTGACTCATAATTATACCTACAGAAACCTATAGAAACTACAATAAGATGAATATTAAATTAAAAATAGACTAGAATAGTTTTATTGTTATATAATATAAAATATTTATGTGTTTTATTACAGCCCCTGTGGCCTAATGGATAAGGCATCGGCCTCCTAAGCCGGGGATTGTGGGTTCGAGTCCCACCAGGGGTAAACTAAGTACTACTTTTTTATATTTATTATAACTACCACAAATATAAACTGAATAAAAATGTATTATTTCTGATATAAATTTTCTATGATTTATATAAAACTGTCTTTTTTATAACAATCGTCATACCAGTCCATCACAGTTCCTGGTTATTTATATCTTTCCCTAAGTTATTTTTTGCGATTCATTGTATAACATTCATCTATAAAAAAAATATCACAATCATTGATTTGTGTCAAGCCAAGGCTTCACAAAAATCAATGATCTATTTATTTGCATATATTTACTTCAAAGTTTACTTACATTGGCCACTATATAATAGAATATAAAACAGGGAGTTTCCCGAATCGTCAGCGATTGCAGGGTTTCCGACAGGCTCAATCTTAGACCTAGAGATGTATGTACTATCATCTCTCTGCGTATTATATCGAATTTATTACGAGGAATTTTCGCAGCAGCGAGCCATGCGTAAAAAATATATGTTCCATTACCATCACCTGGATGGCCGGCCATCCTCCACCGTGTGATTTAGTCGCAGTACTGGAACAAACTGTTTAAATGTGAAACGATTTACCACCTGCGGTTTTCCCATATAATAAGACATAAGGGCTTTCAAGAGACAAGGGTATGAATGAATATAAGACACCTCCGTCGTGGAGGATGTCTGTGAGCGGCAGAGATCACTTATCACCAGGTGATCCGCATGGCTGTTTTTATCCTGCTCTGCTACTTAAGAACAAGCAAACCGATACATATGGTTCCCCTTTTATACAACGGGAACAAAGCAATGTCTTGAAGCGGTAGAGCCACGCTGCAGACGAATGCTTTGTCAAGAATAGCATATTATTTGTCTGTAGCATGAATGGGCCGGCTCACTCGGGGAAGTACCACACTCCCGCAGAAAACCGGCGTCTGAGTGGTAGCTTAGCTACCGCGCTTCGTCTGGTGAGCGGTTGCGTTCTAAAGGCCCAACTCCCCTCCCTCCTTCCATAATGACACTTTCTTTAAACGCCGGCAACGCTTCCGGACTGCGGATATCTATGAGCAGCGTTGATTGCTTTCCATCAGGTGACAAGCCTGCTCGTTTGCCTTCTTATCCTATAAAAAAGCAGCAATATAAGTAATTATATTTTCTAAGAAAATAATGTTATCAAAAAGTTTGAGTTATGATACAGGAAAGCCACACAAGTTAATGCAATCGAATTTTCGTCTTTCCGCAGTTTACGAGTACGATGTCGTTTAAAATTAACCACAGCTGTTTCTAGCCGAGGTTTAATTTCAGTGCAAGCGTTTGAACGAAGTATCGTTTTTTAATATCGATTTAGAACTAGCTATTCGGATACTACGAATGATTTTCACGTCCATGTGCATAGATTTTTCACTAAGGTGTTACAAACGAAATCGATTAATTATATACAACATTAATATATGTATATTTATATTTTATTTATGTAGCTTTAAATCCACCGCAACTAAACCTTGGAACAATTTGCTACCACCTCTTCGTGATTTGCATACTATAAATATATTAAAAAAAAATACAAAAATTTAAATTTAAGTATGCAATCAAGAACTTGTTCTTTGGTTACGGTGAATTTATTACATGACTTATTTGTTATTAATTTTATTATATTGTATGTGTATATGAGTGTGAGTAGTAGTATATATATGGATGTACGTATGTGTATGTATGTGTGTCAATATGAATGTCTTCACTGTGGTCCGCGATCTGACCACGTTGATTCTTGCTGAAAACCAGCGCCAGGTGCTCCAATAGAACGCCTTATGACACTTGGTTAGAATAAAATTATTTTCTTTTTGTTTTGTTTATTTATTTGTATATTGTAATATATTATTCAGATATTAATTTTAGTTATTGTAAAAAAAGGTGTCATAAATAAAGTTTTAGTTCTATTTCCATTTCTATATACACTTACTTCTCATTTCGAGCCTGCCTCCTATCTCGAGTCTCTGACTGCTGCAATCGTAATTCTATGTATGACCCGACGTGATTCCTTAATAACATCTAATCAGCATTCTACTTATTTCAGTACATTTACATTGTATTCTAACTACTCGGTTTTATTTTACTTGTTTTATTTATAACGTATAAAATGTTAGATTCTGTCCGTTCTCATCGGGAAATTCGGAAATCGGTGCCAGTAAAGACTATACTTAGACTATACTAGAAATATCTCTCTACCTCTATATATATATATATATATATATATATATATATATATATATATATATATATATATATATATATATATATATATATATATATATATATATATATATATATATATATATATATATATATATATATATATATATATCTCGTACACACACTTCCTATAATAAGTTATTTAAAGCCCTAGATATATTTCATACCACTAAAGCCATATTTTAAACTATTCTGTGACGATAATTAATATTAAAGAACATAATTAAATATACTCTCTTTCTTTACACACACACACAATATATTCCATACATATGTATATATATAAAATGTTCTGGATTAACCATGGTGACCAACGAAATTGTATATTGTATTTTACCGTAACTTATCATAGTTAAAATATAAATCCGCAATTGACTCCAGAAGTTTTCATTAATTTATATAAGTTATAGCATTATGATATGGTGTGGATTTTGTTTTTGAATAAATAAATAAATTTATTGTGTGATACAGATGTATATAAATACAATTTGTTATGTCCAAAAAGACAAACTAGAAATAAACAATAAATATTGACCCCCTACAAAGTTGAGCTATGACTAACAAGTCAATATTTGCTTTCTCTTCTCTCACATATCACGCGTTGGACAAACATATTGTTCGGAGTACACAAGAATAAAATATTATATGCCTCGTGTTTTATGGGAAACTGTGGATAAGTTTTACGGCTCCCTTTATTACCAACTACCCGACATTTCAGTTCATTTATTGCCAAAAAAGTACAAACAAATATATACTTTGTTCAATATAAATTAAAACATATCACAGAATCCTTACAGACATACACACATCTGTACACATACAGATTACATCTTTAATAATTTATTATCTTACTTAATCCATTTTTTATTATAAATAATGTTTAATCTAATTTTTTTTCTTTGTCTACTGTTTTTTATATTTATGCTATAATACTTATGTATTATTTACGAAGGGAATTGCCTAGTTTCCCACAACACAGGGAATCCTAGTGTGGGATTCAGTATCCCATAACATATGTAAACATTTAAAAAATAATGATATTATATTATGAATATTAACCCTTTAATAATTAATTACTCGCCCATCGCTTTATAAGGCCAAGTCCGGCTGTATTTGGAATACTGTTCACATCACTAGGCCGGGGCATCCCAATACCAGATTCTTCCTTTTGACCGAAGTCGCATACGAAGTCGTGCAGTTCGAATTGTCGATACATAAGATCGTTGCCGATTATCTGGTATTGCGCAGGGATGTCTCATCTCTCATCATCTTTTATCGCTTTTACCATAAAGAGTAATCCAAAAAAATATTTGGAATCATTTCTGCTGCTCAATTCCACTGCCGTTCTTACCCAACAAAAAACAGTTTCGTTCAAAAAACAGTGAATGGCGATTTTCCCAAAATCTCATTCCACGCACCACCACTCTAAGGAGAAGATGAATCATCAATATCAATGTGTCCACACCAATTCATTGACAAATAACCGTCTGTATGTTGATTGTTGTCCGTACTATGTGTTGATTGATTTTCATTATGAGACATTCTTGTTCGTTAGTCTTCTTATCACATAAAACATATAAATGAAGCATAACGAAGCAGAAGCAAACCAGCATAAATGAAGATTTTAATATTTGGACTCTCATACAAAGGGATATTCGTGGTTTTAGCATCGAATAGAAAGATTAGCCCGCAGAGAACCGTGAGGAAGTATTAGAAAGGATAAAGAAGACAAGGCAAATCTTTCATCACATTAATAATGATTATGGTTACAGTTTTCTGTAAGAAGTTTATTTTAAATATCACAGAGGGAAAATTTGAAAGAAACAGAAAAGAAGAACACTGTGAAGACAACTTTAGATATCTAACAAAAGGAAAAGGAAAACTAAAAACACAGAAAGAATTGAGAAATAACCTTGAATTAGGGAAAATGAAAATTGTTATATAGACAACTGCTGGGAACTTAGGTTATGGATAGATGGATAAAATTAAAATTTCGATGCAGATATCTTGTGTTTCTATTGTATATGCACTTTAAGAATAAGAAATAGAGTAAAACCAAGAAACATTTAGTTTAGTAAGCGTTCGCTAGTGACAAGTTCGCAACAACTTTTGGGTAGACTAGAAGCTCAGAACAAATGTAAATTAGTTGAAAAGCTTTCTAGTACGAATTTAACGTATTCAAATTCAAACTGGTCCGACTGAGGAAATTACAATAGTTGGGAAGTTGTTACATTTTACAATGTTTGTCGCTTCATCTAACATGCCTTTAAATTACATAAAATCTGTATTAAATTACAGAAACGAAACTTCTGGTTTAAGAACATAGTTTAGAGTTGTTCGGAAAAATATATTGCTTCTGTTTCTAATATCCCACAACTCGCCAAAAAGAAAATTTTCAATCCTACCTTCGGCGCGTTTTCGCATAACTTCTTTACATTGAGTATTGGGGTATGGTAAAGTGATGCTAAACTATAATATAATAATAAATAATTTTTTTTGAGAGCATTTATTTTTATTATTTGTTTTGTTTTTGCCGTGATATTTGATTTGTTTTACTTAATATTTTTATGAATTTGAAACTTGTAAACAGGCTACAATACATAATGTAATAATTATGTATGTATGTATGTGTTGTGTATATATTATGCGAATGTATGTATTATACATACATATGAAAAGACCTGAGCCTAACGGTGGGACTGTGAAAAATCATCACTAATATCAAAGAACCAATTATTTCAATCATTTTATAAAATGAAGTACCGTTTTGTACAGGCGTGGGATTACGTTCGTTCTTCCAGAAATGAGAAGACCTGAGCCCAGCAGTGGGACATGTATATGCGCTGTAAAAAAGCTTTTGATACATTGCTAAAATCAAAGAATTAAACCAATTATTTCAATCATTTTATAAAATTAAGTACCTTTTTGTACAGGCGTGGGATTACGTTCGCTCTTCCAGAAATGAGAAGACCTGAGCCCAGCAGTGGGACATGTATATGCACTGTGAAAAAGTTTTTGATACGTTCCTAATATCAAAGAATAAAACAAATTATTTCAACCATTTTATAAAATTAAATTCCGTCTCGGGCAGGCGTGGGGTTACGCCCATTCATCCAGAAATGAGAAGGCCTGAGCCCAACGGTGGGACATGTATATGGGCTGTGAAAAAGCTTGTAATACGTTGCTAATATCAAAGAATTAAACCAATTATTTCAACCATTTTATAAAATTAAATCCGTTGAAATGGTAGCAGTTCTTTTAGAATTGTTATTACGAGAACGCCTGTGGACAATTGTAGATGACACTTTTATCCCGGGAAAGTATAAAGTTCCATTATATTACCAGTGTCCGCTTCTATATATCGTTTACAACTATATGAGTGGATTTTAATTTTAATTGGCATAATAGTTGTAGCAATTTACTATTAAACAAATAAAAAAAAATAATTTCGTAATAATGCAGTCAAACTAAATAAAAGACTTTTCCCGACAAATGACATCAAGGATGTTGTGTTTTTATTTGTTTTTCATAATCTTATATTATTAACAGTTAAATTGTTTTATTATGGTGAGCGTATAAGTGAAGTGATATGTTATAAATGCACGTATCGTGACTTTTTAAGTTGACTGAGAAAGTCCATAAAAGTTTTTGGTAGAATATTCATCATTTTACCAAGACGTAATATGATAAGCTAATTAGTTATATCTCAAGAGATTTTATGTTATAGTATTTTAGTTGACACTGGAATAATATAATAGATATAAATAAAAAGAAAAGAAAACCTAAAGAAAACTCAGTATAAAAATATGTATAGATAATCATGTTAGTCCGTAAATATTATAATTGTTATAAATATTTAGTTATAAATAAATTGTGTATTCTATAACATTTTTAAACATAACTATTCAAAAGTTAAAACTTGATCACGCAGCTATTAGCGTCCTGAAATATTATATTGTATTAAAGGTTACTTAAGAAAATTCGCGCGTAAATAAATTTCTTGATATTGTAAACTTGTTTAGAAATAATTGTGATTTTTTCGTTCATAAACAACTAGTCTAACTCCAAGAAAATATATTTTTATAACACAAACCTAAGGAAATTAACTTTCTTGTACTTCTTAACCTAATTTTGCACAGTAATTAGGGGTGAAAGTTTCATACTTTGACCTTCATTAGCAAAACCCTTAAACGTCGGGGGCAATATTTTTCAATTTCCGCTCACTTCTCCATAAAAGTTTCACGTCCATTAATCAGTGGGACGAAGCCACTGAAGTTTCGCAAGCAAATTGCCTCGGTAATTGTCACGGAATCTCGTTACTGGGCTCAAAGGAGATCCATAAGAATGCGCTTGTGGCGAGACAGTTTGATAATTTAAAATTTTTGTGAAGACAATGAATCACGAAGGAAACTTGGGCTGGAGCCAAATTTGCCTGCATGCATTAAAAGTTTTTACTACTTTTTGAACAAAGACAGTCTTTTTTTATGAAATAAAATAGCACACGATAAACTTACTCTGTGGTGGTTTCCATCGACTTCGCCCAGAGACATCTATAATACAACACAAGAGACGTAGCCAAGTTACACAAGAGGCATTTGAGAAATGTGTATGGTTGTTTTTTAAAGGTCGGTCATCATGTCGATTTGGAAATATATCTGAAGGTAGCTATTTTCACATAAAAGTGGTACATAACAAAAAGTTCCGGGAAAAATGCTCTGTATTTGATCTTCACTCGTTTAGTTAGTGTGGATAAAAATTTATTTGTTGTGGTATTAGAATTTACCACCAGAAAATATCCCAAACAATTTCTCAAATCACTCCTTCATTTTTTACCTACGCAGTGCCAAGGAATTATGGTCGAAATTTTGGTCATTGACGCTTCGATTCCATGCATTAAATTTGTTTCCGAATATTTTCTTGAAATAAAATTGTTATTGACCTGATCACGTTAGTTCTGGCTGAAAACCAGCACCTTGGATCACTCTCTATGGTAAAATTGAAAAGTATTGAAAGTGAAAAACGGTTAGCGGTATTATTTATTACAAAGTTTTACTAAACAATGCAAGTAATTAAACAATGTAAGCTTCGTAACACAAACGTACAGCACCACGAAATGTATTGGCCGTACATTACAGAAGGAGTGCCGAAATACTGTGGAATAGCCTAATGTACTACTTATACGCCGTGTGGTATGTATCTGCCTGAATTAATTTTGTTTAATATTTGTATTACGACCGATTGGCACAGTCAAAGTAGTCAATGGTCGAGGGTTCGATCCCCGTATCGGAATAAATATATGTATGAATTTATAAATATTTATTCCGAGTCCGGTAACCCCCAATCCGCATTTCCTTTCTTCTCTATCCTTTTCCCTTCCTTTCCGCCAATCCACGGTCTGCCGTGCCAATGGATGCGTGGCTAGGGGCGAGCTTAATCGCAAGCGTGCCGGCCGTCCCGGGATCGGGCTCCCCCGGGTACTATGGTGCTTTACCTCAGCATGCAGGCCTCTGCTGTGGCTGACCTCCATCCGCCCTTGCGGCTCGTGGGATTCACTAAGACGAATTTTAATATACCTAATTCGTTGAAAAATGACGGTGACGAGATTCGCCACCCGTCACGTGCAGATTCCCACAAGGGTGAGAAGCGACTAATGGAGAGCCGTTCCGCCGCGATGAATGTGAGAGTGGATGAGTGTGGAGGCGGCGGGGAGGGTGTGCCGGGATCGTAGCGGATGGACCTCTGTGGTCTCTGCCAACCCCTGCGGGGAGTAGGCGTGAATATATAAATAAAAAAATATTTGTATAATTGTATTGTATAATATTCTCTCTGAGTCCTTAGTTCCCTTGGTGAGGCATAGAGCAGACACGACGTTTCTCCATCTCGACCTGTTGGAGGCCTTATGCTTTACTTTGCTCCAGGATAGGCTTATCTTCTGCAATGCAGCTGTTACAGTACTCCGCCAAGTTTGTTTTGCGCGCCCACGTTTACTTTTCCCGTGCGGATTCCATTCGAAAGCTTGTTTGGGGATATGACTGGTGTGGCGCCGGAGAGTATGCCCTATCCATATCCATTTTTGTCGACGTATTTCGTAGTTAATTATGAAATATGTCCAAATCCCAACTAAATTGACTGACTGAGACGCGGTCGCCACTCCAGCTCTCGTCTGCTCCAACGATTGTCGAGTCTCTAACAACCGTGACCACATTGCCACTTTAGTTTGTGCCTACCCTACCTACCTACTACAAGCTGTTGAACTGAACTGATTAAAAATTCCCTTTCTTAGAATAGGAATCAAATCTTGGCAAATGATTACAAAATATTACATACTATTATAATATGTAGTACGTAATATTGATAGTTAGTACCTGATAACTTTTAAAAGCATTATTATATTGTAGATATGTAAATCCCGTACTTTATTTACAAACCAAAAATGACACAATTTATAATCCATACATAATAAAACTATTGTAATAATATATTTATAAACAAATTATAATATTTATTATAATATTATTATATTTTTTTTTTTCAAAACATTTTAGCCATCTAGGATAAAATATTTTTTCATAAAAATATACTGTAATATTATATCGTTTCCTAATTAGTTCTAATTGATTTTTAAAAATCATTTTCAGTTTTTTTATTTTTGACTTAATATCCAAGTACTTTCACCGTTTTTTGATAATATTTTAGAGTTTTGAAATAAAGAGCTTGAAAAAAAAGTTTTGGAGTCAGGCGTTACTTTGTGGAAATCCATCACTATATGGACAGTCAAAAGTTTTACTAAGCTAAGATCTGCGACAAGCAAAACAATAACAGAAAATTAATAATGTATAAATAAATCCACTTCATCCAGCAGAAAAACACATTCTGCTGGATGAAGTGGATTTATTTGGAACTTAGCCCATTAAACCTTAAACCATCTTGTAGTTTACAAGATAGAAAAGTGGTAATGTGTGTTTGGTGTTGTATATAGTGGTTGGTGGGTGGAATATTGATGGCCGATTTTCGGTAAGTTTTTGGCTTAAGTTCCAAATAAATCCACTTATCTTCGCTAAGTAATCGGATCTTAGCTAAGTAAAACATTTGACTGTTCATATTTTGAAATAAAAGCGTAGGGAACTACTTACCAGATCGCATCAACTCCGCATAAGCCTTCTCTAATTTCATGCAAATAAATGGCTCGCCGCGAAAAGTGCGGCACGTAGAATTCCAGAGTACTTTATGGTATCATCACAAATCCTTTGACCGACGCCGCATAGTTTTGTTTCGGGACAAGGATGAACACAGTTCGCTGTGAATTTGTGTGGTCTAGGAATTATATTTGTGCACAAGTTTCTACCCGTGACGTTCATCTGTAATGCCCTTTATTTCATTGTTTATAAATTTTCTCGCAGGAACTCCAATGTTTTTTGAGAAAAAATTATTATATCCTTAACTATTCTTTATAAATCTTCACGTATATTCATATATTTCATTCTATAGAGTATCGCAATTTATCATTTCAACCTTAATTATATAAAATATGAAAACTTATTTTTTATGCAATAAATATGTAAATGAGGTCATTTGATGGTTAGCAAATAGAATTTCCCTATATTGGTATAAGGAAAGTCTAGTTGCTAGAAAAAGTTGTCTAGACATCATAGATGCGTTGTCTAGCATAAGGCAAAGATCTGAATAAAGGAAGAGAAAAGGGAAATAAAAAAAGGGGAAAAAAATATATATATATATATATATATATATATTGTCTAACTTGAGTGATAGAATAAGAAATGAACGTTGCGTATGTGGATAGAAAGTTCGGTCGGGGAAGACCACGGAAAACATACTTTGACCAAATTGCTGAGGTTTTTAAAAAAGGCCAGGTCCACAGTATCTATAACGGGTGAGCTTGCGTAAGGAGAGTAATGAGTGTGGAGGAAGCAAGAAAAGTGTGCCGAGATCGTAGCAGATGGAGATCTGTGGTCTCTGCTTACCCCTACGGGAGACAAGCATTACGATATGTATGTATGTATGTATATTTTGTCTAAATAAACTCATAGACATTTGTAACACCAAACTTATTGCAAAAGCGTTATCGCTCTTCGGAAAATGTAGGCTTGTTTTTTTATAATATTTTAAATATTTTTGTACAAGAGCTCCTCTCTGAAAGTTCTCATTATATGTATCTTCATGGTCTGATATAATAATCCTATCCCGGGTGATATTTTATTTTCCTTCCGCGATACGACTCTAGAGACAAGAGGTCTAAAAATAAGGGCTGGCAGCTTACTTATGCTAATTTAATGGAACATTTCTTTACCCTTATTTTAAATTATGATCTTTGAATTATCTTCTAATATCCTTATCAAGAGGTATAATTATGAACATTGCCATTTCAAATATACGCCTCTTTTAATATGAACATATCTTTTTATTATTTTTTTATGCTCGAATATCTTAATTAATGTTTTAGAACTGTAGATTAAAATTTCAGTTGAAATTATTTATCGGATATGATTAGCAATTACCGCTGTCTCAAAGAAACTGCACTTTTTATGGGATAGGGAGGCAAACGCGCAAGCGTATTACGTGATGGAAAGCAATGAACGCCGCCCATAGACATATACAACACCAGAGGCATCTCACGGTTATTCCCTTTAAGATGTATGTATGTATGTGAGCAGGTTTGCTTTTTGAAGGTTTCAATGTCGTATCGGTTCGGATATACCGCCCAAGGCAGCTGATTCCATACAGTCCAGCACCGTACTGAATCGCCACTCATCCAGATGTTGGAGATAAAAGTTTTCCTTTCGGCGAGTTGTACGGCAGTGGAATTCAGTGCAACTTTATATAAATTTCCCTAAGAATGTATCAAAATAAGTGAAAGGATTCGAGCGAGAGAGTGAATTCCGTGCTTAGGCACACGATTACATCGTTTAAATGTGGATATAATCTATGCAGTTGACACTGATGGGGTTTTCTAACATGTCTGAGTGGCTAGCTCTCGCGCTGGTAGCTACTGAGCTTCGTACAGCTGAGCTCCAGAGTTCCAACACCCACCTCTCTCCCCTCCCCTTCCCCTCCCCTCCCTAGCCCCTCCCCCTGTCCATCCTCCTCCTCCTCCCCCTCCCCTCCCCCCTCCCACTCCCATAATGACATTTTTCTTAAAGGTCAGCAACGGCGTGGATTGCTTTCCATCAAGTGACACACCTGGCCATATGCCTTCGTATCCCATAAAAAAAATGTTCCTTATTTCATCATTACATTAATTAACTAAATCAGTTCATTGCTGTTCAAGGACCTCTCCAAGTTGCGAGAAAGCCTACCTTTGAGAAAGCTATAGTACGATGAGAGGTGAAAGATAAAAAAGGACTGACCCCATTCTTTGCTTGCTTGCTTTGAAACAATGCGTCAAAGTTTTAAAGAAAGTTATTAAGTCATTAGTTTTAAAGAAATATGAAAACTCTTAATTATTAGTGTTTAATAAGCAAGTCATTGCTCTATTTAGTGTCCCAATTAGCTGCCATCTTCTATTGAGCAATTCAATAGAGCGTTAGCTCTGTTGAAGACAAAACCTTAGAAATTAATTCGTGTATCATCTCGATATTCTAATGATGTAATTAAAACTCCTTTCATACCTGTTCACTAAACGCAGGTCGTTTGTGTAATAAAATTTTATCATAATATTCTAAGAATATTTACGTGTATTTACCCAGAAAACATAAAAGTATATAAAAATGATTCTGAATTTTATTACTTTTTATTTAAAGACCTCCAAGGAGACACACAATTAAAGATACGATGTGTAAACTATTATAGTGAACTGTAAAATATATTATATGTATACTATATGTTATGTATACGGTATGTTAATAGTAGCTGAAGACAATTATTGTAAAAGACTATTTTTTACGTTCTCATATTAATTATATACGGTGCGATTCTCTCGTAATTTCTTTCCACGCACCACCAGTTTGTGGAACCAGCTACTCTGGGCGGTCTTTCCGAACCGTTACGACATTGGAACCTTCAAAAAATAAGCCTATACATACCTAAAAGGCCGGCAACGCTTTCACGACTTCTGCGGTGTCGCGGTTGTCTATGGGCGGCGTTGATTGCTTTCAATCAGGCGCTTGCTCGTTTGCCCTCCTATCCCACACACATATATATATATATATATATATATATATATATATATATATATATATATATATATATATTTTAGACCTAGATGCCCATCTATACAAGTTAGGTTTAAATAAGTGGATTGAATTAAAAAAAAACAGCCATATTGGGCCAGCTAAGATCGTGCGAAGGTTCCTTTCCTTGGATACTTAAATCCTTCGTTAGCTTGACTTATCCCGCCACGAACGATTAATAACAATAAAAAAACTATTATTTTTATAGTGTTTATTATTATGTTAATATAATTGTTTTAAATAAATAATTGTGTAAATAAAGGACATTATTACAATAACAATAACATTATTTCATTCAATAGGTTTCAGATTTTTCAAGTTATATGTTTGAGTTAGTGGGAAATTCAGTTCACGTTGACTATTAATGAGTCAAATATTTAGAACCTGACCTGTCATTGGGATTTAAGAGACGAATGTATCCGCAAGCATGGTGGGTTAACGTTCGTTCCTCCAGAAATGGAGAGGCCCGTGCTCAGCAGTGGCACATATATGGACTGAGAAAAAAAATGTTATTATCTGTTTTAAAAAGCATATATGATTATAACCAAAAAAGAGAGAAGAACTGAAGAGGTAATGAGCTGATCACGTTAAAGGTAAAATTTTGATGGTCATTTGAAACTTCAATCGCCCGCGTCAAGCGCTGTGCTTTCTTAATAATTTAACAGTACAGTATTATCGAAGTAGTATGGGGTAGCATTTGTCGATCGACCCACCAATGTGACGCCTTAGTTATAAATGGAGAGGTAACAAAAACATCACGAAAAAATCGTTAGAAGAACTTCACAGTTATTTCCAGTACGGTGAAGTTTGTGTTAGGCTAATGAAGGCAGGTAACGAACACAAGTTTTTTCAGACAACTTAATTGACTGTAAGACCATTTATTGTTATTAGTTATTTAGTATAGTAGTCTAATATTTAAAAACACTAATAACTGATTGAAAAAATACCATGCGCTCTCAGACAAAGATCAAGGATGTGGGCCACATTGCTGCCGAACTCAAATGGAACATGGATGGACAGGCCATATATGCCGCATATCCTACGAAAAACAAAGACCATCACAGACTGGGTCCCCAACAACAAGCGACCCCACGGCAGGGCCCGGAAGAGATGGCAAGATTATACTGAACTCCTACTGCAGGGATTAAAAACGGATAGCTCAAAATAGAAACCAGTGGGAAGAAGGAAAGGAGGCCTTTACCCTCAGTGGGATAGTTCAGGCTATAAATAAAAATTAATAATAGTCATTACATTTATTATTTTTAAATGATGTATATGCTATCTGCTTTACTGCTACCTATTTTGTATCCCGTTTACGACTTCGATACCCTTAATTAAGAAAACGCCATTTTTTGTTAAATTTAGTTTGATTTTTCGTAAAATATGATGGAAAATGCAAAATAAATCGTTATATATAACTCATTTTTTTATATATTCACGCCTGTCCACTGCAGGGGTTGGCAGAGACCACAGAGCTTCATTCGCTATCATTCGTCACAGCGAAACGGCTCTCCATTAGTCGCTTTACGCCTAATTCATAAATCATATCACTATAAAATAAATCATTCATTGAAAAATTATAAAAATTTTAGCTAATAAATTTGGTAATAAAATCATAGGTATAATCGTATAGTTCTATTATATATTATATTGAAAAATGATATATAGGCTCATATAAAATAGCGTATTATTTATATAATAAATAGCATATCGTTAAAATGCGTTTTAAAAAAATAGCCGCTGTGAATTGAGACTACGGTTGTCTGGAAGGAAAATATTACAATCAATATTTGTATAACTTTGTTTTTGGTGTACAATAAAGAATATATCTATCTATGTTTCTGTTGTTCTTAACAGTTACAAAATACGTGTATATACATACTATATTTTATTTTATATATTCACGCCTATCCCCCGCAGGGGTTGACAGAGACCACTGAGCTCCATCAGCTACCATTCATCGCAGCTAAACAGCTCTCCATTAGTCACTTTTCGCCCTCGTGAGAATCAGGACGTGACGGGCGGCGAACCACGTCGCCGTCATTTTCAATAAATTAGGTATATTAAAATCGGTTTAATGAATCCCACGAGCCGCAAAGGAGAATGGAGGTCTGACACGTAAGACACCAGTCTGACCGAGTACTAACTCAGGGGAGCCCGATCCTGGGACGGTCGGCACGCTTGCGACTAAGGTCGCCCCTAGACACGCATCTATTGGCAAAGCAGAACGTGGATTGATGGAGAGGAAGGGAGAAGAAAGGAAAGTACGTAAGTAAGTAGAAACACGTACTATGCATGTACGTGTTTCATGATGATCACTTGTAACTTTTTAATTCCAATAACACAACCCTATCAAATGTAAATGTACTCTTTCCCTTTCTAAAAAAGATAATGTAATTGTATCGAACAGGGTATTAGGGACAAACGATCTGTATCGTAGTTATCTTGTTTTGCAGTCGAAGGTCCTCATTGTGTTGTACTTAATTCAGGAACGGGATTAAAACTATATTGGAAAACGGTAAAAAAACGAATCAAGTCACCTGGAAACTCGTAACAAAATGACTGCATTTCAGTTAATGTGTAGTTAAATATTTATTTTTATTAACAGAAACAGGAAAAAAACATAAAGTACATGAATAGTTTAATAAGTTCAGAGAATGGAATAAACTGAGCGCTCCACCAATCTGCTTTGGAAAAGCATGGTGGATTAGCGTCCATTCCTTCTGAAATGGAGAGCTCTGTACGGTGCAAACGCAGTAAAAAAACACAAACCAATACACACAAACACACGCACATACATACATACATATATATATATATATATATATATATATATATATATATATATATATATATATATATATATATATATATATATATATATATATATATATATATATATATATATATATATATATATATATATATATATATATATATATATATATATATATATATATATATATATATATATATATATATAAATCGTTCAGAGTTAGTTGTTCATAGAACGTTCATAGAACGTTAGTTACGCTCGGGGTTTCTGTGGTGGACAGAATTCGAAATGAAGAAATTCGCCAGAGAACCAGAGTCACCGACATAGCTCTTCAAGTTAGCAGACTGAAGTGGTAATGGGCTGGACACGTTTTTCGGAGAACCGACAATCGTTGGAGTAGACGAGTGCTGGAGTGGAGACCGCGACTCGGTTGACTGCCGCGGGCTGATATTGACTAGTAGATAGGCTACCATTTAAGCTGAGAACGATGTGAAGAGATGTGATCATATTTTTGTAAACTGAATATGAAGCGAATGATGATTGAGGATCAGATCCAATTTGTAAAGATTGTCTTAGGGTAAATCTGTACAACAAAAATCGCCATAATCAATAACTGGCAGCATTAAAAAGACTGCACTAAATGCAGTTTAGTACTCCTCTAAAGGAATCTATATAGAGATCGCAGATATCTTCTTTTTTACTCAGTCGGTGCTTGTCCACTGTTATTTACTTTTGTAAGAGGTATTATCTTAATTGCGAAGTGATGCAACAGGAGTTTGGTTTAATCTTCTTTAGTTTAATTCTCTTTATACAAGTGGACCTATTATATATACAAATGATGAATGGCGAGAGAAGAGCGCAGGGTGCGGGGGACGCGGTCGTGTCTGCACGTGTGCAGCAACAAAGCGCGTTCCACGAATGCGGAGAATCAAAGTGCATTCCACGAATGCGGCGTAACAAAGCGCATTCCGCGAATGCGTAGTAACAAAGCGTGTTCCACGAATTTGTTTTCATATTAGAGGAAGATATCAGTAAACATATTCTACGCTAAAAAATAAACAGCATTTCTGGTAGAATTACTGTTCGTTTTCTCGCCAACCAAACTGTTTCAACAATTGATTAGTAATATGACCTTGAATATATTAAACTACGTATATAATACATTGTTATTGATGTACAATGTATTGTGAACTTGTTTATATATGCAAAACTGTCCACAGGGTTAGCAAAAAAAAAATAATAACGAACTATCAAATAAAATCTAAATAATATTATTTGTTAATATAATATTATTTTAAAATCCTAAGTACCTGATTTCGAAGCCAGATTTGTGGCTTCAATACAATCTAGTAACACTTATAATTGATACAAGAATATTTATTTATATAATCGAAGAATACTAGCAAACAATGTATCTGCAGGGGTAGGCAGCGACGACGGATCTCCATCCGGCACGATCCTGGGACACCTTCCTTACTTCCTCCACACTTATCTATCTTTTCATCCATCCTTCCTCTTACATTCATCGTAGGGAAACAGCTCTCCGTTAGTCGCTTCTCGCCCTCGTGGGAATCAGGACGTGACGGGTGGCGAACCACGTCATTTTTTACGCAAGGGAGAATGGAGATCAGCTCCAGTACTATAGTATCCGGGGTTGCCCGATTCCGGGACGATCAGCACGCTTGCGACTAAGCTCGCCCCTAGCCACGCATCCATTGGCACGGCAGACCGTGGATTAACAGAGAGGAAAAAAGGATAGAGAAGAAAAGAAAGATTGATTTAGGCAGGATGATAGGGATATGATACTAACGTAACGGAAGACAAGGAGTGATACGGTAATAGCTCGGGATGCCCAGGGTCGCGTACCCATGTACCAATACCATAACTACCGAACAGGCGGCTAGGCAAAGATACTCCCTGACCTTGTAATATTTATAACTTAATTTAATTAGAAGAATTAGCACAGTAAATGATGATACTCCAACTGAATAATGGATGGACAGTCAAAAGTTTTACTTAGCTAAGATCCACGACAAAAACTTAGCTAAGTAAAACTTTTGACTGTCCATATAGTGATGGATTTCCGCAAAGTAACGCCTGACTCCATTAATAATCTGAATAATGGATTTCGCTAAAGTAAAACCTAACTCCATTCATCTAACACCAAGACTAACTATCTGCATTACAAACACTTAATAAGATAAAATAAACAATGACATCCATAAATGTCATATTCACTTGTTATGGGCAATTCTCATATTTGCGTATGCAAAATTAAGTCTCAATTTTGAACGACTAAATATGCATTATAAAATCTTTAGTACTAGACGAAACGTCGTATAAAACAACGCGTGTGAACAATATTTGTACATATATCTATGTTAATGATAATGTCTTTTATCGTTAATGATACGTGTTATTGTTAGTTGAGAACGTTCTATGAACAACTATGCAACGTATATTAATATCGATATATTTCACCTCTATTTTAATGCAATTTAACGAGGGCGCAAGGATTTTAGCGGTTTTTCCGATTCCTTCGATTAGTCATCAAGTAGTGTTTCGACCTTTGACACAGGAACTTGCTAGACGTGGTCATGATGTGGTCGTCGTCACTCCCGACCCCGCTTTCAATAAAGGCATGTCTCCCGAAAATCTCACAGAAATTGATGTCCATGAAATATCTTACGCACATTGGAAGCCTGTCTTATCAGTATCTACAGGTAAGAAAAGTGATCTGCGTGACGAGTTGAACGTAGTACTCGATTTGATTTTGGAAATATTTGAGAAACAAATGAATGTCGAAGAATTCCAAGCAATAATTGGAGAAAAGAAAAAAATGTTCGACGTATTGTTGTTAGAAGCCTGTGTGAGGCCAGCCTTATCTCTATCTCATTTATTCGATGCACCCATCATCTTGGTAAGTTCTCTTGGTGCTACGTTAGAGAACTTTGATTTAGTTGGAGCACCGGACCATCCCTTCCTTTATCCATTATCGATGCGGCAAAGAATTTATAATCTCACTCAATTGGAAAAAATTCAAGAATTTTATAATAATGATTACGAGCTAAGAAGAATTATGAAGGATCATGAATATATTGAAAATGAAGTTCTAAGGAAGTTATTTAGTCCAGATATTCCAGATTTAAGCCAGCTAAAAGAAAATATTGATATGTTATTTTTAAATGTTCACCCTATGTGGGATGGAAATCGACCCGTGCCTCCAAATGTTATTTATTTGGGTGGGATGCATCAGGATTCACAGAAGGAACTTCCAACAGTAAGTAGATATATTTTTATATTGCATTTACTATTTTATTAAAAAAACTCATTCGTAATCGCTATTGTATTCAAAATGTGCATACGTTTTCTTAATATATTTTTTACTTATACCTTATTT
The DNA here is from genome assembly GCA_031353405.1 of Baronia brevicornis. NCBI lineage: Eukaryota > Metazoa > Arthropoda > Insecta > Lepidoptera > Papilionidae > Baronia > Baronia brevicornis. The sequence continues at coordinate 158,356 of JASFAT010000295.1, read as the reverse complement.
TTATACCTATTTTAACACGGCACATAGAATCAAAAGTTTATTATCCTATGACGGAATTATAAAATAATTTATTGTTTCTAAATGCATACAATCAAAAAGTTTTAGTTTGTTTTCAATTAATAGTTAATATTTAAGTTAATTTGAGACAGCGAACGAGTGAATTAAAAAATGCAGAAATATATACTTACAACGGACAAAAAAAGTGTTTCAATTCAAGTAGAATGTACAGACATGTACATTCTACTTGAATGTATGTATTTATCTGTACATTCAAGTAGAATATCTTATTGCTAAAACGTATATAAATAATTTAACACTTATGAAGCAAACAACGGACTTACATTTTATTATTTTAACTAAAAATTTTGTCTATACAAATTCGTTGGTCACAGCGTTAATCTATATAATATTTATTTATACATATACACATGTGTGTATATGTATAAATAAATAAAAACTTACTTTGAATCACGGATGCCACCTCTTCAGCAATAATCTCTTCGGACTCCACCAAGTATAATGAATTTTCTTCGGTGGCTCATTTTTATCACATCTATAGACTTGCTTACTTCACTTAGTTGTTTTTGTTGTTGGTTGAACATATTTCATACATGGTCAATAAAGGAGAAGAAATCCTTCTGTAAAGTTTCCAAGTTAACACCAGGAGATGATTGCCTTCGAGTGCACTTCAAATTCTGTAATTCGCTGGCTGAGAGAATTCATAATATGCAAGCTGGGTTTTCACAATGTTAAAAATAGTGGTCATGTCTTATAATTTAGGCTTGTGCAGGCTTTTCCAAGTATATAATTTTGAGTAGTTTATTTGATGTAAAAAAGTAGAGTTTATAGGTTTCTAATGGTTAAAATTAAATAAAAACAAATGAATGTAAAGAGCACATGTAACTTGTCAAAGCACCTACCCACATCAGTACGATATCAGAGCAGAATTGCCTTATTTGCTGTATTTAACTAAAATAACTATAGTTGAACTAAAATAACTATGCTGTAAATAACTATTCTTGAATAAGAACTGTTGAAACTAAAGTATATAAATTTGTTACAATGCAGATAATTATTCAAACTAAAATTAACAATGATAGTGCATTATTATGATAAGTGCCATATCCACTTGTTATAGGCAATTATTAAATTTGTGTATATAAAATTCAGTTTCAATTTTGAACGATTAAACACGCATGAAAAACATATAGTTGAGTACCGAACTCTGTTTTAGAAAACAGCCATATTTCAATACAAAGTATTATACATATACGTTTCTGTTGTTAGTCCTTTATCGTAACTCACCGACTGTTGCCACAGTTGAAAACATTTTGTAACAACTATGCGATGTATATTAATATCGATATATTTTACCGCTATTTTAGCGCAATTTATTGAAGGTGCAAGGATTTTAGCGGTTTTTCCTATGCCTTCTATTAGTCATCAAGTAGTGTTTCGACCTTTGACACAGGAACTTGCTAGACGTGGTCATGATGTGGTCGTCGTCACTCCCGACCCCGCTTTCAATAAAGGCATGACGCCGGAAAATCTTACAGAAATTGATGTCCATGAAATATCCTATAAACATTGGAAGCCTTTCTTATCAGTGCCTATAGGTAAAAAGAGTGGAATGCGTACACAGCTAGAAGTATTACTCGATTTGATTTTGAAAATTTTTGTGAAACAAATGAAAGTTAAAGAATTCCAAGCAATAATTGGAAAAAAGAAAAAAAAGTTCGACATATTGTTGTTAGAAGCCTGTGTGAGGCCAGCCTTATCCCTATCTCATTTATTCGACGCACCCGTCATCTTGGTAAGTTCTTTTGGTGCTATGTTAAGTAACTTTGAAATGGCCGGAGCACCGGACCATCCCTTCCTTTATCCATTATCGATACGGCAAAGAATTTATAATCTCACTCAATCGGAAAAAATTGTGAAATTTAGTAACAATGATTATAAGCTAAGAAGAATAATAAAAGATCATGAATATATTGAAAATGAAATTATGAGGAAGTTATTTAGTCCAGAAATGCCAGCTTTAAGTCAGCTAAAAGAAAACATTGAAATGTTATTTCTAAATTTTCACCCTATATGGGATGGAAATCGACCCGTGCCTCAGAATGTTATTTTTATGGGTGGGATACATCAGAACCTTCAGAAAGAACTTCCAAAAGTAAGTAGATATATTTGTATATTGCAATATTGCGTTTATTGTTTTATTAAAAAATAAAATTTAGCTGGCTGCTAAAGGATTTATAATGTACGTAGGTTTTCTTAATATATTTATTACTATATATATATATATATATATATATATATATATATATATATATATATATATATATATATATATATATATATATATATATATATATATATATATATATATATATATATATATATATATATATATATATATATATATATATATATATAAGTTGTACCTACTCTTGACAATCTTTTCCATCAACCCAAAGATTGACTGGCAGAGAATGCTTTATTAGGACAAGTTATAAAGTTAAGTACAAAACTAATAAGGTGAGAAGGAACTTCAATAGGAAGGTTTCGCGGCACGAAGAGTACGACCGAGGAAGCTCCCCAAAAAATGGGAATGTCTCTTTAAATATACGTATTTACGTAGGAACGCATGGCTCGTTAATAATAGAGAAGATTAAACCGAGAGAACTGAAGGATCTTCTCTGGTAGATAGGCCATTTAAGCTGAGAACAATATGAAGGGATGTGATCATATTTTTGTAAACCGAATTTGAAGCGAATGATGGGTTAGTATGCGATAAAATTTGTTAAGAAGATTTCATTCAGTTAAAATCTATATAACATCATCCACACACATAATTGGCAGCACGAGAGACTGCACTATAAGCGTCTTAGTACTCCTCGGAAGGAATCTATGGAAAGATCGCAGCTTTCTTTTTTTTAACTCAGCCGGTGCTGGTCCACTAGTATTTGCTTCCATATTTATTACGGACAACGGCAACAGGTATATATACGTTAACCTTATTCTATGATAGAAAACAAACAGCAATGCTACCAGCAATGTTTGTTTACTCGCCAGCCAAACTATTCAAACAATTGCTTAGTAATGAGTGCTTCACTTTATTACTATACATGCTATATAATATATTCTTATTGACGTACAATGTATTATCTTGAAACGTTATTTAGTTTATTAATATAATAACAGTCGACAGGGTCAACAAGAAAATAACAAACAATCGAAGAAAATGTAAATAATATTGTTTGTTATTTTTAATTTCTCTGTACCTTACTGACTTCTCAGCTTCTTCCAGGTTTGTGGTTTCAATATAATTTAGGAACACTTACGACCGATTGGTTCAGTGGCGCGGCCCTCCGCCCACGGAGTTAATGGCTGCGGGTTCGATCCCCGCATCGGAATAAATATATATATGGATTTACAAATATTAATTCCGAGTCTGGTAACCCCCCCAATCCGCATTTCCTTTCCTGCCCTTTCCTTTCTTCTCTATCCTTTCCCTTCTTCTTCGCCAATCCACGGTCTGCCGTGCCAATGAATGCGTGGCTAGGGGCGAGCCTAGTCGAAAGCGTGCCGACCGTCCCGGGATCGGGCTCCCCCGGGTGCTATGGTGCCTTACCTCAGCACGCAGGGCTCTGCTGGGGCTGACTTCCATCCTCCCTTGCGGCTTGTGGGAATCACTAAGACGAATTTTATATACCTAATTTGTTGAAAATGACGGTGACGTGGTTCGCCACCGGTCACGTCCTGATTCTCAAGAGGGCGAAAAGCGACTAAAGGAGAGCCGTTTCGCTGCGATGAATGGTAGCGGATGGAGCTCTGTGGTCTCTGCCAACTTCTGCGGGGGATAGGCGTGAATATATAAAAAGAAATAGTAACTTGATACAAAAATATTAATTTAAACAATCACAGAATACTAGCAAAAATGTTCGTTTGTCTGTAATTTGCGACTATATAAATTGATATTTGTAGTTGTTGAATTGAAACATTTCGAATGGCAGTAGAGCTAGTGTTGTTTGTCGACCCGTAACTACACGTATTTTTTCTTAATTAAATATTTGCGAAAATATCTAACAACAGCTATTTCACGTGTCTCTTTGTTTTGTTACAGTACTACCAACCTTACAAATAACTAAACTAGCAGAAATTATGATTGTAATATTTTTTATTTTTTTTTAATTTGAAGGGGAAAACAGCAACGCCTTCGCCATGATACATTTTTGAAAGAAAAGATAAACAAATTAGCGGGTCATCATCATCATCTCGACAGACATCTGCAGAGATAAGAGTACTGAAAATACGTCGCCTAGCACGTGGGAAAGGGTTGTAATGTATTGGAAAATTAACAACATGCGGTTCCGAAAACAATTATTCTACTCGAATACCTATATTATGTACATATCAGTAGGTACATGTTTTAATTAATACGATAAAACTTAAAACTTATATATTGGAATACCATTTATTTTTTTTATTGTTTATTTTAATTGATGCCTTTATATTTTTTATATCAGTAAATTACTCCGCTGGCTCAGTGACGCGAAGTAGATCTTGGCCTCCGAAATGAGTGTCTTCCAATTTCCTCTGACCTGCGCTATTTCTTGCTTAATGCGGACTTGAATTTGCACGGACACGTAGGTCTAAATACACCTAATATCTTGATAGACATAAATATGCTCTTTTCATACTCTGATCCTCCCCCATTTGCTTAAGCAGACTCAACTAATGAAGTCGCTTTGACTTTATTTCGGCCATAATATTTGATTGGTCCACCAGGTCTATTTCGGAGTTTTACCTTTATATTATTAGTATATTTTTTAATTAATACCACAAAACAAAATAATAATGTCCATTTATTGTGTTGAAATATAGATAATTTATAAAATGATGGCTATTATTTGAAATAACCATCGGCTATGGAAATGGTAATAATTGGTTAGTGATGTAATCTTGACTCTACTATTACTTGTACAACTCGAAATGAATTAAACTAGTTCGCACGTTTTATATACCTTAGAAATTCTGTTCTTTCTTAGTTATATTGATTATTAATGGAGTCAGGCGTTACTTTGCGGAAATCCATCACTATATGGACTGTCAAAAGTTTTACTTAGCTAAGATCCGCGACAAGCAAAACAATAACAGAAAATTAATAATGTGTGTTTTTCCGTTTGGTTAAGTGGACTTATTTGGAACTTAAACCAAAAACTTACCGAAAATCGGCCATCAATTCTCCACCCACCAACCACTATACACAACACCAAACACACATTATCACTTTTCCATCTTGTAAACGACACGTGTTTAGCCCCAACACGAGGCATCTTCAGGTATAGTAGACTCTACGGAAGACAAACGAAAAGTTTTTCGGTGTCGGAAGACTTTTCGGTTGTTGGCCGATTTTCGGTAAGTTTTTGGTTTAAGTTCCAAATAAATCCACTTAACCCAACGGAAAAACACACATTATTAATTTTCTGTTATTGTTTTGATTGTCGCGGATCTTAGCTAAGTAAAACTTTTGACTGTCCATATAGTTATATTGAGCTCATTATTATTAACGATCATGTTTTTAAAGTACATGAATAGGAGGTTCCATGTGAGAGGTGATTCACGTGCATTAAAAACATGATCGTTAATACTTGTTTTATTATACTAGGAAAATTGTCGATCATTAAAACTAGCAATATTGTCGCCTGATAGAAAACGATCAACGCCATCCATAGACATCTGCAACACCATAGAACTAACTAACTTTGTTGGCGCAGTGACCCAAAATAGATCTTGGCCTCCGAACAGATCTTACGCCACTTTGCCCTGTCCTGCGCCACCTCCTGCCAGTTACAGACTTGAAGGTTGCGCAAGCCATCTTCAATCATGTCTCTCCAGCGGTACCTGGGGCGCCCCACAGGACGTCGTCTAGTTGGGCGACCCACATACGCTCTCTTGACTGCGCAATCCACCCCCATCCTCACCACGTGGCCCAGCCAACGAAGTCGGTGAGCTTCAGTCACTCCTATTACATTAGGTTGGGCCACCAGATGCTCGATTTCGGCATTTTTTCGATATCGCCAACTGCCATCATCACTTTTGGTTGGGCCCAGGATCTTTCGGAAGACTTCGATCTGCAACTAAAAGTTTCTTCTCTTCCTTTAGCGTCAGTGTCCAAGCCATAGACAATTGCAGAATCGTTACCAATTTATTAGATATGTGTGTTTTTGTTTTCTGAAGGTTCCAATGTCGTAATAATAATAATAATTATTTATTTGTATAATGTGATTTATAACAAGATGAAAAAAGACGTATAAAAGCTTCATCACTTTGCCACTTATGGCGTACAGATTTCATTAGTTATTACATTAATAAAGATCTAAATACATAACCAAACTATTATGTGGTCATTAAAATAAAATTATAATTGATTTATCTATTACATACATTCGATCCATCTCTAAAAGGAATCGTTATCGTCCCTTGGATCTGAAATCCCGCTTACGGCTGGTTCAATAAACAGGTGGTTCGTGAAAAGAGGTCCCGGTAATATCTTACCGTATTAGATTGCCACATATTCATCCGATTTGATTCATCCGGGTTGAAACTACATTATGGCGAGTTGCGCTGGAGTGGAATTATGTGCCACGAAATAATCCGAACAATTTTTTTTATATATATTCACGTCCACGCAGGGGTTGCTACCATTCATCGCAGCGAAACGGCTTTCCATTAGTCGCTTTTCGCCCTCGTGAGAATCAGGACGTAACGGGTGGCGAACCACGTCGCCGTCATTTTCAACAAATTAGGTATATTAAATTCGTCTTAGTGAATTCCACGATCCGCAAGGAAGGATGGAGGTCAGCCCCAGCAGAGCCCTGCATGGTGAGGTAAGGTGCCATAGTACCCGGGGGAGCCCGATCCCGGGACGGTCGGCACCGTCAACACAACAATTTCTCAGAAGACACTTAATGGTAAAAACATTAAAGATGGTAAAAGACGAGACATCCCTCTGTAATGCCAAAAGTTAGGTATTTCTCATTGAAAATATAAAAATACGCAACATTATTTTTCTAATGGGTTTTCGCTGATTTCTAAAAGTAATTTTTGACACTACATTTGAATAATTCTTTTCACCAAAGTAACACCTGACTTCATTAATCTAAGACTAAGGATCCGCATTGCAAAATATAAATTTAATATTAATATTTTGCAATGCACGCACTTATTGAAGATAATATAAACAATGACAATGCATTATTATGATAAGTGTTGTATCCGCTTGTTATGGGCAATTTTCATATTTGCGTGTACATAATTAAGTCTCAATTTTAAACGATTAAATACACATCACAAAATCTAAAGTATACTATACAAAAAGTTGTATAAAACAATGCGTATAAACAAAATATACGAGTATATCTCTATTGTCAGACCTTTATCGTTACTGATAATTGCTACTGCAGTTGAGTACATTCGTTGAACAACTATGCAACGTATATTAATATCGATATATTTTACGGTTATTTTAATCCAATTTATTGAAGGCGCAAGGATTTTAGCGGTTTTTCCGATTCCTTCTATTAGTCATCAAGTAGTGTTTCGACCTTTGACACAGGAACTTGCTAGACGTGGTCATGATGTGGTCGTCGTCACTCCCGACCCCGCTTTCAATAAAGGCATGACGCCGGAAAACCTTACAGAAATTGATGTCCATGAAATATCTTACGCACATTGGAAGTCCTTCTTATCAGTGGCTACTGGTAAAAAGAGTGATTTGCGTGTACAGTTAGAAGTAGCATTCGATTTGATATTGGAAATCTTTGAGAAACAAGTGAAAGTTAAAGAATTCCAAGCAATAATTGGAAAAAAGGAAAAAAAGTTCGACATATTGTTGTTAGAAGCCTGTGTGAGGCCAGCCTTATCCCTATCTCATTTATTCGATGCACCCGTCATCTTGGTAAGTTCTTTTGGTGCTATGACAGATAACTTTGAAGTAGTCGGAGCACCAGAGCATCCCTTTCTTTATCCATTATCGATAAGGCAAAGAATTTATAATCTTACTCAATTGGAAAAAATTGAGGAATTTTATAACAATGATTATGAGCTGAGAAGAATATTAAAGGATCGTGAATATATTGAAAATGAAGTTCTTAGGAAGTTATTTAGTCCAGATATTCCAGCTTTAAGCCAGCTAAAAGAAAACGTTCATATGTTATTTTTAAATGTTCACCCCATATGGGATGGAAATCGACCCGTGCCTCCGAATGTTATTTATATGGGTGGGATGCATCAGAATCCTCAGAAAGAACTTCCAAAAGTAAGTAGATATATTTTTATATTGAAATATTGCATTTAGTATTATATTTAAAAAACATATTCACTGTTTGCTAACGAATTTAAAATGTATATATGTTTTCTTAATAAATTTTTGTTCTTATTTTTTTTAATACACGGAACATGGAATTATTTTAATTTTTTATTCTATAAGAGAATGATTTGTTGTTTCTACATAAGTGCAGCCAAAAACTTTCAGACTGTCTTATAAATTAATAGTATTGGAGTTAATTTGAGACAGCAAAGCAACAAGTGAATTAAAAAAATGCAGGAATTTGTGCGTGTATATCAAAGTTAGTGCTTGCGGCGGAACAAAAAAGAGAATCAATCCAGATAGAATGTACAGATATGTGGTGACTATGTTTTTGGGGCAAGCTCTATTTTATTATTGTTCAATATTACAAAGGAAGCAAACATGTGTCCTTAAATCTGTTAGGCTATTCAAGTATACATTAGATCCAATGCTATAAGGAGAGTGATAGGTGTAATTAAAGAATAATTATAGGATTACTGCCCTGTATCCCTGATATATTGTTTTCAACGAAATAACATTGGATTTATTAACTAGTTTTTGGTTGGTAACTAAGTAATTTCTGATTTAATTATAGACGTCTCTCACTCCCATTTTTATGATATCCACAAATGTTATGAACTTTTTCTCCTTGCATATGTTAACTGTCATCCTTACCTAGCTTTACAAGTTCTTTTCGTAGACATTTTCTTTAAGTTTTTCTTTTAGCTCAATATTAATATTAATATTTCCGCCATATTTTTCTTTATTATTTCCGTAAAGAAAAGAACGCAGTGCAAGCGTCATAAGGTTCGAAAACGTAAGGTGATAAAGCCCTTAAAGAAAAACAGCCCTGAAATTGGTTGGAATGATTCCGTCCTGAAGATTTTTCCCTTAAAGATGACCAATGTTCAGGTGGACCAGATGAATTTAATGAGGATGAAATAGAAACCATTATCGAAGCGAATTGTCATGTAACTACACAGGAGATTGCAGAGAAGTTTAGTGTTTCACATATAGCCATTGAGAAGCATTTAAAACGTGTCGGGCTCGTTAAGAAGCTGGATATTTCGGTTTCGCGCGATTTAAAAGTAATTCATCCGAAAAAGCGCATCGACGCTTGCGATTTATTGATTAAACGAAATGAATTTGATCCGTTTTTAAAACGAATCATCACTGAAACGAAAAGTGGATTGCGTACAACAATGTCAATCGAAAACGATCGTGGTGCACGCCAAATGAGTCATTGTAAAACAAAATATTCGAGGCAAGAAGATTACGACCGTGGAAGCTCCCTAAAACATGGAAATGTCTCTTTAATTACGTAGGAGCGCATGGCTAGTTAATAATAAAGAAGAGTCAACCAAGAGAAATGAAGGATCTTCTATGGTGGGTAGGCAGCCATTTAAGCGGAAAATGAGATAAATAGACGTGATCATATCTTTGTTAACTGAATATGAAGCGAATGATGGTTTAGAATCTGATGCAATTTGTTAAGAATAATGTCTTGGGTTAAATCTATTATATATAACAATCATCCCCACGACCAATAACTGGCAGTACGAGAGACTAAGCGTCTTAGTCGCATTAATAGAGATATCGCAGCTTTCTTATTTTTTAACCAGCCGGTGTTGGCCCACTAGTATTTTCTTCCACATGTATTACGTACAACTGCAATAGGGATATACACGTTAAATTTATTCTACGCTAGAAAACAAACAGCAATGTTACCAGCATTACTGTTAGTTGTCTCGCTAGCCAAACTGTTTAAACAATTGTTCAGTAATGAAACCTTCACTTTATTACTATATAATACATTGCTATTGACGTACAATTTATGATCTTGAAACAACTTCAAAACGTCTTTGAACTTGTTTATTAAGTTTTTTTATATAATAACAGTCGAAAGGGTCAGCAAAAAAATAACGAACGATCGACTAAAATCTAAATAATATTGTTTGTTATTTTTTTTTATTATATAACTTTTTTAAATTATTGTACGTGTAATTTCTCTGTACCTGACTTCTAAGCTTCTTTCAGGTTTGTGGGTTCAATACAATCTAGTAAAATTTATAATTGATACAAGAATATAAATTTATATAGTCGCAGAATACTAGCAGAAATGTTCGTTTGTCTGTAATCTGCGACTATATAAATTGATATTCGTGGTTGGTGAATTGAATTACTTCAATTGGCAGTAGAGCTAGTGGTGATTATTGTCCTATAACTACACGTATTTTTTCTTAAATAATTTTTTTCATAAGAAAATATGTAACAACAGCTATTTCACGGATCTCTTCGTTCTATTACAGTACTACCAACCTTACATTGATTACAAATAACTAAACTAGCGGAAATTGTAATTGTTATATTTTTTATTTTATTTAATTTGAAGGTGAAAAAGCAACGCGTGCTCGAAAATGACACATTTTTGAAAGAAAAGATAAACAAACAAGCGGGTCACCTGATGGTAAGCAATTATCATCTCTATAGACATCTGCAGAATTAAGAGCACTGCATAAAAGTTGCCTACCTTGGGGGAAAGGGTTGTAATGTATTGGAAAATTAACAATATGCGGTTCCGAACGCAATTATTCTAATCGATTTATTTTATACATATATTATGTTTATATCAGTAGGTACATGTTTTAATTAAGATGATAATATTTAAAAACTAATATATTGGAATACCATTTAATTTTTTATTGTTTATTTTAATCGATGCCTTTATACACATCAGTACTTACTTACTCCGCTGTCTCAGTGACCTGAAGTGGATCTTGGCCTCTGAAATAAGTGTCTCCCATCTTTCTCTATCCTGCGCTATTTCTTTCGTAATGCTGAATTGAAGTTCATGTAGGTCTAAATACACCTTATATCACCTCACTTATACCTGGGTCTCCCAACTTGGTCGACACAAATGTGCTCTTTTTATACTCAGATCCTCCCCCATTCGCAAGTAATATTAGCAGATCCATTCTGAAGACACGCAAAATAGGCGCATGTTGACGTCGAGTTCCGGAAATCAGCCCGTCACAACATCTACCATCTAGCAGATCCAGCAAGGATCTAGCGTTAGATGACTCATCTAACGATGTCGCTTTGACTTGATTTCGCCCATAATGTTTGGTTGGTCCACCAGGTCTATTTCGGGGTTTTATTATAATTTATATTAATATTTTGTAATGCGGATATTTATTAAAAACAATATGATAATGTATTATTATTATAAGTTCTGTATCCGCGTGTTATGGGTAATTTTCATATTTGCGAATATATAATTAAGTCTCAATTTTCAACGATTAAATACGCTTCACGAAACCTTAAGTATAGGACTAGACAAAACGCCGTATAAAACAACGTGTATAAACAAATTATATGTCTCTATTGTTTTACTTGACTTTTATTGTTACTAATATTTGCTACTGCAGTTGAGTACATTCGTTGAACAACTATGCACCGTATATTAATATCGGTATATTTTACGGTTATTTTAATCCAATTTAATGAAGGTGCAAGGATTTTAGCGGTTTTTCCGATTCCTTCGATTAGTCATCAAGTAGTGTTTCGACCTTTGACACAGGAACTTGCTAGACGTGGTCATGATGTGGTCGTCGTCACTCCCGACCCCGCTTTCAATAAAGGCATGACGCCGGAAAACCTTACAGAAATTGATGTCCATGAAATATCTTACGCACATTGGGAGCCTCTCTTATCACTGGCTACTGGTAAAAAGAATGATCTGCGTGTACAGGTCGAAATAATACTCGATTTGTTATTGGAACTTTTTGAGAAACAAATGAAAGTTGAAGAATTCCAATCTATAATTGGAAAAAAGAAAAAAAAGTTCGACATATTGTTGTTAGAAGCCTGTGTGAGGCCAGCCTTATCCCTATCTCATTTATTCGATGCACCCGTCATCTTGGTAAGTTCTTTTGGTGCTACGTTAGATAACTTTGAAGTGGTCGGAGCACCGGACCATCCCTTCCTTTATCCATTATCGATACGGCAAAGAATTTATAATCTCACTCCATTGGAAAAAATTGAGGAATTTTATAAAAATGTTTATGAGCTAAGAAGAATATTTAAGGATTATGAATATATTGAAAATGAAGTTCTAAGGAAATTATTTAGTCCAGATATTCCAGCTTTAAGCCAGCTAAAAGAAAACGTTCATATGTTATTTTTAAATATTCACCCCATATGGGATGGAAATCGATCCGTGCCTCCAAATGTTCTTTATATGGGTGGGATGCATCAGAATCCTCAGAAAGAACTTCCAAAAGTAAGTAGATATATTTGTTTTTTGCGTTTATTGTTTTATTAAATATTCGCTGGTTGCTAAGTGATTTATAATGTACATACGTTTTCTTAATACATGTTTTTATTTATCCTTTTTAACACAGCATACATATTTAGAGAATAAAAAACTTTTGATTCTATATAATTTTTTTTTTATTTTATAACAAAATTATAAAATGATTCATTGTATCTACATGCGGGCAGTCGAAAACTTTTAGTGTTTATTAAAAATTAATAGTATTGAAGTTTATTTGAGACAGCGATGCAAGTAGTGAAATATAAAATGCAAAATTTATGCGAATAGATCAAAGTTAATGCTTACGGCGGACCAAAAAAGAGATTAAATTCAGGTAGAATGTAGTGATATATATATATATATATATATATATATATATATATATATATATATATATATATATATATATATATATATATATATATATATATATATATATATATATATATATATATATATATATATATGTATGTATGTATGTATGATGACTAAGGTCCTTTAGGAATTTAGGTCCTTACATCAGTTAGGCTATTCAATTATACATTAGATCTAATGCTATAAGGATACTGACACATGCAATCAAACAATAATTATAGAATTACTGCTCTGTTATACTAACATATTGTTTACAACGTGTCAGCTAATGTTAGTAACTTACTGAGTAGATCATTGTATAATCGTGACTCTGCAAATACAAATATGTTCAGTTTGGAATAAAGTATTTTTACCTTGCAAATGATATGATGGAGAGTATATGTTCAAGATACAGACATGTATATGAACGTCACAAAATACTTTTAAAATTACAGTCGGAAAAAGTAAAAAGCTTGTGATTTTAGATATATAATGCATAAAAGTTAGACACACAAAGACAATATGTTTATCCCAGAGACATTCACTTTTATTTATACAGATTAGCTTTTCGGGGCCCGCCTGTGGCGGCCCCTCAAGGCCACGTGAGCATTTGGACTTCGCCACAGAGGGACGGTTCGGCCGAGATTTTTTTCTCGGCCGTGGAAGCGCCTTGACGTCCCTAACGACGTTTGATCGAGCAGTATTCACTTTCTGCTTTCGTTTTCACGTGCCGTTGAAGAATTTATATTTGTAAGGAAGTGAAGATACATAACTCGAAATTACGATGACGCAAAATAAGTTTCCGAGCTCGAAATGCCGTCACTTTGTATGGCGGCCATCTTGTTTTCCGTCATTTCGGATTTTTTTCTCCCCTTCACCCATGTGTTTGCACTTGTCACCATTTTTTGTTCGAGAACGACCCTGGTAGATGTTACGATTCAGGCGGGCCGTCGAGCAACTTTTAACCAGGTACAGACTTTCAAGGTTTGGATGTAATTACGATAACGCAAAACTGTTTTCCTGACCTGTAAATGCCGCTATGCCGTCTTTAAGGGATAAAAACTTTCGCCTTGTGTGGCCGCCATCTTGCTTTCCGCTATTTTGGATTTTTTTCATCATCTTTCCCAATTGCAACTCCTAACCAACACATTTTCCCAGAGAACGTCGACAATGCAAGTTCGAAGATTGCTCGAGCTCCTTCCATCACATTTTTTTCACAACCCAAATATTTGCCTAATATCTTGGCTTGGGGTCTCCCCATTAAGAAAAATTCTAAAAAAAGAAAAAAGAAATTTTTAGACATCTAAGCTAATGACATATTAAAAATATTAATCTTATCCATAGAAAAGCCAATGACTGGAAGGTGTCCGTGTTTTTTGCAAAGGAGTATATTTATATATTAGGTCGGGGCAAAAGTATTTTCGTATTGTTCATATAAAGGAAAGTATTTTTTTAAGTGTAATTTTTTATTTATTTATATGTATGTGCCGTTTTGATCGATGACTTGTTGCCATCTTGTGGGTAGTGTCATGATCCCATTCTTGTAGAAATTTTGAAATTTATGATTAAAAAAATCTGATAGGTAGTGTTCACAGTGTTCTTTTGAGGTTAGCTTTATGCTTCCTAAAGAGTTCTGCAATGACCGAAACAGGTGAAAATCTGATAGAGCAAGGTCAAGGCTATACGGAGGATGCATCAACACATTCCAGCCAAGCTCTCTCAATTTTTGCTGCGTGGCTATAGATGAGTGCGGTCTGGCGTGGTCATGGTTTCTCTTAGTAAGATCATGTGGTACCCAAATGTCAAGTGTTTTGTACCCAGACTTTCGTAAATGACGTAAAACTGTTTTATGATCAATATCCAGTACTTCAGCAATGTCGTAGCTACTAATATGTCGATCTTGCTCCACTTTCTCAAAGATGGCACTGATTTTATCTGTGACAGGGCGTCCAGAGCGAACCTATTAAAATTAAAATAGTATTAAAACCAGCCAGTTACATTCAGTACAGCCAAACAGGTTTGATTACTAATAATACATTCAAAATACGAAAATACTTTTGCCCCGACCTATATAATTATTTATTTATTCCATTTCATCAAATTTTGTTATTACAGGAACTAAAATCTTATTTGGATTCATCGACAAATGGCGTGATATATGTCAGTTTTGGAACTAATGTAAACCCGTCCTTGTTACCAGAAGAAAAAATTCAAATTATATTTAAGACACTCTCTAGGCTTCCATACAATGTCTTGTTAAAATGGGGTAAAGAAGAAGTGAAACAAACATCGAAAAATATCAAAATAATGCAATGGTTCCCGCAATCTGATCTCTTGAGTAAGTACCGCGTCATGAAAATATTTTTTTATTTATTTAATAGGTTGACAAATAAGTGTCATACTTACCTTTTACTAAGTATTCACCGTAGACTATGACATTTGCAATATTAAGGTCAGTGAAGATACATTGCTTACCTTATGATCGGATTTTAATTGAGAGAAGAAAGGAAAATAATGAGGGGAAGTAGGAAATCAAGAAATGGGAAAGGAGTTGAGCCTTAGACTTTGCACGTCCACCGAAGGAAGTGCAACTCATGAATCTCTTTTCTATAAGAGATTACATTTTACATTCTGTATTACATCCACATTTCATCGTTTATTTTTCGCAGATCCTCATAAAAAACCTATGATGACAGTCCAGTAAATTCAAATTTAGATTCAGATTCAGTCAGATAATGACTCAGAATCTGACTTAGAGGTACACGGTGACTTAGAAAAGGCCTCAGACTAAGACACAGACCCAAACTCAAAATAAAAGTCTTCACTTTGTTGTCAACTTAAGAAATTTTGTGTTACATGTCCGATATATGTATGTATATCCCTCCAGACTCAAAGGGTGGCCATTGACGAGGTTCTCTGACAAGTCAAGCAAAAACGTAAACTTTTGCAGACCGTCAAAGGTAGAAAAATTGCTTACCTGGGTCATATCATGAGACATGACAGGTACAAGTTGTTGCAACTGATCATGATGGGAAAAATCGCGGGCAACCAGACGAGTTGGTCGAAAAAGAAAGTCTTGGCTACGTAATATCAGGGAGTGGACCGGGATATCGAGTGCTCCATAACTGCTGCACCTCACGAAGGAGGAGGAAAGTTCTGCTGTATTGTAGTTTGTCCTCATACTAGACTAGCGAATTGATGATGATAAAACCAGCCCTGTAATGCTACTGCCGGTAACGGCTTATCAATATATATGGCAAACTTTCTTTCAGATTATTCCGCCATCAGTCAGTTATCAGCTATTGTAGGTAGAATGACACTTTAGGTGACTTAGGCGACGAAATATTATCTCTTATTAAATTCATTGTAATAAATAGTATAATAACTTTGTCAATAAACAGCCCGTGGCAGTTCACTGCTGGTTATATACCTCCCCCAAAAAGCGCCATCTAGCCTATTTTCGGTTTCACTCATCCAGTTTCTGCCGACCCCCCTGCGCAGATTATTGCACCATATGGCCAGGAGACATCCCATACTATATTTTCCAAGACGCGGTTAACACTCCAGCTCTCGTCTACTCCAGCCGTTAGCGGATGTCCAACAAAGGGGATTTGCTTATAACCTTCAGTATGCTAATTTGGAAGACTAAATCGGGTGATTTTAGTTTTCTGGCGCATTTCATAATTCCAAATCATATCCACCTAAGAAACCCCGAGTGTAGCTCTCTCCATAGCTTTCGGAGCGACTCTGAGCTTTCGAAGCAGACTGTCAGTGTTCATGATTCGCCTTCGTAAAAGAGTATACAAACTGGTCGAAGACTTTTGTCTTCAAGCTAAAGTATGGGAGGATATATGATTATTTTTAATTACTTTTATTTACAGGGCATCCAAATATTAAATTGTTCATAACTCAAGGAGGCTTGCAATCAACTGACGAAGCGATAACAGCTGGAGTGCCTCTCATTGGTATTCCCATGCTAGGCGATCAGTGGTTCAACACGGAAAAATATGTACACCATGGAATCGGATTGAAAATTGAATTGGAAACGTTAACGGAGGAGCAACTTTTCAATGCCATTAATACAGTCATAAACAACCCCAGGTAATTTTTATTTATGAGATAAGAGTATAGGGGTATTGAATAACTTTCCTTTAACACTCGTATATATGCTGTCTTTTTTACGCCACACAACGCCACAACAAACGAATATGGTTTTATATGCTTTTTCAAACTATTAAAGAAATCAGTTTTTGTAGTTCCTGTTTTTAAATTTAACCATCAATCAATTAATTAACAGCCTTCGGCACCTATTACTGACTATAGGCCTCCCCCAAAGAGTTCCGAATATACTTACGAATTCCGATAATTGTGCTGACGATATGAACTTTCACTATGCCAAATCTCACTCTCCTCTATGCATACAATGTGCTTAAATAGTGGTACTAAGTTTTTCTTTCATGAATCAATATATATAATACATAAGGAATCAGCGACCAAACCGGCAATCGATCCCATCATACACATTGCCTGACCGGCTATTAATTTTCATAATTTTTCTATTCGTAGTTACCGTCGCAACATCATGCAATTGCGCTCTCTGATGATGGATCAACCACAGAGTCCACTGGAGCGGGCAGTCTGGTGGACCGAGTATGTCATACGTCATAAAGGTGCGCGGCATTTGAAATCGCCTGCCGCGAATATGCCGTGGACAGAATATTACGAATTAAATTTGCTATTAACTGTTTTAGTTTTCGCCTTATTGTTGTTAGCTGTATTCTTGATTGTTTTATTTTACACTATTAAATTAATATCAAAATATGTAAGTATCAAAGCTAAAATAAAAGTTAATTAATAATATTTTATCTTTTACAAATACATTGTTATAAAAATCACGAATCACATTAAACCTAGCATGTAAGCTGTTATAAATTAACTAATAATTATTATATTAAATAACTCGTCTGGTTTCACCTTATATTAATATTATGTCCGTCTGTAATTAGGGTTACATTTTAATATGTTGTACGAAATAATTACAATATAAATATGTATGTAATACGCCTTATTTTCACGATATATTATATCGTAATAGTATATAATATAATGTCTTAAAAAACGCAAAGGCGAATAATATGGCAAACACCATATATAAGGTCGATGGCGGCGAGGAGAGCCCCGTACTTCATGGGCTCACACATCTACACAAAAGTAAATCAAACGCTCAACATATTGAACTGCACACAATACATGTGTAGAAGGAAGGTTGTTAACTGACTGCTGAATTTGAATGAGAAGTACACGAAGAGGCTGCTTTTCGAAACGATGAATTAAAACTTATTATACACAGAATCCTTACAGACATACAAACAAACACACACACACACATACACACTAACGCACACATCGTTAACAATTTATTATCTTACTCAATCCAATTTTTATATCAATAGTGTTTTATTTAATTTTTTTTCTCTACTGTTTTTATATTATAACATTTATGTATTATTTACGAAGGGAAGAGCCTAGTTTTCCACAATACAGGGAATCCTTAGTGTGGGATCTAGTGTCCTGTAACATATGTAAACATTTTGAAAATAAAGATATTATTATTATTATTAAATCTTGATGATCGTTAAAAAAATGCACTCTTTTTTCTATTACTTCATCTAGCAATAACTTAACCCTACCTCTTGTCTATGTCGTAATTTCTATTTTCAAGGGTCCAACACTAGTTCTGTTAATTCCATATGATTCTATCCTTTTTTCTGATTGATCATTAAACATTTTTTTTCGTGTTCCTATATTCCTTTTCCCTTCAGTATTTCATTTCTTGATATTTAAAAGAAAATTATCGATACTACATTAATAATATCTATTAATAATCCTAATACGAACTTTAAGTGATTTTAAATTTCAGCGCAATAACGTCCATTTTTCAGGCAAATATATTTTAGGAGTTTTATCACTTCTTGATTCTGTTAGATTTGGCACAGTGCTTTCTGAGATTATTACGAATCAAGACACAAAAAACAACAATTTTTTATAAATATTCTTATCGTGAAAATTAGGCAAACATAAATTTTAATTTTACAGTTGATCATTGTAAATGTCTTCATATATTAAATCAGTGCCATAAAAATAAAATAAAAATATATTTCTATGGTGGTAAATTTTTTCGTTATTAAAATAACAATATTTTTATTGGTGGTTTACTATATTAAAATATACTAATCTGATTTTATAATTTCTATATTATATCTACCTAAACAGATATATTCATTATTAATTTTTATTTCATTAAAGCTTTTAAAAAAATGTAAATTTGTGTTTATTTTATTTCATTAAACATTAAAATGCTTCACAAGCTCATTAGCAAACTATAAATGACGAAATCAGATATAGCTTACAAACATGAACGTATTAAAAACATGTGCGAAGAACAACTTGCGCATAACCAATTTGGATTCAGGTCAGGATCCTGTACGAAGAAAGCTATGTTTGCAATACAGCTCTTAGTGCAGAAATGGAACCACATGCAACAAGATGTTTATCTGTGCTTCATTAATTACAAGAAGGCGTTCGATAGAGCACTACACGATCGACTCAGATTAGACAACAGAGATATAAAAATCATTCAGAACTTGTACTGAAACCAACGCGCTTCTGTCTGTGTAGACGGTAAAGACTCTGAGGAGGTTGAAATAAAAAGGGGTGTTGTTTAGGGGTGCATTCTATCACCTACACTCTTCAAAGTTTATTCGGGGGCAATAATGGCTGAAACATTAGAAAATCTAGACTGTGGTGTCAAGGTTAATGGGCGAATAATTAATAACTTCATATATGATGATGACACAGTGCTCAATAGCATCATCAAATCAAGAACTTCACACAATAATCGACAGAGTGAACATGTGCAGTAAGGTCTTAGGTTAAATGTAGCAAAAACGAAGGTTACGGTCGTTTCAAGTACACAACATCTGGATACGTGTATGTCTGTTGATGGACACACACTTGTGGAAATAAAACAATGTAAATACCTCGGTAAGAAGTTAAATGAAAACGAATGTGATCAAAACAGGTATTGAAATCGCTCGTAGCTCGATCAACAAGATGAAACGTGTTCCTTGTTATTCAAACGACTTCAAAGTTTTCTTGCGCATTAGAATGCTCCATTGTTACATCTACGCAGGTATTCTATACAGATGTTAGGCTTGGACATTTAAAGAAGACCTTAAAAACGTTTAGAAATGTTCGCAATGTGGGCATATAAACGGATACTCGCTATTAGCTGGCCTCAAAGGGTGGCCAATGAAGAGGTTCTCCGACAAGTCAAGCAAAAACGTGAAATTTTTCAGACCGTCAAAGGTAGAAAAGTTGCTTACCTGGGTCATATCATAAGACATGACATGTACAAATTGTTGCAATTGATCGTGATGGGAAAAATCACGGTTTTGCTCGTGATTTTTCCCATGACAAGTCGACAAAGGACAAGATCGGGAAAGGAAGTCGTGGCTACGTAATATCAGGGAGTGGAGCGGGATAGCGAGTGTTCCAAATCTGCTGCACCTCTTTCTTTCGCAAAACTGAGAGGCAGTTACGGTGCAGGTTATGCACGGAATTTCTCTGCTAATAATGATTGGATGAGATGATGGGAAGTTGTTTGTTTTATTTATGTATGTAACATACACGCATAAATAAAACAACTTTCCATACTATAATACGACCTTTTCAATTAGGTCGTATTATATACAGTAGCGAATTCCAAGTATTTATTTCGAGTTCGATTGCTTGTTTGTTTCCCTTATGCCAACCTTAAAACGTATCTGAATAAAATATTATAAGTCGTAACTAAATCATAAAATAAAACAGTTTACTAATGGACAAGCAAGAAAATTGAACTTTCACTTCTTATTGAGAAAAACTATTTTACGCTTTGAGAAACCGATAAGTCATTCTGACATCTTAAGTGAACCAAGTGCAACTTATTTAGGGTGCAAGCTACGAGATATTCTCACTAGACACTGCAGTTTCAACGAAAGATTCTGTATAGAAGGGGTGATCAACCTGTCTGCCGCCATCAACTGGTCGATCGTTGTCAGGCAAACAAAAATAATCTTACATTTTGTTGTGTTTCCTCTGTTAATGAAATAAAAAAAAATAATTAATTTACTCAGTCTAAATTTAAAACGTAAAATACATATATAAAAAAAAGATTCGATGTTAAGTTTATGAAGAAGTAGTGATTATGTGATCGGAAGATCGAACTGAGTTTTATTTTTTTTTTATGGAATAGGAGGGCAAACGAGCAAGCGTGTCGCCTGATGGAAAGCAATCAACGCCGCCCATAGACTTCCGCAGCGCCATAGGCAGTGTGGAAGCATTGCCAACCTTTAAGGAAAGTATCATTATGGAAGTGGGAATGGGGGGAGGGGCAGAGGGAGGGGGGAGGGTGTTGGGTGTGCGGAACTCGGCCGCTTCCCCCATTCCCATTGTGATGACACTTAATGACACTTTCTTTAAAGGTCGGCAACGTTTCTGCACTGCCTATGGCGCTACGGATGTCTATGGGCGGCGTTGGTTTCTTTCCATCAGGTGACACGCCTGCTCGTTTGCCTTCTTATCTCATAAAAAAAAGAAAGTAGGTCTTAGGTTGAATGTAGCAAAAACGAAGGTTACGGTCGTACACAACATCTGATCACGTGTATGTCTGTTGATGGACATACACTTGTGGAAATAATTTTTTTTATTTCCACAAGTGTGTGTTTTCATTATGCCATTCTTGACAAAGTATTGCTCTGCAGTGTAGCACTACGACTATTACAATATATATATATATATATATATATATATATATATATATATATATATATATATATATATATTATATATATATATATATATATATATATATATATATATATATATATATATATATATATATATATATATGTGTGTGTGTGTAGTAAGTATTTTGTTAATTTTAACTTAGGCGTTCTTATAGATCACAATCTCTCTAGGCATGTGCACATTGCAGAGGAAAGCAGGAGGATGTTTAGGAGCTAAACACCCTCCTGTTTACCTCTGCAATGTGCACATGTCTCTCATTACATTCTCTCAAGCGACTCCAAAAATTCTTGCCTCTTCATACTAAAATAACCCTTGCCACCATTGACTCCGCGAGCGAAGGGCCTCGCCACTGAGCCAATTAGTCGTCAAGAACGAACGAAGAGTTGTTTTGTTAGATAATACGTACTCAAGAGATCACGTACACCTATATGAGTCCAGGACTTTACACAGGTCTGTTGAACATGTTATTTAAATAAACAAAAATTATTAATAATAATAGTAGTTAATATTTCCGCCAAGTCACAAATTTAAAACACATAAATCATAATTCAAAACTTTCCTCCACAAAGTTTTTGGGTGTATATCTTATCACTAACAAACGGGGAAGATGCCACCTGCGTGTTTCTCAAACAAAACAATAAATTAAAGAAAATATGTATGGTGATAACGCCAAACGACCTCTTTAACTTGTGTCAAACTTTGTACAAAACTTATTTAATACTTTATTGTACACAAAACAGGAAATACAAGAATTAAAAGGAAAGAAGATGTACAAGGGCGAGCTTAACTCAAAATTAAATTGAGTTTTCTTCCAGCAAACCCAGGAGTGAAAGAGAGATAAGATAAGCTGTGAGGATATTAATATGTGTACAACAACGAAATATAATAATAATATACATAACAGATTAACAATACATACTATATAAAACCATACATATATAAACATATAAATACTAATAATATATAATATAATACTATATAAATAAGAGGATACATACATATATATATATATATAATCATATATAAACATTTTATACTGAAAGGAAATGTTTCTTAATTCTTCTCTTAAATACATCCAGTGAAAGGCCATCACGTATAGTAGTGGAGAAGGGAGGAGGACGTGCGACAAGGCTGATCCCTGGGGACAAGAAACTGGAAACGCTCCTGAAGATATGCTGGAGATCTGGGATTTTGTAATACAGGGTAAAATAAAGAAAGGATGTGAGTATCTCGACGCCGTCGAATAGGCAACCACTTCAACCGGCCCCGAAATTCCGATACATGATCGTATTTCCGAAGTCCAAAAATGAAGCGGATGCACAAATTCTGCAGACGCTCGAGTTTGTCAAGGAGCTCTTCTGTTGCATCAAGAAAACAGACATCAGCATAGTCTAGAAGTGGAAGAAGAAAAGATTGGGCAAGGGTTATTTTAGTATGAAGAGGCAAGAATTTTTGGAGTCGCTTGAGAGAATGTAATGAGAGACATGTGCACATTGCAGAGGTAAACAGGAGGGTGTTTAGCTCCTAAACATCCTCCTGCTTTCCTCTGCAATGTGCACATGCCTAGAGAGATTGTGATCTATAAGAACGCCTAAGTTAAAATTAACAAAATACTTATATATATATATATATATATATATATATATATATATATATATATATATATATATATATATATATATATATATCGCTCGCGGAGTCAATGGTCGCGGGTTCGATCTCGCATCGCATTAAATATATGTATGGATTTTATAAATATTTATTCCGAGTCTGGAACCCCCCCCCCCATCCGCATTTCCTTTCCTGCCCTTTTCATTCTTCTCTATCTTTTCCCTTCCTCTCCGCCAATCCACGGTCTGCCGTGAAATGGATGCGTGGCTAAGGGCGACCTTAGTCGCAAGCGTGCCGACCGTCCCGGGATCGGGCTCCCCCGGGTACTACGGTATCTTACCTCAGCATGCAGGGCTCTGCTGGGGATGACTTCCATCCTCCCTTGCGACTCGTGGGATTCACTAAGACGAATTTAATGTACCTAATTTGTCGAAAATGACGGCGACGTGGTTCGGACGGACGAGAAGAGACCAATGGAGAGCCTATAGGATAGAATGGTAGCGGATGCAGCTCTGTGGTTCATGCCAACCCCTGCAAGGGATGGGGGCGAATACATAGAAAAAAACAACTCTTTAACTAATTAGTCGATGTTGACAAAGCAACACCGTTTTCATTATTATTATCTTTGGTTAACAAACCCAGCGCAAGTGATAGTTGCAATCTGACATGCTACATGCATAAGTAAACTTGAGTGACTTCTAATGCTTCCGTTTTAAAACAGGTTCTGATAAACGTTCTTGGTGAGTTGAATAATTCACTCAAATTATAAAAGATAGTTCTAGCGACAGTAGCAATATCGACAATAAAACATGATGGATGTTACACAGATATTTCTTGTTTATACTCTTTTATTTGCAAGCGTGGAAGTGAATACAGAAAGAATACTGGCAGTATTTCCCACCCCGTCTATTAGTCACCAGGTGGTTTTCAGATCTTTGATGCGAGAATTGGTTGCGCGTGGACATGAAGTGGTTGTTGTCACAATCGATCCAGCCTACCCTAAAGGATCCGCGCCAGCTTACTACACGGAGGTAGACGTACATGATGTTTCATATAAGATGTGGGAAACCATATTAATAAAGACTCAGAAAACTGATAAAAAAGATTTTCTGAATGAGCTAGAAGCTATGATTAAACAGTTGATGGAAATTTTCAAGAGGCAGATGATGACACCAAACGTCCAAAAGATCATTAATGATACAAATGTGAATTTCAATTTGTTGTTTTTGGAAGGATGCGTGAGATCCTCTTTGATATTTTCTTATATTTTCCCCAAAGTGCCAGTGATTCAAATGAATTCTTTTGGAGCACTGCCGTATCAAATAAATATAGTCGGAGCATCCAGCCATCCGCTTTTATATCCACATCTTATGAGTCGAAGATTGTATAATCTTTCATTATGGGAGAAAGTAACACAAATTTTTGATTACTTATCATTCATAAACATGTATAATTCAATCGAAACACATGAAACAAACATGTTGAAGGACTTATTTGGACCTGATATTCCATCTATTGGTGATTTAGGTCGTAATATCGATATGATGTTTTTCAATATAAACCCAATATGGATGGATAATCATCCAATGCCACCGAATGTGATATTTTTAAGAGGGCTACACCTTAATAAACCAAAACGTCTATCGCAGGTATGGCTGTTTTTTTAGTTTTGAGTATATATATAATGAGTATATATAAATTCGTTTTATATTAGCACAAAAATGGTATACGTAGCATAAATGTATATATTACACCAGTCAAATAACTTCGGTAAATGTTTACGGACTAAAAAACTTTTATGTATAGTACAAACACTAAAACAATTTTTTAAATTGTAATAAACTTTTGTAATATTAAGGAACAGCGGCAATTAGCGGCAAGTTGCGTATGTGATGGGCTTACGTACTGAGATCGTTAATTCCTATATAATTTATATCCATATAAATTCTATTCGACTATTGCAAACAAGCGTTATTGCTTAGTTGGCAAGAATTCTAGTATCTATTCGGCTGACAAAAATTCTAGTACTATAAAAATAGTCTTAAGAAGACGAATAATAATATACAATTTATTTAATTCAAATTAACGAAAATGATATCTCTGATAGGCTTATATTCGCCTGGTATGTTTATACTTAGTATGCAATACTTTTCAAAATCTCACATAAGAAAGTTTTGTATAACAACACGTCTGTTATACCATTAGGCCGTCACGAACGCCATTTATTGAAATTAATTGAAAGTAAAAGGAAAAAAAAGAATTTTTCATTTTTCAAGTATTTTTTTTATGTTTTACCTATATTTTTTTAATACGTAAACCTTCCCAGTATTATAGAGAACAAAACAAAAAAAAATATTCAAATCGGTCGAGTCTTTTTGGAGTTTTATTGAGACAAACAAAATGGCTCTCCATTTTTTATTAACTGCACCCATAGTAGTCACTGTGACTGAACTTATTGGCAAAAATTAGGACGCTAATTTATCCATTTTAGGTTTATTTAAAGTGGGTAAATTCAAAACTCAAAAAGCAGTTATATTTTGCCCAGCTTGGATCGTGAGGTTTCTTTCCTTGGATGCCTTAAACCTTCGTTCGCTTGGTTTATGGCGCCACGAAGGATTAATAACTCAAATAATATTGGTTATGTAGTATTTGCTTTTATATTAATAACTAGCTTTTATAACGGGGCCCGTCTATAGCGGCCTCTCAAAGCTACGCGAGCGTTTCGGACTTCT
The DNA here is from genome assembly GCA_031353405.1 of Baronia brevicornis. Taxonomy (NCBI): domain Eukaryota; kingdom Metazoa; phylum Arthropoda; class Insecta; order Lepidoptera; family Papilionidae; genus Baronia; species Baronia brevicornis. Next base: position 132,141 of record JASFAT010000295.1, on the reverse strand, counting down.
GCCAAATTTCAGCGAAATCGGCCCTCAAATCATGATTTTTGCTTTGTATGGTCAATCAATCTTATTTTCCGCCATTTTGGATTCTTTTCTTCCCCCGCCCAAATGTTTGCACTTCCCACCATTTTTTTGTTCGAGGACGACCCGTAGGACGGACGGTAGGTATAACGGTTCGGACGAGCCGTTGAGTAAGTTTTTACCAGGTTCAGATCTTCAAGGTTTGGGTATAATTCCTCAGCCTCGAGTCCTATCCGAACATTTCCCTAAAACAAACTTACCCTTCATCTCTTAGTTTCCCAAATAATATTTCAGTCAGTGAGTGAGTGAGTGGTAATGCAGCTTTATATTATATTAATTAATACTATATTATTTATAAATAATCATATAAATAAAGTTGATAATATTAAATATCAAAATATTAGCTAACGTGAGACCATGTGATAACTGCAATCGAAAAGATAATATATTAAGATAGTTCCCAGTACGTCATGAAGATTATTCTTCAACATTAAAATATAATTTTCGCAAGTCATCATTGGTGGAGTGATCATATCATTCAAATTATAATGTATGCACAGTTTGCTGTCAGTATTAATTTTGACAGTCACAAACATGGAAGGTATAAAACTGACTATAGTATATATTTTTTTATGTGCATGTGCGGATGTGAATTCAAAAAGAATATTAGCACTATTACCGACCCCATCCATTAGTCACCAAGTGGTATTCCGTCCGTTGATGCAAGAACTAGTCAAGCGGGGCCATGAAGTGATTGCTATTACACCTGACCCAGTATATCCGAAGGGATCCTCTTTACCTAACTACACGGAAATTGACGTACATGACATTTCCTACGATTATTGGAAAGAGAAGTTAGAAGAGTATCAAAATATGCATTTACAGGATAATGCAAATCAAATGAAATTTTTTACTGAATCCGTTGCAGAAATTTTCAAAAGTCAAATGCTGGCGCCAGAGGTGCAAAAAATTATTAACGGAAAGCAATCAAAATTTGATTTATTGTTCCTAGAAGCGTGTATTAGACCTTCTTTAATATTATCACATGTGTTTCCCAATACTCCGGTAATACAAGTCAGTTCCCTTGGGTTGATACCGTATCAAGTTAATATTGTTGGAGCACCATATCATCCATTTTTGTATCCATCTTTTGAAAGACGAAGATTATACAATCTTTCTATTTGGGAGAAAATAACGGAATTATATAATCATGTAGAATTTGACAAAACTATTTATTCACTTCAACATTATGAAGAAAATATGTTGAAGGATTTATTTGAATCAGATGTTCCATCGATTACAGAATTGGAGCGTAATGTTGACATGATTTTTCTCAATGTAAACCCAATGTGGATGGGAAATCAACCGATGCCACAAAATGTAATATATTTAGGCGGATTACATCAGAAAGAAAGACAACCGCTACCACAGGTATTGTTTATATACAAAAAAAAAGTGTTGAGTTCATCCTATGGTCCTTTGGTATAACGTAGGTACCGACCGCCTCTAACAATGGTGTGAAAGGCGAGAGCTTTGTGTGCTGTGCGTTATCGAATGATGCCGAATATTTTTGTACGGTACTTTGAGCATAATCTGCCAAGATTATTCAATTAATAAAAGGTATATTTGTTACAGGATTTAACTTCTTATTTAGATTCTTCCAAAAATGGTACCATATACGTAAGTTTTGGCACTAACGTTCAGTCATCCCATCTCCGGCCAGAGAGAATTAATATATTGCTAAACGTACTATCTAACTTGCCGTATAACATTTTATGGAAATGGGATAACGATGAACTCCCTGGAAAAGGAAGTAATATTAAAATTTCGAAATGGTTTCCTCAGTCAGATCTTCTCAGTGAGTATTTATTTACGTTTTATAGTACTTTATATATATTTTGTAATGCATAATAAATATATTTGGTAGAGCCATTAATGTAGTAAAACGACCTAAATGGCTCACTCTAGGGTCGCGTAATCAATCCCTACATCGTAATAAATTTATGCATAGCCACAAGCGTGATAGGTCTATTTCAATAGATATCATCAAGTGGTCCGGTACTCTAGGAAAAATGTGTAAAAAAAAAAGCGAAGACGTAGTAAACTGCAGAACGAAAATTTACCACCAATGCCAAAAAATCTTTTAAGATTTCTGAAAAATTGTATGTGATCACTCAAAAACAGTTACTTTTAACGCTTTACAAAGTTTTGTGTTGGACGTAGAGCTGTAAATCTCGACGAAACTATCGAAGCAATATTATTTTTTGATTCGAATATTCTATAAAACATTTTGATAGCTATGTCATTTACAGCGTTTGCACTTTATTGAGTAGACAACATCTACTCAATACAGCGAAAACGCTGTAACAGCCCACGACAGTCCACTGCTGGGCATAGCTCTCACCGAAGGCGCGCCACGTAGCCCAATCTAGTGTAGTAGATGTATGTGTCCGTAGTATGGGTTGAAACACTGCTATATGGAGCGACGATCTGCACAAGGCGGCTAGTAGATATAAATAAAGAAGACAAAAAAGAAGATGTTTCTTTCATTTAATTATTAGTATCTACGTATTTGTCTACAAAATGAGAAAAAGAATGAAATATGCGTAATTCATAATATATTTTTCACATTTCAGGACATCCTAACATAAAGCTGTTTATAACACAAGGGGGTCTTCAGTCTACAGATGAAGCTATAACGGCTGGTGTACCACTGATTGGTATACCCATGTTGGGTGATCAGTGGTATAATGTGGAGAAATACGTTTATTTTAAAATCGGTAAACGTTTAGATCTTGAGACACTTACCGAGTCGAACTTAAGACAAACTATAAAAGATGTTATTGAAGATAAAAGGTATATATAAATTTCGATTAAATCTGAACTCAAATTTATGAATAAACCTTCCAAAGGGCCTAGTAATGGATTCAGGAATCAGATTTCAGATACTCGTAGTTATGAGAGCGAATCTATCATAGAAATATTATTCAATTTATTTTATAAAATACTTTAAAAATAAAAACTCAGTGTTCGAGTGTTTTTAACAACATGTTGAGTAACATTTTTCTTAGTAAAACATAAAACAGCATAATATACTTCAATATCATGTAATTCAATTAGATGAATTAGCACAGGAATGGACTTCAATGGCGGTTCAAGGCAGATTGGCGTTGCACCAAAACTCGGAATAAATATTTACACCGATGCGGAATCGAAGCCGCGACCATTAATTTCGAGTTATCCACTTAGTCAATATGGTCTTCACTTAAAGCTCTTAAACATATACCGTGTGGATTTTATAGAAAACGTTATAATCAGCGAATCGGTTAGAAAAACATTAAATTTTAGTACTAACATAAGAATCCTATATTTATTATGTATGATACTTATGTTAGTAATATAGTAGGATCTCTTAGTTACGGTGGATTTATGTCCTGGAAAAAAATGTTTTTATTAACTATTTTATTATTTTTTATTGTTATTGTTATTTATACTAACCTATATAACCAAATATGTATATTTATTAGAACATGTATATCATGTTATACATGTCAATATGGTTCGCGAACTGACTATATTGGTTCTTGCTACAAACCAGCGCCAGGTGCTGTAATAAAAAGCCTGGCTTACAATGAGTAAGAACCACAATGGTGGTGCACATCATAGTTTTTTTTTCTCTTTTTTTATGTTAAATTTAATTTCTCTTTAGTATTTTTTCGTAGCATTAATTTCTAGTAAAAAAGATGTGTCACAAATAAACATTTTTCAATTCTATTCTAAATTATACTTTCATCATTAATGCTCCACATTTATCACAGTTACCGCGAGAATATTGTTCGATTACGCAACATGATGGAAGACCAGCCGGAGACACCCTTGGAGCGTGCGGTCTGGTGGACGGAGTACGTTATGAGACACGGTGGAGCCAAGCATCTGCGTTCGCCTGCCGCTAATATCTCTTGGAGAAGTTACTTTGAACTCGATCTTGTTTTAATATTACTTGCTATATTAACAATTTGTATTATTATTGTCACACTAATATTAAAAACTATATGGAAACGTTTTTTAAGAACATATTTAGGCATGTTTAAAGTAAAAAATAATTAAATTCATGTAAAGAAATGTAATTTTTGAGGATATGATATTGAGGATAGGAGAATAATTTTTAATTATATTATTACAATAATAATATTATTTTTATTAAAAGCCCATATATGTCCCACTGCTGAGCAGGGGCCTCTCCATTTCTGGAGGAACGGATGTTAAACCCACTACGCTTTTCCAAAGCGGATTGGCGGGGATACCAGACTCGGAATAAATATTTGTAATCCATATATATATTTATTTCTGTGATATTATTTTTAATAAATTATGTGCTACATTTTATTTTACTTATATTTATATCTTTCAGAAGAAGACATTTGCTATAAAAAAGTGATGATTTTATATAAGAATAAAATTTTAAATTTTCGCAACGGTTTCGGAAAACGAGCTTTTGAATTTTTGCTTGGGGACAACGGGACAGAAAAAGGCAAAAAAAGGGACAGTCCCGTTCAAAACGGGACGTATTCCGTTCAAACGAGACCTTAGATATAACAGAACGATGCATCTGCGGAACGATCAACCATCTGCGGTGTTCCTAATAAATTACAATGTTAGAGTATTCAAGAGACGAGAGTGATACTCGAAGGCTTTGGCCTTAGCCGCCTTTATGTATAAAAAAAACAACACAATGTAGGTAATTTAGACCAAGAAATTGGTGACCATATAGGACGGAATCTGGCACTAGTAACCCTGTTCTTCGCTGGCCTCTCAGTTCATGATTAGCTTTTATTTACGTATGGTTGTGTAACAATCAGCTATTCATCAGAGCAAGGCCGTAGCTAGGAATTCACTAGTTCATATAAGACCGGCAACGCATATATGACGCAACTGGATTTCTGTCTATAGACGATGGTTTATCTCATAAAAAAAAATATTTGTCTGATGCCACAGAATAGGCCGAACATTGAATTGTTTATAAACTTTTATCTAAATCTTAACGATAGGAAAGTATGTCTGTTTAAATATTAACTGACGTAACTGAGTTGGTGCTTACATGATAAGATAATATTATTACTATAATATTCGAATAATGTACATGATTATCACGTATTAGTCACGCAGCATATAAGACCTGCAGACAGTCAGCGTGCTTTTACAACTGTCGCATAGTGACGTGGTGTTATCTCTATAATAGAAAACAATATATTAAGACTATTGAAGTTTACAAGATATGGAAAATGTGATGATGATATTAGAAGGCGAAATTAAGTTGGTAATCGAGTTAATGGAGCACAGCACTCCTTTATGAAAACTTAGAATGTGTCTAAAACGGTCCGACTGGCGGTTCATCGGGGTGTACCGACTCTGATGTACGGTGGTGAAAGTTGGGTCATGAGTCATGAAAGCAGACTGAATGCGGTGGAAATGAGAGCATTAAGAAGTACTTTTGGGGTAACTTTAAATTATAGAGTAAAGAATGAAGATATAAGAGAGCGATGTGGAGTAAAAGGTATCGTGACAAAAGTTGAGAAAGGTACGCTTAGATTGGTTTGAGCACATAGAGAGCATGGATGAAAGACGACTGGCAAAAGAAATTTACGTTGCGGATGTGGAGGAAAGTATCGGTAGGAGAAGACCAAGGAAAACATACATTGACAAAATTGCCGAAGTTTTTAAGAAAAGCCAGGTAATGAATACCTTTTACCGTCGAGCTTGCATGAGGAGAGTGATGAGTGTAGAGAAAGCAAGGAAAGTATGCCGAGATTGTAGCAGACGGAGATCTGTGGTCTCTGCCTACCCCTACGAGAGACGGGCGTGACGATATGTATGTATTGAATATTTAGTGATATACTTGTATTAACACAGGTAATTATCAACGAGTACTGACAATTGATCGTAACATTCAACTGATGGACAATGGCCTCCCTTACAAATCAAAGGTGAAGCCATTATCCCTGCATAGGGAGGAGGTAGAATAAGGATGTAAACGCTTCTGTTCTTCAATCCATTGATATTTGTTCTGATCAGAAGAATTGGTGTGAAACTATTCCATTAGAGAGAAATTAATATTGAATATATATCAAATTTCAATCAAGTTCAAATTCATTTTTTTACTAATAATAATAATTTTTTATTTGCATAATGTTAGGTGTAAAAAGATGAGAAAAGACGTTTAAAAGCTCCATCACATAGCCACTTATGGCGTAAAAATTTCATTAATTATTTATTTATTTGTTGATAATGTCAACTCTACATAAACTACATTTATTTATTTTATTTTATTTTATTACAAAAGGTACAGTTTAAGACTTAAACAATTAAAGAAAATATAAGATAACAAACATGCAAAAGAATTTCAGGTAAATCTGAAGTCCAGTCTATACACAACAATTACCATTAATATTTAACAATAACAATATGAGGGATTTATGATTTCATTCATATATATAATTAGGTAGACAAACACTAAAAGAAGAAACAAAAGTATGTAAGACCATAGAGATAAGTTTTAAAAGAACTTAAACTAATATAGAAAATATCTGTGTGAGCACATATACAATTATAGCTTCTACACATTCTGCTTATCGGACTGATTTGTGTGTTGAAGTCGGGCAAATTAAACAATTGTGGAGTGCGCATGGATCTCGTCGGCACCTTAAGGTGAATAGTTGACAGCAGTTGACCCCCTAGATTACCGTTAACGATTTTATGTAGGAAACATAAATCTGATACCCACCGCCGGCCTTTAAGACTTATCATTTTAAATTTCTGAAGTCTATCTCTGTATTCCGGTATTTTTCTTCCTTCCCCCAGTCTGGAACATAACGTTCTCACAAAGCGGCGCTGAATTGATTTAATTCTATGTATATGAACGACATATATTGGTGACCACACAACGGAACAATATTCAAGAATAATACGTATCAGTGCGTTGTAAACTAGTATCCAGGAATTCTCCTTTCGAAATGGTTTACAAACACGAATGATAAAATTTAACATTCTACTAGCTTTTCTACATATATAGTCATAGTGTTCTTTAAAGGACAAGGCTGCGTCAAATAGAACTCCTAGATCACGCACTGCTTTAACGTGTTCTAAATTATGACCGGCAATGTTATAGTTATAAATAAGTGGATTTTTTTTACGCGTAAATGTAATTACCTGACACTTTTTTATATTAAGGACCATACTATTATTTATACACCATTGATGTAAAGCGTCAATGTCATGCTGTAGCTTTAAGCAATCATTAAAGTTGTAGATTTCACGGTAAACTTTTATATCATCAGCATATGCCAGACATTTGTTTTCCATTACACTAAGTAAATCATTAATGAACGCTAAGAACAATAATGGACCAAGATTGGATCCTTGGGGAACACCGGATAAAGCAAGAAATGGGATAGATTCAAAACCACTCAGCGCAACCAGTTGGCAACGATTAGATAGATATGATGCAAACCATCGATGGAGACTGCCGTGGATTCCTAGGTGGTACAATTTGCTAAGAAGTATTGAATGGCTACCTCGGTCAAAGGCTTTAGAAAAATCTGTATAGACAGAATCAACTTGAGTTTTATTATTAAAAGAATCGCATAAATATGAAGTATATTCTAACAGATTGGAAGATAGTGGAGCGACATACACGTATAGACACAGATCTAAATACATAAGTCGCTTATGATTACAAAATGATTAAATTATTAATAAACTGTTACATAGTCATTAAAAATGTACTAATTGATTCATCTTTTACATACATTCGATTCAACTTCTGAAGCAAAAACTTGTAATGGATAACACTTGATATAGTACAGTTACATAAAATACAGTTACAGTTTAATAAAATATTTTTTTGTTGACCTAAGTAGGAATTGACTTTAGTTTTTTTTTTGTATCACTTGTTTTGTTAAATGAACTTTTTATAATTTAAGTTATTTTTAACGTTTATGTTACAAATGTACGGTTTCTATACGCAGATAATACTTTTGACTGTTTTCACAAGTGAGCATCGTAGTCAAATCGAACAAAATAACGTCAATGAATCATGATAATGTTTGTTAGAAAAACGTGATTCTAACATATTTTTCATGTTGCAAACGTGATCATTACTATGTAAGCAGTTGGCATTACAATAAAAGTGTTCCAGATCTCCGTTACGTTATTTTAGAAGTACCTACGTGAATATTACTTTACAATTACGTATTAATCAAATATCAAAGCATATTTTTTGGAGGAACAACTCATCAAATAATGATTTATTAATAATCAGTTAGGGCATACTCTCCGGCACCACGCCAGTCATATCCCCAAACAAGCCCTCGAATGGAATTCGCAGGGGAAAGAAAAATTTGGCCTCCCAAAACAAACTTGGCGGTGTACTGTGACGGCCGAAGTGCAGAAGATGGGCCTATCGTATGGCCTATGCCCTATGCCTCACCAGAGGGACTCAGAGAGAGAATGATCATTTAATATTTTTTTCTATAAAACATATTCTATTATTAATAATAAAATAACATCAATAATGGGTAAGTAATATATTTCTTTAAGCGATAAGCAAACAAGCAAGAGGGTAAGGTTCCATCTATAAGGTTAAAAGCGCTACATTTGAATCCTTCCATACCTTAGGGTAAAGATGTGAAAAATGGGAGTAGACGTGTGTAAGTGTGGTACCTCTGCAGTCGAGTAGACCCATTGGTACTACCATGGCTTTACGACTATAAAAGGAATCAGTCTAGCGATCTTTCTGAACCGATACGATATTAACACCTTCAAAAGACAAGCCTACACATACCTAAAAGGCCAGCAACGTTTCCACGACTCCCGCGGTGTCACGGTTGTCTATGGGCGGCCTTGATTGCTTTCCATCAGGCGACACGCTTGCTCGTATAAATCCCATTAAAAAAGAAAAAATCATGCGACTTAATAAATACACTCCTAGAAGTAAACTTCTCTGATGTTTATCTTGGGAGATTAGACCATAACAATATTAGGCGAGTAGATTAGCGACGCCAAAGCACAAAACATTCAACTCTGTCGACTTACAATATTAAGAAATTATAAACATCATAACCAACACACTTGTAACAGTTGACTGAAGGATAATCGCATACCTTAAAACCCCTCACAATTTAAAATAGCAAATATTGTTTACCACACTAAAAAATTTATAATTATCAGGCGTTAAAATTTATTTAGATTATCTGAGCATCATCCCTTATGAAAATAGGGGTGGTGTCATCGCGCGAACAAGTTGCAGAATGCTTTACCTGGTTTTGTAAAAATATTTGCATTCCTAAATTTAGCGAATGGAGTAATTTAAAGGTGTATATGGTGGTGTGTATGGTTGCCCGCTATAGTTTTTTTTTTAATATATTCACGCCTGTCCCCCACAGGGGTTGGCAGAGACCACAGAGCTCAATCCGCTACCATTCATTGCAGTGAAACGGCTCACCATTGGTCGCTTTTCGCCAATCATGAGAATCATTCAATATAAATCATATAAATACGACCTAACTGGCTCAGTAGCGAGGCTATTACTTATGGAGTTAATAATCGCGAGTTTGATTCCCGCGTTGAGATAAATACACGTTAGGGCGACGAGTATTTATTCCGAGTCTAGAAGCCAATTCGCCTTCAATAAGCATGACGGTGATATTGTTCATATTTACCTCTAGAAATAACTTCAAACTTTCCCAGCCGTTTGGCATAAAATATATGGGCAGAAAAAAGGTACAAAGTCTGAAATGACTAGCATCAAAATTATCAATATATGGTAATAGACGCAATAATTAAAATGCATTTAAGATATACACAAGTCTCATCATTATGTATGAGTACATAAATTTTACTGTTATAAATTACTTAATAACTAAAACCATTAAAAATCGTTTAGTTTATATAAATTATGTTCAAATTATTTTGCGTATTAATGAATAATATAAATTTATAAATTGAATTCCATATCACTAAATCGATATTTTATAATAATATAGTATAATTATAATATCTAGTATTACAACTTCTTAAAATATTTGAAATGCAAATAATACAATATTATTTATTAATATTTATGCTTGAATTGCATCTGTACCTATTATTTTTTTTGATTCGAATAAACATCTCCCCGAAAAATTTGTATTCTACCTAGCGACCGAGTCTAATGATGTTTGTTTCCACAGTAAATAACAAGTAATATAAAAAAAAATAGTTAGGTAAACAAAGAAAAAAAATTTTTACTTACTCTTTATTAAATAATTACAATTAATTCGCATTATTATCCTGCTAAAAATATATTATATAAGTGAAACTTTTCCCCCATGTAAAACTAAAATTAATTAATTAATGAATTCATATTTGAAAAAACTCTATTAACATCAAGTGTCATCCATACAAATTTAAAAAAAATGTATTTGAACTTGAGTGGATGAATAAAAAGTATTAAATAAAGATGAAAATTTGAACTAGGTATGAATTAATAGACACAATTGAAAAATCGTAAGGAAAATTGTTTTCAGCATTAAATGTTTCGTAAAATATGAAGTAAAAAAATATTGAAAATTATGTACACATTTTACACTTATATTCTATTATATTTATATCTTATATCTGCCTCACTATCCCATTACAAAAAATAATACAAATATAACAAAAAATATTTTTTGATGGGATATTTTAACACGCGACCCATTATTTAGACTACTTTTACTACTTCACTACTACGCTATTGGGATATTTTAATTAAAAAAAAAATGAATAATATTTATTCAACTATTATTTACTCTATTTTCAAATTAAAACTCCAAAACTTACTCCATTTACAAAAACTACCTTAATAAATCTAATTTTAATTTATTGCAACATAAATTACACATTATTTTATATAAATCACATAAAAATAACATCACGTCTATTGGAGAACAATAAATAATAACCTTAATAAATCTAATTTTTATTAATCGCAAATAAATTACACATTTCTTTAAATAAATCACATAAATCTTCTATCATGGGGAGTGTTCCGAGGAATTGTTTGGAATAATTCCCGCCGCCGAATTCCACAACCGCACAACTCGCCGTAAAGGAAAATTCCATCCCCACCATCTGGATGAGTGGCGATCTACTAATGTGCATTTCTCTCGTAACTTCTTTCCACGCACCACCAGTTTGTGGAACCAGCTACCCTCGGCGTTCTTTCCGAACCGATACGACATTGGCACCTTCAAAAAATAAGCCTTTACATACCTAAAAGGCGGGCAACGCTTCCGCAATTCCGGTGTCGCAGTTGTCTATGGTCGGCGTTGATTGCTTTCCATCAGGCGACACGCTTGCTCGTTTGCCCTCCTATCCCATAAAAAAACAAAAATAAACATCACGTCTATTGGAGAACAAGCAACCGCTGAAGTAGGCAAGTGGTGGAGAGAAGACCGCAAGTGATGTTATTCCCAGGGCGGCTGATAGAAATTGAATACTAGAAGACTGTTAATGATGATATAACAATAACATTGCGATTCAAAATTCTTTTCAATTATCTTTTTTGTTCTTCTTTTCTATTGTCCTTGCAAAACATAGCTTTATTAACTTAATTGAATATTTAATTATTAGGAAAATGGATGCAAATAAAATAAATAATAACGTTAACAAAATAGAAATCATTTCAACATTGAAGACTTGGAGCCAAGACATGTTAGCGGCCGGTGACCTGAAGTGTTTCGCACCGCCATGACGGAGGACGTATTCCGTCCACCATACAAAGCGATCTAAAGGACTCTCTGGCTGATCACGCATCAAAGATCGCAATATCGCTATGTTTTGACGGTAGCTGAAACAAGAATTAAAATTAATATATATATATATATATATATATATATATATATATATATATATATATATATATATATATATATATATATATATATATATATATATATATATATATATATATATATATATATATATATATATATATATTTACGCCTATCCAGAGCTCCATCCGCTACTATTCATCGCAGCGAAACTGCTCTTCATTGGTCGCTTCTCGCCCTCGTGAGAATCAGGACGTGACGGGTGGCGAACCACGTCGCCGTCATTTTTCAACAAATTAGGTATATTAATTTCGTGTTAGTGAAACTCACGAGCCGCAAGGGAGGATGGAGGTCAGCCCCAGCAGAGCCCTGCATGCTGAGGTAAGGCACCATAGTACCCGGGGAACCCAATCCCGGGACGGTCGCCACGCTCGCGACTAACCTCGCCCTTAGCCATGCATCCATTGGCACGGCAGACCGTGGATTGGCGGAGAGGAAGGGAAAGGATAGAGAAGAAAGGAAAAGGCAGGAATGGATATGCAGATTGGGGGGGTTACCAGACACGGAATAAATATTTATAAACACATATATATATATTTATTCTGATGTGGGAATCCGTCAATCGGTGGTCCGATTGGCTCAAAAAAGAACTAAAATTAAATTTAATATATTAATTGTCTATTAATAAAGGTGATAGAATGAAGAAATTCTCCAGAGAGGCAGTAACCAAAATTACGTTCAGAATAAAGCAAACTGAAGTGCCTCTGGACTCTGCACATTTCTCAGAGAACCAACAATCACTCGAATAGATGAGTGTTGGAGTGGAGGTAAGGTTTTGGCAAATGTAGTGTGGGACGTCCCCCCCCCCTTCGGCCAGGTGGTACGACGATCTAGGCAGGGCGGCAAACAGAAACTGGATGCGTGCATCCGAAGATTAGGCTAGGTGGCGCTTCTTGGAATGTTTTAAACATTGAAAGAAAGTCAGTGTTTTGATGTTCCTGTAAAGTTTACTCATATGGACCTACGATAATTAATCCGACGATATGTTTGTGCATTTTTATAAAACTTTACATACCTTTCATTATGAATAACCGCATAGATTGCTTCACTGAGCTGTTCTTCGTTAAGAGATTTTATATTTAACTTCATACCAATTTTAAGATGTACATACTGCTCTGTGTTATAAGCCTGATCTCCTAAAATCGGCATACCTATTAAAGGCACTCCAGCCGTTATAGCTTCATCTGATGATTGCAAACCTCCTTGAGTGATAAATAATTTAATTTTTTTGTGATCTGCAAGTTTAACATTTTGTTTATTAATAAAAATGTATTAATAATATATTATATATATAATTGTTTAAAAACAGTGAAGGGTGCTCCGAAGAATTGTTTGGAATAATTCATGTTGAATTCTATTGCCACATAATACGCCGAAAGAAGAAAATTTTCATCCGCATCAACTGGATGAGTGGTATGCTTTTATTCAGTGCGGTACGCTTACTCTCTCCTTATGGAACCAGCTACCCTCAGCGGTGTTCCAAACCATTAAGACATTGAAACCTTGAAAACACACGGCAATGCCGTAACGACTACGTACGAATGTTGTTTGTATGACGTTGATTGTTTTTCATCGGGCGACGCCTACCCCTATGTGAAGACCCCCCCTACCAGACGTGACGCAACGCATATTCATAATGAAGGTCACTCTTGGTGACCACAACGCCCTCCTATTACATCCACCTTTCTCTTCCATTTACATCCTTACCCTAAGGTAGGCAATGAATGTGCAGTTTGGTATTGCAAATTTTCATGACATGCGGTGGTTGCTTCCCTTTAAGCGACCCGCTTGCTTGTTTGCCTATCTTTTCCATAAATGAGAAGAGAGTGTAAAAGAGGTAACTAATGCTCACCCTAAAAACATTTGCTACACATATAAACTTACTCAGCAGGTCAGCTTGTGGTAACCATTTTGAGATTTTTATATTTTCAGTTCGGCCAGGCAATTCATCTTGATCCCACTTCCACAAAACATCGTAAGGCAATTTGGAGAAAACATTCACAAACAATTGAACTTTCTCAGGGGAAAAGATATCAGTTTTCACATTAGTACCAAAACTAACATAAATTACTCCGTTCTTTGATGAATCCAAATATGATTTCAAATCCTAAAACAAAGATAAAAAGTAATTAAATTCCTTTAAATTTCTGAAAGCAAAACTTAGAAAGCTTAGTTCATAAATCAGGTACCCTAAACATTGAATTAAGCTATTGAATAACCTTAAAATAAAATTTGTTCTATAACTCATTAATAAATATTTCTAACCAGTCTCAACATACACGCCCACAAAACAAAAAACGTGCGCTCGCCGAATCTACTTTTGAACATATTTAATGATAGACGTGATTATTTAATACTAAGAATTTTAATTAAAATATCAAAGGTCAGGGTACTCATAAACGATTTCGACTTGATCGCTGTTTTATTAGTTTATTAATCGATTCTTTTAATTATAATAATTGTTTTTCAACGGTGTAGTTCAATACACACATAAAAAAATTAATAAATAAATAAAGTCTTCATTTTCTATTGCCACTCATATTAGTATGCTAACTCGAAGTGCTATGTCGGTGACTTTGTTTCTTTGGTGGATTTCTTTATTTTGACTCATAACCAAGAAGAGATTAGAATCTTCGGACATAGATCCTCAACAGCATTCTGAGCTTTATAGCAAATAGACTGGCGCTTTCCCCGTTCATTCATTGAACTATTGATGTGATTTATGATTTCCTAGTACAAACACTATTAACTTAGTTAGATTAGTTTACTAGAATTCTGGTAAAATTATAAAAATATTGCAAGCTTTGTTAAAAAAAAATGCTCACCTAGACACAGAATTTTTGGACACAAATCGTTATGAAAATAATGATGAATGTTATAATTATTAAGGACACTTACCCTGGGTAACTCCTGAATTGGCCTCTGATGTATTCCTCCCATAAAAACGACATTGGGTGGTACAGGGGTATTGCTCATCCATATCGGATGGATGTTTAAGAATAACATATCAATGTTATCGTGTAAGTCCGCTATCGTTGGAACATCAGCACCGAAGTGATTACGTAATATTTGATTTTCGTTTGCTTCAGTAGTTACAACAACATATACGGTCAACGCAAAAATGAAAAGTTCGTTAAGTTTTTCCCAAAGACTTAGGTTATATAGCCTTTGGTGCAATGCAGTAGGGTACAATAAAGGATGAATCGGTATTCCAATAGCCTTGTGGTTACTCAGTAAAGATCCTAAAGAGCTCACTTGAATGACTGGCGCTTTAAACAAGTGTGATATTACTAAAGCCGGTCTTACACATGCCTCAATCAACAACAAATCGTAATGATTCTCATCCTTATTTAAGGCATTTTTAAATTCTTCATCGTCCAACTGCACATCAAACACTTTTGAAAATAATAGAGCTAGTTTAAGAAAGTGCTGTATTATATTATCCTTTTTCGCTTTTGCGTCTGAAGAAAACTTGTCTATAACTGCGTAAGATATATTGTGTACATCAATTTCGTACAGATTTTGAGGGGCTTGTTCTTTTCTAAAAAGTGGATTTGGTGTTAGTACAGTGACTTCGTGTCCACGTTTAACTAAAGCTTGGGTTAACGGACGAAATACCACTTGGTGACTTATTGATGGGGTAGGAAACACGGCTAGTATTCTGGCGGATTCTATCGTTGATAAATTTAATAGACAAAACGCAATTAATAGAAACATAGTGACTATGTTGGTCTAATATGCAGTAAAGTTATTCAAATAATTTAAAATATCTTAATCACTTTTTATCTAAATTAATTTGCTATGCATTTTAATACGTGTAATCTTCACTTCCCCACACACTAAACTAATATATTTCCTCTTTCAATTTTAACATATTAAATATTTAATCACTTATTAATATATATACAATAATGATGACATAATGTACCACTAATAAAAATGATCATTAGACTAATCACAATGACCATCTAGCATAACTTTTAAAATTGAAATAATTTCACTTTCCATAATAAATTCTCTTGTTACAATAAATACATTAAGTATTTATTATAACAGTCAGATACAATCATTTATGTTTTTTATTGTAATGTTAACATTTACCATTTTATTCCAGTTTCAACCTTAAAGTCTTTTTTTATGGGATGTGAGAGCAAACGAGCAAGCGTGCTGCCTAATGGAAAGCAATCAACTCCGCCAAAAGTTATATAAGATTCTTTGAAATACAAATTATTCGAAAGGCAAAAATTTTTTTGACGCCATTTATGTGAGAACTTAAATTAGCACTTTCACCATTTTATTTGTAGATCAATTTTAGTTGTCGATCAATTCACATACCTTACAGTTCTTTTTTAATGCGATACATGGGCAAACGAGCAAGCGTGTTGCCTGATGGAAAGCAATCAACGCCGCTAAAAGTTCATCTAACTGTGGCCATATCTTGGACAAATTGACTTACTCTATAAATATTAGTTGTTAACCTGTATAGGTATAGAGGACAAGATATTCCCTCTTTCTTAAAGTCAAAAAATTAAAATGCAAAGGTATTAAAAAATATGTATATAAATTAATTTAAAAAATATGTATATAAAAAAAAAGGTATTAAAAATAATATATAACAATCAGTCTTCTGCGCCTCGTGAAGGAGGAGGAAAGTTGTGCTGAATTGGCTGCCAACCTTTGCTAGTCGGAGAGGCACTCTTAGAAGAAGAATAAAGCGATGCAATTCCAATAATGTGTCAGTTGACAGATATATTCACCCCCACTAGCTTCCGCTGACGTAGTATCAAAAGGCGAGTGTGAACCAGATTAGGTATATTTCAAAACCACCTCAAAGTAGGCGTACATATACGGTTCGATGACTGTGCTCAGTTGCATTTTACGATTTCGACCAACTATTTCACTCAATGGTCGTGGGTTCGATCCCCGCATCGGAGTAGATATATGAATGGCCTACATATATTTATTCTGAGTCTGATAACCCTATCAATCCACATTGAACAGGCATGGAAGGTTAACGTCCCTTCCATCAGAAATGAGGAGGCCCGTCCTCAGGAGTGGGACATATATGGGCTGTGAAAAAAATTATCGAGGTCATGCCTCACAAACCACACGATGTACTTGTACAAATACGGTTCAGGAAATTATTTCAATGGCGTATGAGTGTAAGGTATTTTTCAACTTTTATTTGTACAAGGATAGAGTTCCTCGAATAGATTTCATTTTTATTTTTATCTCAGGAATTTTTAAACTTAGTTTTGAAGACGTTTGTTCAATAATATTCGGTGTTTTTTTTTTACGGAATTGAATGGCAAACGAGCAGGCCTCTCACCTGATGAAAAGCAATAAACGCCGCCCATAGACATCCGCAGTGCCGTAGGCAGTGCAGAAGCGTTGCCGACCTTAAAGGAAAGTCTCATTATGGGAGTGGGAATGGGAGGGGGAGAGAGTAGAGGAAGGGGGGAGGGTGTTGGGCGTCCGGAACTCGGCTGCTCACCGTACAAAGAGCGGTAGCTAAGCTACCACTCAGACGCCGGTTTCCGCGTCTGGTACTTCCCCGGGCGAGCCCGCCCATTTATACTACAGACAAATATAATGCCAATCTTGACAAAGTATTCGTCTGCAGCGTGGCTCTGCCACTATGAAAAACTTTTTGGAATTCTCGATCCAAAAATACTTTTAAGAGTCTGACTACTCATAGATCTAGCGCAAATCGTTTTTATAAAAACGACCAAGGCCATTTTTTAGGTGAGTATAAAAATATATAAGTACTGGTTAGCTCTAATAATAGGTCTATCCAAATATTAAAGGTAATTTGTGTTGAACTAAAAACAAAATTCACGATCAATAAGTCCAAATTCCTTTATGATGTAGAGTGATATTTGATGGTGTTATAAAAACATTTTAATTAATCTAATCATGCAGGATAACTATATAAAGTTAATAGACGTCTATGAGTAAATAAAATAAGTGTATAATACTCCGATTTTTAAATTAGTTATAAACATACATATAATGACTTATTTGGCTTAGCGGCAAAGCTAGTGGAATCAATGGTTGTGGGTTTGATTCCGATAAATATATTTATGTATGGCCTACAGATGGCACTTCTTTGGGAAGGCCTATATCCAGCAGTGGATTGCCGCAGGCTGTTGATGATGGCTTGCAGATATTTATTCCTAAACAGGTTGTTTCGCCTTTTTGCTATGGACAAGTGCGGTGGCTTAGTGCCCATTTTTTCAAAAATGGGGAAGAAGGAAGAACCGTGTCCAGAAGAAGAAGAAGAAAAAATATATATCTTATTAATTTACTTTTATTTTATTATCTTTTTGTATTGCATTTCTAATCATTCTATAAATGTATTTTAAAACAGTTAAAAAAAAGTAAATTATTGCTATTACGCAAAAAAAAACAATAGACAACAGCTTCAACTCCAGATATTCTGCCCATGATATGTTAGCAGCGGGTGACCTCAAGTGATGCGCCCCTTTATGCCTCAATACATACTCCGTCCACCATACAGCCCTCTCCAAGGGAGGATGCATTTGATCTTTCATTAAAAATCGTAATCGTGCAACGTTATTCCTATAACTAGAACAAAATTAATAATCACTTTATTATTTATAGAGAAATAATAAACACGAAAGAAGAAAAACAGTACGAGGAACGACCAAAGAATAAAGATCTAAAAGAATTTGCCAATGATGAGATTGTCCAAATCATACATAAACATGAATGTTAACCCATCTCACCTTTCATCCATAATAACACTGTTTATTGATTCATTTAATACTTCTTTAGTCAAAGAATCCATATCCAATTTCACACCTATTTTGAAATGAGCACAAAGCTCTAAATTATACCACTGGTCTGTCATCATCGGGAAACCTATGATAGGAACGCCAGCAGCTATCGTTTCTTCTATTGATTGAAGCCCTCCTTGTGTGATAAATAATTTCACTTTTGGATGCTCTGAAATGTGAATATATTAATTAATTTAATGTCCTTGATGAAAATCAAGATTTTTTATTATCAAACCGCTCATAGTCAATATAACGTTTTCTCCTCCAAATTTTCCCTCGTCCAAGGCAATTAGTTTTGATAGTGTAGAGCCATGTGACAACACAAACTGGATGTACTTGACCGGAGAATCATCTTTTGCTATGTTAACTCAGGCTGCTTTTCACTTTCTTAATTTCTTCTTTTCAACTGACAGGAAAATGGTCTTACTTTAATCTCAAGGGTCTGGCTGTAATTTTTTATTTCTCAGGTAGAGTTTTCCCTTCTTCTGCGCCAATCCACGGTCTGCCGTGCCAATGGATGCGTGGTTAGGGGCGAGCTTAGTCGTAAACGTGCCGAGCGTCCCGGGACCAGGCTCTCCCGGGTCCTATGGTGCCTTACCTCAGCGTGCAGGGCTCGCTGGGGCGGACCTCCATCCTCCCTTGCAGCACGTAGGATTCACTAAGATGAATTTAATATACTTAATTTGTTGAAAAGGACGGCGACGTAGTTCACCACTCGTCACGTCCTGATTCTCACGAGGGCGAAAAGCGACTAATGGAGAGCCGTTTCGCCACGATGAATGATAGTGGATGAAACTCTGTGGTCTCTGCTAACCCCTGCGGGGGATAGGCGTGAATATATAAAAAAAATATTACAATTAATTTTAAATTTCTTACTAAGCAAACTGGGCTGCGAAAACCATTTGGAAATTTTGATATTTTTGGACTTTCCTGGTAATTCATCTTGATCCCACTTCCACATAACTTCATATGGTAATTTAGATAAAACTTCAACGAATACTTCAATACTCGTTTTGTTAATCATCTCTGTTTTTACGTTAGTACCGAAACTTATATAAATAACGCCTTTTTTTGATGATTCCAAATATGTTGTTTGATCCTATAAAAATATAAAATCATACATACATGTCTTAACTATCAGCATTTTTACCGCTTTTATCATGGGGAGTGCTCCGAGGAATTGTTTGGAATAATTCCCGCCGCCGAATTCCACAACCACACAACTCATCGTAAAGAAAAGTTTCATACCCACCACCTGGATGAGTGGCGATCTACTACGGTGCGCTTCTCTCAAAACTTCTTTCCACACACCACGACTCTATGAAACCAGCTACCTTCAACGGTCTTTCCGAACCGATACGACATTGGAACCTTCAAAAAACAAGCCTACACATACCTAAAAGGCCGGCAACGCTTCCGCGACTCCTTCGGTGTCACGGTTGTCTACGGGCGGCGTTGATTGCTTTCCATTAGGCGGCACGCCTGCTCGTTTGCCCTTCTATACAATTACAAAAACATTTCTCACATTCTCCAGTAATTTATTGTATCTTATAAATACTAGTTAATCAATAACATTAAGTCATATTTATAACATACAATAAATAACTGGAGAAGTTATCGCTTCCGAAATCGGTTGCGGGTTTAATTCGCGCATCGGGATAAATAGACATACATATAAAGGTATTTATATATTTATATCTTATATATTATAGTTTTGGACTTAAAATATTGGGTCGCAAGTGGGCTTGTATAGGCCATACTCTCCGTAGAAACCCCGATCACATTCCCAGACAGGCGCTGAACTCGCGCTTGGACTCCTCAAGAGAAAAGGAAGCGAGGCCGACCCAAACACACCTTGAAGCGCTCCGTAGCGACAGAGATGAAATCTATCAAGTTGATGTCGCCTAAAGTGCGCGTCGCTCAAACCGATCGCAATGGAGAAACACTGTTGACGCTCTCTGCCCCACCTCAGGGACATAGGACCATAAAGAAAGATAAAGGTATTTATACTTTGAGTAAGTGTGGAGTGTTAATGTCTATTCCATCAGGAATGGGAAGCATCGTGCCATGAAGTGGCACATATGAGTTGAAACAATCATCCTGTTCTTTTCTTTCACAGCTAGATAAGTAATCATTATTAAGTTCTTTTAATAAATAATTCCTAAAAAAACGTATCATCTTAATTGTAATTTGTACCTAAATCGTACCTCAGGTAATTTCGTTCCAGTATTCTCATGTATTCCACCAATAAAAATAACATTTGGCGGTACAGGCACATTCATAGCCCAAATAGGATGTGTATTAAGAAATAACATATGAACATTATTTCTTAATTCAGTCGTTGTAGGTACAGTGCTCCCAAAAATTCTTCTTAGGAACTTATTGTCTTTATATTCTTTAACTGTAGTTATGTATAACATCCAAGCATGATGGTATAGTTCTTGAAATTTATCCCAAAGTGTAAGATTGTACAATTTATGCCGTAAAGATGAAGGATAAAATGATGGATGCGTAGGGACACCTAATGTTTCGTAATTAGCCAATAATGCACCAAATGAACTTATTTGAATTAATGGAGCTTTAAATATATGTGAAAATATTAGTGTAAGAGAAACACAAGCTTCGACAATTATAAGGTCAAAATGTGTTTGTTCCTTCTGGAGCAACTTTTGAAGTTCTTTAGTGTTCAATTGTACTTCGAAAAGCGCTCTAAAGAATTCTGTGAGTTTTAAAATTTGCAAATGCAGCAATCGCTCTTTTCTATTAACTTCCAATTTATATTTGTCTGCCAACGAGTACGATACGTTATGTATATCAATTTCCTTTAGATTTCCAATATTTTTGTTGCCCGAATAAACTGGATCCGTAGTAACAACAGTAACTTCATGTCCAATTGTAGCAAGTTTATGTGTCAAAGGTCGAAACACAATTTGATGGCTTATGGATGGGATTGGAAACACTGCTAATATTCGCGCTGTTTTTATATACACACAATTAATTAGAACAAACACTACAACATACAATCTCCTCATGATTAAGAAATAAGAATGATTTTTGTGTACAGAGTTATTTATTGTGTTTCAAAGATAACTAAAGTCACGTTTTACTTCTCATACATGAAATAGATAACTATCTATAGTCACGTTTTACTTCTAAAATATGAAATAGGTACTTAATAAAAACAACAATGTGTTTCTTTTGTAAACCCGACTATGGTAAAATATGGTATTGGTACAATATTTTATTGTTGTTTTTATTGACTCCCCTCTACAATGTGTTATATCATATGTGTAAATTTTATTTTATTTGTTTTGCTTTAAATGATCGCTAAATTGGTTTATCGTCAATCATCATCACTAGAGTTATAAAGGTTTACTGCTGGACAATGGCCTGCCTCAAAATTGAGACGACCACATCTTACTTTTTATTCTAATTATTTACTATTAATGGAGTCAGGCGTTACTTTGCGGAAATCCATCAATATGTGGACAGTCAAAAGTTTTACTTAGCTAAGATCCGAGACAAGCAAAACAATAATAGAAAATTAATAGTGTGTGTTAATTTTCTGTTATTGTTTTGCTTGTCGCGGATCTTAGCTAAGTAAAACTTTTGACTGTCCATATTATAAAACATTATTAATTTTCTGTTATTGTTTTGCTTGTCGCGGATCTTAGCTAGGTAAAAACCTTTGCTAAGATCCGAGACAAGCAAAACAATAATAGAAAATTAATAGTGTGTGTTAATTTTCTGTTATTGTTTTGCTTGTCGCGGATCTTAGCTAAGTAAAACTTTTGACTGTCCATATTATAAAACATTATTAATTTTCTGTTATTGTTTTGCTTGTCGCGGATCTTAGCTAGGTAAAAACCTTTGACTGTCCACATACGGGAATAGTATAAAGACGAAGGAATTAAGAAACAAATTATATGTAGAACCTCATATCGTTAAACAAATATATATAGTTCCAAATTTTAAATAATTTTTTTCGTCAAATTAACTAATAAATCAAATGATAGTAAATTGTCCCTTAATGCTGTTATTAATTTGTAAAATATATATAATATATACGTATTATAATATTAAACTTAAATAATACAGTGGAATAATTGACAGGTGTATAACTGCCTTGATTTTAATATATTCTTTTATGTTTTTTATTATTTAAATTTTTCTATTTTATTTTTAATTTAACATTAAAAAACTCATTCTTTAAACAATATAAACAATATCGCACTACCCAAATAAAACATGCAAGAATTATCACTATCAATATTATTAAAACTATTAAGAGTTTTATTTCAAAATATTCAGCCCATGATATATTAGCCGATGGCGATCGCAAATGACTTCCTCCACCGTATCGAAGTACATGCTCAGTCCACCAAACGGCTCGCTCTAGTGGACTTTCTTTCTGGTCTTTCATCAAAGACCGTAACTTGATCACGTTTTGTCGATATCTGAAATTTAACATTTATTCACTATTATTACTTTATTATTGACGATCGTCGCGGGTTCGATCCCCGCATTGGAATAATTATATGTATAGATTACAAATATTATTCCGAATCTGGTAATCCCACCAATCTACATTGGACAAGCGTGGTGGGTTTAATGTCCGTTCCTTTAGGATTGGAGAGGCCCGTGCTCAGCAGTGGGACATATATGGCCTGTTAAAAATATTAAACTATTTTATATCTTCATTAAAATCTACAATAATTCGATGCTATGGCAGCGGATGGAGTTCTGTGGTCTCTGCCAACCCCTGCGGGGGATTGGCGTGAATATATAAAAAAAAATATATATATATATTTTTTTAAATTATCTTCTCAAGTTCAAGTACATTTTTTAAACCCATTGTGAATGACACTTGATGATGATACAGTTTTTAAAAATATCAATTCATTACTTAAATCTATAATAATTTATTTATTATTGTTTTATTACAATACTTGTTATTATACAATAAAAGACGTAGAGATATTATCTAAATCAAACCTTTTGTCCTCGATAACGGTCTTAATCGCTCTCCTTAATTGCTCCTCTGTTAAATCATTCATGTCCAATTTGCAACCTATTTTAAAATGGACATATTTCTCCGCATTATACCACTGATCTCCATAAACGGGCATAACCAATAACGGCACTCCGGCTTCTATGGCTTCCTCTGTTGATTGAAGTCCTCCTTGCGTAATAAACAATTTGATTTTTGGATGTTCTATAACAATTATTAAAATCATTTAAGTACATACTTTAAATAACAACAGGTAATACTAGATTGCATTGTCTACAAAGGAGCTTCTTTTTCTTTGGCCTTTGCCTCATTACAAACGATTGATGAAGCATACATTTCCACATTATACAGTTCACAAGAAAATTGTCAAAATTAGATGAAAAAAACTCTATATAACAACAACAGTTCGAGCAATGGACTGTACTGGACTCAAAAATAATGATCATTATATTTTGTAATTATAGTATACCTGGATAAATAGTACCTGGTAAGTTGACACGTTATTTTTGATCAAGTTTATCTTCTTAACCAAACTTAAAGAGTAAACGATAATAATTATTGCTAAATCACAGTAACAAATTTCCAACACAAAGTGATTAATTTGCATTTTCTGCCACACACGGTACAACGATCGACCTGTGGATTTCCGAATTCCCGATTCCTGAACAACTACAACAGAACAACAGAGACGACCTTCATCATCATCAACAGCCTGCGGCAGTCCACTGCTGGACATAGGCTTCCCCCACGGAGCGTCACCAAGCCCAATCTTCGGCTACACGCATCCAGTTTCTGCCAGCTGTCCTGCGCAGACCGTCGCACCATCTAGCCGGGGGCGTCCCACACTACGTTTACCGAGACGCGGTCTCCACTCCAGCACTCGTTTGATCTAACGATTGTCGGATCTCCAACAAACGTGATCAGCCCATTGCGGCTTTAGTTTTCTAATTCGAATGGCTACGTCGGTGACTTTGGTTCTCTGGCGGATTTGTTCATTCCGAATCATATCTACCAGAGAAACTCCGCGCATAGCTCTCTCCATAACTCTCTGAGCGACTCTGAGCTTATGAAGCAAACAGACTGTCAGTGTCCACGTTTCGGTGCCGTTGGAGAGTACCACCTTATTTGTTCACATCAGGCGGGCATAGCGTTTGTATCGCCTGTAGTGTTACAGATGTAAATGGGCAACGGTGTCTCGTCTCACTCTTACTCGTCCCTCCTCGTCCTTACAAGTCCCATACATTATGTTTCATGGAAAAAAAAACAAAGTAAAAACTATAAAATAAAAATATTATAGGTAAAAACACTTTTAAGTTAAACGGTATTATTAACACACTTAAATAAGAACGTGGGGCGCTTAAGAATTTGCATAATTACTGTAAAATTAATTCGCATTTTTATGTGCCCAACCAAGCAAATTTTTTAGTGTAAACATAAAAGTTTACTACATTATTTTATAAAATATTATAATTCGGAAAATATAATTGAATGAAAATAATTACTTCATCATTATGTTATTATTAACTTGGACTTACTTAACAAGTTTGGTTGGGGAAACCATTTTGATATCTTGATGTTCTCAGATCTTCCCGGCAGTTCGTCATGATCCCATTTCCATAATACATTATATGGCAGTTGAGACAAGACGTTCACAAATATTTTCACAGTGTGCGAAGTCATAAACTCTGATTTGACATTAGTGCCCAAACTTAAATATATCACGCCATGTTTGGAGGTGTCCAGGTAAAATTTCAGGTCCTGGATACAAAAAGAGTATTATTACAATAGCAGGCAAGACATACATTTTATCTTCATCAATACAATTACAAGTCCACTGCTGCACATTGGCCTCCCTAAAATGTGACAAGAACACGCACTGTGGCAATGTTCATATAAGAATTAATGATTGTAAAAAATACAATAAATGGATGAATGAAACTATATATAAATGAAGAAGATTAAAGATTTACATGATATTATTTTTGTTATCTTTTTTATTTACACAATTCTCTCTTTATAACAACGTTATTAATTTATAATAATACTATAAATTATTATTATTATCCTTTATTTACATATTTTTCTCTTAATAACAATATTATTAATATAAAAAAAATCTCTATAAAAATAATATTATCACTAGGGTTATTAATCCTTCGTGGCGGTATAAACCAAGCACAAGAAGGATTATGCATCCAAGGAAAGGAACCTTCTCACGATCCGAGCAGTGCACATTATGACTGCTTTATGAATTTTGAATTTAACCCACTTACCTAAACCTAACTTGAACAGATGGGCGTCCAAATTTTTACCGATAAGTCCATTCACAGAGACCACAGGTGAATCAACGTGCCACATGGCGAAAATCTCATGCGCAAGGTTATGTATTTTATTTGTTTATTAAAGTATTATACTTATTATTAATATTTCGTGGTTATTTATTTATTTACATTAGTCGCGGCCAACTTGATTAGACCCAAGATCTATTGTTTGCTAGCTAGACTCTTTACGAATACCAATTACATAATCAGCAAGTCATCGTTTACTTGAATAGTATTAACGTAAACGTAACAGTATTAGAGTGTTATAGAATTTTCTTTAGTAACAGAAAAAACACAACAAAATTTGTGATTATTTAATTTTTTGTTGTGATTTCTCAGAAATAAAAAATATATTTATCTTTGTCTCGTCACAATTGACTAGACCGATGTCACCACCGACTAGTTGACGACCCCCGATCTAGATGTAAACTTTGATATACCTACAATCTATAAATCATTCAAAATGTTTAATACAATACTAACATATGAAAATTTATTACTAGCTTATGAAAATTTGATTAGGACGAGAGATATTTGGAAAGATTATAAGTCATATACGCAGTAATTTTTTTCCCTTACTCTCTTCCTATTACTTTCTTCTTCTTCTCCAATTATTCACTTCCTTTAATACTTCAAACTTTCATTGATTTCGATGGTTGCTTACTATCACATGATCAAAATGTTCATTTGCCTATCTTTACTATTAAATGAATAATAAGTAAGTTTAGGATAGTTGAAGCGAGAAAGCCACGCGTACGGTCCTTCGTCCTGTATTAACATCAACTCGCCTACCCGTGCGTACGAAGCTGTTGGTCTACAAGACTACGTTCGCTTCCAACTGACCTACGCTGCACCGGCCTGATGATCTTTGGCCTCAGAAACCCAGCGCAAACGCGTCCAGTTCTAGCAGAATCTGTAGCGCCATCGTGGGGTGGCTCGCTATGCGCGTAACGACGTAATAGCGAGTGACCTCAGGGTGAAGAGCATGTTCGCTCCCACGCGATGTGTGTTTTCCTGCTGGACAAAGTGGATTTATTTGGAACCTAACCCCAAAAACTTACCAAAAAACAGCCAGCATCTCCCTACCCACCGACCACTATACACAACTCCAAACACACATTAAACATACTAGAGTCTACTATACCTGAAGATGCCTCGTGTTGGGGCGAAACACGTGTCGTTTGCAAGGTGGAAAAGTAGAAATGTGTGTTTGGAGTTGTGCATAGTGGTCCGTGGATGGAGAGTTGCTGGCCGTGTTTCGGTAAGTTTTTGGGGTATTAGGTTCTGAATAAATCCACTTTGTCCAGCAGGAAAACACACATTATTAATTTTTTGTTATGTTGTCTGTTTTGTTTGTCGCGGATCTTAGCTAAGTAAAACTTTTGACTGTCCACATATGAAAAGAGGTGTTTTTTGAGGATTTACGCTTTAAGAGTATCTGTTAGATGGCATCCAAAATGAGAAGTGAGAAAAAAATTTTTTTTTGGAGTAACCAATTATGATAATTAAACCTAGGTATTTCGAAATAAACAGTTGTGAAAATTACCTCTGGCAATTCTTTTTCAACGGTTTTGTAAATACCACCAATGAATACAACACTAGGAGGTACTGGAATATTTCCGGCCCATATTGGATAATTATTTATAAGTAACATATCAATATTATTACTTAATTCATCAACAGAAGGTACGTTTGGACCAAATAGTCTTCTAAGCATCGAGTTTTCTGCATTTTCGCTCAACGCTATCATATATTTAAACCACAGGTAAATATGTAACTCTTTAAATTTATCCCATAACGTTAAATCATATAACTTTTGTCGCACAAACGTGGGATATAATAACGGATGTGCTGGTATTCCGATTGCTTCATAGTTGTAAATTAGCCCACCGAAAGAACTAATTTGAACTACTGGTGCATTAAACACATACGACAATACTAACATAGGTCTCACCCACGCTTCGATGACTAAAAGATCGTAATGGTTCTTGTCTTTACTCAGTATGTTTTGAAATTCTTCACACTTCAACTGCACTTCTATAAAACTTGAAAACATTTCCCCGAACTTCAGTAGCTGTGCAACTGGGCTTCTTTTTCTATTCATTATTTCACTTAGTATTTTTTCTTTGGTTTGATACGATACGTCATGTAAATCGATTTCTGTCAGATTTTGAGGTGCCTGCCCTTTTGAAAATGCGAGATCTGTTGTTATTACGGTAACGTCGTGTCCTCTTCTTGCTAACTCCTGTGTGAAGGGACGAAATACAACTTGGTGACTTATGGATGCTGTTGGGAATACAGCTAATATTCTAGCCGCTTCAGTATCTAATAAAAACATTGTATACAGTAGAAAAAATGGAATAGAAGGAATCATTTTTCTAATATTATAAATTATACCAGCATAGAATATTTCACATTACTGATCTTACTTTCTTTTTCGCATTTTCCTTTAAAAAAATATATACAATATTTGAGTAATCACTTTTTTGTTAAATTTTTCCACTTTCACGTTTCATATTTCATTAACATTTTGAATAACTTGGAATTACGGAATATATTACGGAATAATAAAATATTTCTTGTTGCAAATTTAAAAACAGCAATAATTTTAGATAAATTATTCACACTATAACAAGAAATAAAAAAAATCTTATATCTCTCATAAAATAGCGCCATTAATACCACCTACCTAACTAGGCAGTCTGATCTCGACTAGATGTTAACATTATAAGTAGTCTCTGCCCAACGATTTTATCTAAAGAATAATATAATATTATAAAAAGTGGTTCAAATTCGGACTTGTTTTGTTCTAATCTCTGTAATGCATATAAATATAATTAAGTTTTAGTTGTTCATAAGCTAAGCTAAATTGACTTCTTAAGGTGTCTGTCTTATTAAGGAGAAACACTTCTAAAATAAAAACTATGATTATATAATCAAATAATATATAATAAAAATTATATATAATTATTAGATACTAAATTACATTTTTAAAATTGTGTTTAATATCTTTTTGTTTTTTTTGTGATTTGTAATTGTTGTGATTTGTAAACAATTATTTTATGATAAATGTTGTACTATTAAATCAATTTCTTATACGACTATATATATGAGCATATACATATTATATATGTTCCACCATGCCCACTAATGGGGTTGTGCCTCCTTGACCGATGTCTGTTCCGTCATTTCTTCTGGAGGAGATATCAATCTACTATGCTTGTCAAAGGCGAATTGAGGGGGCAACAAAACTCAGAATGAATATGAGTAGGCTATATATTTCCCGATGTCAGAATCGTACCCGTGACCGTTGATTCCGAAGGTTGTAGAATTGCCACTGAACCTATTAAGTGGAACTTATGGGTTATTAATATAACTTTAAAATTATCATATATACATATAGGTTCCACTATGCCCACTTATGGGGTTGTGCCTCCTTGACGGATATTTGTTCCATCATTTATTCTGGAGGAACAGATATCAATCCACTACGCTTGTCCAAGGCGAATTGAGGAAGCAACAAAACTCAGAATGAATATTAGTAAGCCATATATTTTCCGATGCCAGAATTGTACCCGTGACCGTTGATTCCGAAGGTGGTAGAATTGTCACTGAACCTTTTAATTTGAACTTATCGATTATTCATACATATACATTATCAATAAGCAATGCTATAATAAAAAGATTTTTTTTTTGCGGTCTATGTATGTCCAACTGCTGACCACGAACCTCTCCATTTCTGGAAGATGGACAATAACCCATCAACCTTGTCCAATGCGGATTGGTGGGGTAATAAAAAGCTTACCTAAACTTAAAATAAATAATATATATTTTTTTAATTATTATTTGTGATATTTTTGTGACATCCACTCCATTTATCGTATATCATATTTAAATTTAGAATTTCCCAATAATATTTGCAATTTAAAAATAAAAAAATTAAAAAAGTTTTGTGCAAGTCACGCGAGCAAATGTAAAAAAAAACCGGTTGATTTTTAAAATAGCCTTGAAGCTATAAATATATGGCATTCAACCGATATAGAAAACAATCAGTAGGTGAGACGATTATTAATAACGAAGTAAGTATTAAATATTATTATTTTGTTTGGAAAATGGAAACGATTGTCAAAAACCTATCTGAAAGAAAGATGACAGAAACCCTTTATTCGAAAATCCAAAAAGAAATACAGGAAAACAAGGAATATACAAATAAAACAAAATAAAATATGATTAAGATAAAATAAAAGACACTGAAATTAAGAGACTAAAATTATAACAAACAAATAAAAATAATAATAAACAAAAATACATTAATTATAATAATAGTACACTTAAAGTAAATTATTTAACCTATACTGCAGTATGTATTACGAAAACGTTCACATTCAGCAAAAAGCCGCGGCAAGCCACAGCGCTGATTTTCAGTATAGCCTACTTGTTTCCAAGCTCATAGTGCACGGATAAAACTTTATAATTTAAATTATATATATATATATATATATATATATATATATATATATATATATATATATATATATATATATATATATATATATATATATATATATATATATATATATATATTAAGAATCTATGTAATGTAATAGTAGTAGGGATCGGGCTCCCCCGGTTACTATGGTGCCTGACTTCAGCATGCAGGGCTCTGCTGGGGCTGACCTCCATCCTCCCTTGCGGCTCGTGGGATTCACTAAGACGAATTTAATATACCTACTTTGTTGAAAATGACGGCGACGTGGTTCGCCACCCGCCACGTCCTGATTCTCACGAGGGCGAGAAGCGACCAATGGAGAGCCGTTTCGCGCGATGAATGGTAGCGGATGGAGCTCTGTGGTATCTGCCAACCCCTGCGGGGGATAGGCGTGAATATATAAAAAAATATTTAAAAAAATGTTGTTGAACGTTCATTGCTTATAAACCTACATAAAGCATATCGAGAAATACCGGTTGTATAATCGATATTATTTCACACGACGATAAAAACGTTATCGCATATAAAATATTTGAATTCCATCTTTAAGTAACTTATTTCAATCGTGAGAGAAAATTTCTGTAACAAGCTTTATTGTGTGAGCCATATATACTATAATCGGAACGTTTCTAAAAAGGTTATGTAGTTTATTTAAATTAGGCAAGCAATATTAACGTTTTGCATTAATGTTATTTGTATAGACGAGAAATAGGTAATCCGCATATCTAAATTTCGTATAAGTAGTAGATTATTTAGCATCGATGGGAATTTTTTTCATAGCAACCAAACACTATAAATTTTACCTTATTTGTGCACTTTGTATTTGTGTTAAAATTTCCAACTCCAATCCACAATTTGTTAAATTGATTGTTCACGCATAATTTCACCATCCGATATCTTCTAATTATCTTTAATGTTACCAGAAAAAAAGAGAGAATTTTGAGTAGAAATAAATTCATTTATTTACTTATACTATAGCATACACATGTAATAATGATCTAGCTTGTTTACAAATTAGGCAGGCAATATTAACGTTTTGCATTAACTTTATTTGTGAAGATGACAAATAGGTACTCCGCATATCCAAATTTCATATAAGTAGTTATTTAGTATCTTATATTTTCCTGAGCAACCATACACTATAAAGTTTAACTAACTTGTTCATCCACAATTTGTTACATTGATAATTCTTGCAAAATTCCATCGTCCGATATTATCTGATTTTTTTAATGTTATCAGAAAAAAAATGAGAAACTAAGTTAGATAAATTTGATTAGAAATAAATTCATATATTTAATTATACTATAGCATACACATGTAGTAATTATCTAGCTTATTTACAAATTCTTCTTCTATGTCGTCATGCTCTTGGCAGAGCAGTCGTGGTCGTTATTTATAGTTGTGACCTGTTCAACCAAACGCCGCCATTCATCCCTCTATATTTACAAATGAGGCAGGCAATATTAACGTTTTGTATTAACTTTATTTGTGTAGACGAGAAATAAGTACGAACTCTTTATTCGCGGGGTATACGTTCCATAAATATGCCACGAATACAGAAACCGTGGATACGGACTGGTTATTTATATGGGATTATAGGGGATACGTTCCTAGGTGACAATAGGACAATCCTAGGTGATATATATATATATATATATATATATATATATATATATATATATATATATATATATATATATATATATATATATATGTATATATATATATATATATATATATATATATATATATATATATATATATATATATATATATATATATATATATATATATATATATATACATATATATATATATATATATATATATATATATATATATATATATATATATATATATATATATATATATATATATATATATATATATATATATATATATCAATTTAATTGAAGTTTTTGAACTTTTTGATTAATTATCTTAAGGCTTAGGCAATGGTTTGAAGAATTTTGTAATTTTCTCTTGCTTGGCAGTTTCTAAAAGCTACTTCACTTCAGACTGATACGCAGCAGTCGCATTAGCAATTTGCCTCTTAAAAATAAGACTTCGTTCCATAGACGGATAAGTGTTCAGAACGAAATCGCAAAGCTCATTTGCCATTCTTAAACCTTCACTAAGATTTTTCACATTTCACATTTGACGGCATTTACAAAGGATATTGGGTTCATTTTATTATTATGTATGTACTTTATTGGAATCCTTTTATTGTTATGTATGTACTTATTTGATCCGCGAATAAAGAAATTTTTATCCGCGAATATAGGAATTGGGTTGCATTTTTTTAATCCGCGAATAGTGAAAACGCGAATAAGGGAGCGCTAATAAGGAGCTTTTACTGTATTTAGTATCACATCTTTTCCTAAGTAACCACACACTTCATAAAGTTTAGCTTTTATGTGCATCCACAATTAAAAACAGCTAAATCATGTAATCAATTCACTGCAACTAAAAGAATATAATGATTTATTTGCAAATTAGACAATTTAAATTTTAATCATTTTTCTTTTCTTTTCTTTGATGGCAATTAGTTACAACTATAATGCCAGTGTCAAGTAATTTACAATAATATCCAATATCTTGAAATGTAACAAGGCAGCTCATCACGTTACGTCTTGATAAAATGGTGGCAATTTTATCAAAAACCTTCTATGGACTTTTTTAGTCAACTTAAAAAGTTACGATACACGCATTTATTTAATATCACTTCACTTATACACCTTAACCGAACTATATTGCATAATACGCCACCACAATTAAACATTATAACTGATAATAATATAAGATTATGAAAATGAATTAAAACCTAACGTTAATGATGTAAGTTGGCGGGAAACATCTTATAATCATATAATTCCCTTAAATAGCAGAATATCCCGAATTGATTTAAAAAAGGCCATCTCCATGTTATGATAGGATGTTGCAAGATCGTAAAATCAATATTCCTATATCACTGATTATAATATTATTTAATTGCATAAATGCATGTATCAAATAAAGCAATAGAGTTTTAACTTATTAATTTTACGCTTACAAAGCTTTTTTGGAATAAAAATATAATTATCAATTCATCATCAGTCCCGTACAACCTATCCAGACCTCGTGCTACTCACATCCGTCTCCAACAAATGTGACCAGTCCATTGCCATTTTATTTACTAACTCGGAGAGCTAGGTCGGTGACTGGTTCGACGGCAGAACTTCTTCATTTCGAATCATATTAACCAGAGATTTCGAGCATAGCCTAAAGTAGAGGCAGGACGCACTCAAAGACTTTCGCCTTTGCCTTCAAAGAAGGCAGAAGTGTGAGCCAACATAAGATTTAACGGTTTTGCATACATAAATGTACATCTTTATAGGTTTCCATTTTAATTAAAAATTCAAGTGAGAGTAGATATTTTAGGGAAGAGCACGGAAAATATAATCAATATTCCTATATCACTGATTATAATATTATTTAATTGCATAAATGCATGTATCAAATAAAGCAATAGAGTTTTAACTTATTAATTTTACGCTTACAAAGCTTTTTTGGAATGAAAATATAATTATCAATTCATCATCACTCCCGTACAACCTATCCAGACCTCGTGCTACTCACATCCGTCTCCAACAAATGTGACCAGTCCATTGCCATTTTATTTACTAACTCGGAGAGCTAGGTCGGTGACTGGTTCGACGGCAGAACTTCCTGCCTGTTGGTGAATTAAAACTTGATCCAACAGAGATAAAGGGTATTAAGTCGCTAAACTAATTTGCGAATATTATTATATAAGCAATATTTTTGTAGTAAATATTGAAATTAATAGATATTATTCCCCTGACATTTTATTATCAACTTATTATTTACTACATTATCAAAAATTTCAATTAATTTTATGCATCAAAATATAATTTGATATAGCTTTATATTATAGAAGTTCAAATATTTAATATGGTTATTATAATTAAGAAATATAATAATTTAAATATATCATTTTACTTATCTTTAACTATTAAATTTGAATATTTATATTATACTGTATTATATTTTAGTTGAGTATTGAATAATACTGAACTAAAATATAATACAGTAAACGTTTGTAAACTAATACTGATGACGTAACTTCTGAGAAGTTCCCAAACTCTCATAGCAAGTTACAAGAATTACTTCGTCTGGCACGGTGCTTGAATGTCCGTATCTCCAGCAATGGAGAGACCCGTGTACAAAAGTAGAACTTGTATAATAATAAGTCAATTTTTTTTATTAGACTCTCACATATAGTGCTCTACTGAAAAAGTCATAATGCATATTGGTGTAATTTAATCAACTCTCATCATTACATCAACTGCTCTAGAGGAAGGGTGGATTACTTTTATGATCCATAAAACTGTTCCAGCACTAAAGAAATGAGTTCATTATAAAGCCGATTAAATTGATAAGCTTATCTGAGCTCAATGAAAAAGTTGATTGGACTCAACAAGAAAATACAATGTTATAATATCTACTTATTTTTTTTCGTAGCATTGGACTTTTTCCGCCAACATACACTAGTAACGTTTCATTTTCATAATAATATGTTACTGTCAGTTATATTGTCTAATTGTGTTGGTTATACAATAGTTCGATTAAAGGGTAATATGAAATAAGGATAATGATATGAAATGAATGCGTAATCGTAACTTTGTAATTTGTAGTAGGTTTTGGTAGAATAGCCACCATTTTATCAAAACGTAACATGACAAGCTGACTAGACCATTCTACGATACTTGATATTATTGTATTTTACTTGACACTGGTATAATAGTTATAACTAATTGTTATCAAAGAAAATAAGAAAAAATGTAACACTATATGGTAACTGATTATCGCCGCCTATCTCATGGACATCTGTAATATCAAAATCATGGCAGATGCACGGCAGATGAGAAGAAGAAGGAAATAAGGGAAATAGAATTTGGAGCTCCGTATTCTTATACTCATTTTACAAAATACAGTAAATTGCACTATCGCCGATATTATGTGAGGGTGATGGCATAATTAGGTTTTTAAAAATAAATCATAGAATTAACTTGAAAAGATATAAATAAAATTCAATAATTTCTACGAAGACGAGAAGGATTTTATTTTTATAAAAAGTATTTCCTCTTAACGTTGACCGCCATGTCGGGTACACTTGCAATAGTCACAGTATTCTGAAGGAGTGATGTCGGGATGCCATTAACCTCGCAGACGATATTTTATTTTAGTGCTGACATGATCGAGGTACTCCCACAGTAAAATGTCCTTAGGGGTGAGATCCAGCGGCTTATTAATGTATCAATATCAGGCCGCGGCAGTCCACTGCTGGACATAGGCCTCACCTAAGGCGCGCCATCTAGCCCGATCTTCGGCTGCACGCATCCAGTCTCTGCCAGCCGCCTTGCGTAGATCGTCGCTCCATCTAGCAGGAGGGCGTCCCACACTACGTTTGCCGAGTTGCGGTCTCCACTCCAGCACTCGTCTACTCCAACGATTGTCGGTTCTCCGACAAACGTGTCCAGCCCATTGCCACTTCTTGCTCATTGCGACTTTGGTTCTCCGGCGAATTTCTTCATTTCGAATTCTGTCTACCAGAGAAACCCCGAGCATAGCTCTCTCCATAACCCTCTGAGCGACTTTCAGCTTGTCGAGGAGACGGACTGTCAGTGTCCACGTTTCGGCACCGTAAGAGAGTACGGGCAGGATGCACTGGTTGACTTTTGTCTTCAGACTTTGTGGTATGGGCGACGAGAAGACTTGACGAAATTTCCTGAACACTGCCCAGCCCAACTGTATTCTTCTCTCGGCTTCTTTCTCGAAGTTGTCTCCGTCCAACCGCACTATTTGGCCAAGGTAAACATATTCTTGGACAACTTTGAGAACTTTACTATCGATCTTGGTCTTATTAATTTGTTATAAAAGAAATCATAAAAAAGCTCCACGGTCTCTCTAGCAGAGGTGCCGCCATCTCGTTGAAATCATGTGCGTGAAGGCAAGATGTTCTTTCAATATAGGCAGAAAATTATCAGTAAACATGCGTTTTCTGATTATTCGAACTTTAAACTAATTTTTCCATCCTACACTGAATACGTGCTTTCATAGCTCCAGCACAACTGAATTGAAATTGTGAATTCTTTATATTTATTTAAATTGTATCAATATCCGCAAACCGTAGTCGAATGTCCACTAAATTAAAATACCATTGCAACGCAAGTCACGACTTAAGTGAATTTTCGCTTTCATTTTATCGAGAACAATTTCTGTCAACGCCCCGATGGGATGTAAAGTGAAATTCAGTGTTGGGCCATTAAATAGTATTGAAATATAGACTTACTCTATGAAATATAGACTTTGTTTATTTCTTAGTTCAACTCTAACATTTGGATGAGTGACGACACCACATCATGCGTTACCACTCTATGGAATCACCTATCTTCAACGGTATTAACAAATCAACGCGTCTAGAACCTTCAAAATATAAGCGGAAAACTTTTTCGAAGAGTATTTTGCTAAAGCCTGCATACAATACTCATCGAAAAAGTTTTCCGATATATAAACAAAAAAAAAAGAATCTCTCATCTGAATACTTCTTTACTCTCTTAGCTTAGAGCAAGTATAAATTTAATTCACATTCAACATTTCGTTTTGTATATGTCCATTTATTGGCTCTAAAATATTACATCCGAATTCTTTACAAATGATATCGCATAATACATAATTTATGTTATTGTATAAAGAAAGATTCAGTAGGAAAGTGCCTCTTGTGCTTGAACATAAGTACATTTGAGGCACTTATATAAAATAATATATTTCATGTAGTTGTCGATTTTGAGGTTTTCTTAGATGTCACCATACTCGTACTGCTTAGGACAATTTCATCACTAAATTATATCATCATCATCATCATCAACAGTCTGTGGCAGTCCACTGCTGGACACAGGGTTTTTCCAAGAAGCACCACCTAACCCGATCTTTGGTTTCACGAGTCCAGTCTCTTCCAGCCGCCCTGCGCAAATCGTCGCATCATCTATCCGAGGGGCGTCTCACACGTCATAACTAATAATTGGCCTCCCTCAACATTGAGGGGTGTTGCCGAAATTCCAACACTTTGCGATATCGCTGGTTTATATTCTCAGGGAGACTGCAGAGTATCAATATAGATCTCACAGAGACTGCAGACTGCAGAATCTATCTATTTGTATTTGCAACCATAGCTACCTTGTTTGAAATCTATGTGGTGCCTCTATTCTAAGTTAGTAACAAGTCGGAAAAAAAACGATAAAAATTTAAAAAAATATATGTATCTCGCTCCAAAGGTGCGTCGCTAGTTTTATGGCCTCACGAGATGGTAATTGTAAATCTTCCCAAATTTTATTACGAGCAATGACAAGGTGGAGCCGAAATCTGTTTGCAAATCGTTTTCATTAACATTGCGGGAGATTTACTCTTTCAGATTAAACTGGGAATATATTGTATATTGACTCGCTTTGAAGTATTTCACCTTTATGTTTAACGTACCTATTTATTTTAAATTCATAATAATGTTATAGCATTTACCTTCACAGAGCGTAAAACACTCTGTGGAGGTAAATGCTTTTTATATATGGTAATTTCTTTATTCATAAATTTTATATATTATATTAAATTACTGTTAAATTTGATTTCATTTTTTTATACTGCTATTACTGTCGTTTTTTTGTTTGTGTTTTTTTATACTGCATACTGCTTGTAATAGCAGTATGCAGTATAAAAAAACACAGATGTCCAAAACTTTTTTATTGTATATTCGGATCATAAAAAAATTCTGCGCCTAATGGCCTATGTCTCACAGCTCTATGACCAATATAAAATATTGTACAGCATTGAAACTGACTGTTTATGAATGATCAGATACATTTTTTTTTTGAAAACTTAAAGTTTATTTGGCTCGGGTGGTAAGTTTTCATTTTACGGTTTGTTATGTTTTTGCTTTTTTGCGTCATATGTACTTCATCATTTGAGTCACACACGTGCGTTGCCGGCCTTTTGTGGATATATATACTTATGTATATATGTGAACGTTTATGTACGTATGTGTTTATATGTATTTAGTTTAGGTAACTTATTATTATTATTGTTTGCTTTTGTACACGTAAAATATATTTCCTATTAAGCCAAAAGT
The DNA here is from genome assembly GCA_031353405.1 of Baronia brevicornis. Classification (NCBI taxonomy): domain Eukaryota; kingdom Metazoa; phylum Arthropoda; class Insecta; order Lepidoptera; family Papilionidae; genus Baronia; species Baronia brevicornis. The sequence goes on along the minus strand of JASFAT010000295.1, from coordinate 93,417 downwards.
TGACTGATAAATTCTTTTTCATTCAATCTTCGACCTTCCGGCATTAAGTCCGCATATCACATAATTCTCTTAATGAGTACGACATGGTGATAGATTGACCAACAGTTGCACCGTTCGTGATAGAAAACTGCAATAGTCGCAGTTTTCTGGCTATCCCCATTCATTTTTTGTAGTGGTAGAGCCACGCTGCAGACGAATACTTTTTAAAGTGGTAGAGTCACGCTGCAGACGAATACTTTGTCAAAAGTGGCATAATATTTGTCTGTAGCATGAATGGGCCGGCTCGCCCGGGGAAGTACCACACTCCCACAGAAAACCGGCTTCTGAGTGGTAGCTTAGCTTCCGCGCTTCGTACGGTGAGCGGCCAAATTTCGGAGGCCCAACACCCTCCCCTCTCCTTCTATCGCCTCCTCCTCCCATTCCCACTCCCATAATGACTATGGCGCTGCGGATGTCTGTGGACGGCATTGGTTGCTTTCCATCGGGTGACACGCCTGCTCGTTTGCCTTCCTATCCCATAAATAATAATTTTTACTTTATGCCCACAACCTATATTTTTTTATAACACGTAGTTCGAAAGGTTTGTTGTCGATATTCTGTAAGTAAAATATAACTTCCCTAGTCGGGCCAATCTATTGGCGCTGCTATAGCACTACCACTAAAATGAGATTATAATGCAATTTCTAAACGTATATTACACGCTCATCATGTAGCAAAGTAAAACAAGATGCAAAATTAGCGAAATAATTCGCTTTAACGATCTGTGCAGCTTAAAATTTGTATGGCGATGTAATTAATATTGTGCGCCATTAAAATAAATTGCCCATTAACTAAGATGCATAGTAAATACTAGTTTTAATTGTTAAAACATTAAAATAACTTTCATTAAGTACTCAATGCAAATGTAGAAATATAAGCATTTGTAGTTAACTTTAATTACTGTAATACATAGTTTTGTATGAAAGCTATTCGAATCGATTTAAAAATTACAATGCAGAGTTGATTAAGATCAGAGGCAAGCAAGGCCAGAATTTATCTCGAAATATGTGTTTAAAAGGAAACAGCACAGTAGCAATGCTCCAATATTTTTAATCTTTACAGCATCAGCTGACGGTCTTTCTACCGCTACACATGCAGTTGATTGTTGTTTTCGTACTTATTTAAACAATAACCCAACACCCACCCCCTCCCACTCCCCTTTCCCCTCCCACTCCCATTATGTCACTTCACTTAAAGGTCGGCAAAGCTTCCACACTGCCTATGGCGCTGCGATTGCTTTCCATCAGGTGACATGCCTGCACGTTTGCCCTCCATTCCATAAAAAAAAACCTAATTAAATTTCATCCGGTGTACTCTAACTATATTTTACATGTTTTCATGCGAGTAGCTGACTTATAATCCCGCCCTCCACGATTCAACTATGTATAAAAGTTTTAGCCGTCGTACTTTTACTTATTTTTTTTACCTTTTTCGCACCCCCACCCACAGCTGACGCTTGATTCACTTATAAGTCATTAGAGATTGAAAAGTTATCACGGCATCGACGTAAAAACACTGCCTAAAATGATTGCTTTACATCAAGCGATACGCATGTTTGCCTTGCCGTTCCATTAAAACTCCACGGTTGGACATTGTCCTGTCTCACAAATGAAGACGATTTACCATCATTCTTGTAGAACTAATTGGGGATTTTTATTACTACGGTAGACATTGCTTCCAGCATCGTTTCGTACCATAGCCTTTGCCATTAGTAATAGATCCATCGCAGCACCAATGGGCTGGTTCACATGGTCGATCAGGAAAGTAAGGTATTCTTACGGAATATCAGCGTCGAGTGGCTTTATTTTACCTCCGTAAGGCAGCCCGTCTGTTCCAACGACTGTCGGATCTGCTACAAACGTGACCAGTTCATTGCCACTTTAGTTTGCTAATTCGAAAAATTATGTCGGTGACTTTAGTGACGAGTACTGGAATGGGGACCGTATCTCGGCAAACGTAGTGTGGGACACCCGCCGCGTAGATGGTGCGACAATATGCGCAAGGTGGCTGCAAAAACTGGATGCGTGAAGCCGAAGATCGGGCTAGGTGGCGCGCCTTGGGTGAGGCCTATGTCCAGTAGTGAACTGCCGCAGGCTGTTGACTGAAAGCCGCCCGTAGACTTCTGCTGTGCCATATGCATTGCAGAAGCGTTGTCAGCCTTTAAAAAATATGTAGGATTGTTTTTTGAATGTTCTAATCTCAGCAGTTTGAAGACATCGCTGGAGGTAACTGGTCGTACAGAGTAGTGATGCGTGAAAAGAAGTTTTGGAAAATTTGGTTGCTTACCATCAGGGAACTCGCTTGGTCATGTGCCTACTTTTTCCGTAAAATAAAACCATGAGAAGAAATAGTGTAGCCCATAATATGTTTATATATGTATGGTTTTATATAGTATGTATTGCTATGTAAATTATTATTATATTTTGTTGTTGTACACTTATTTCTATCCTCACAGCTTATCTTATCTCTCTTTCACTCCTGGGTTTCCTGGAAGAATACTCAATTTTGAGTTAAGCTCGCCCTTGTACATCTTCTTTCCCTTTAATTCTTGAATGTCGTGTTTCATGTGTACAATAAAGTATTAAAAAAGTATAAGTGAAAGTAAAGTGATATGAAATGAAATTAGTGTTCTCACATTCAAGTATTAATTTAAATTTATATATGTATAATTAGCTAGTTTTGAAGAGATCACGTAACGTATCTACTTCAAAACAATTTGGAATTGTAAGTAATTGGAAAAGCTTTTAAGTTCATCGCAGATTACTTACTAGCTTCACGTACCCGTTACAAACATGGAGTGATGCCAACTGTGTTCTCTACCTAGAAATGATGACGGTGTATCTTTTGTTCATTAAAGCTTATTGCAATTTCATGCAAGAATGAAACAAGAATGGTTCATGAAACTTACGCAATTGAACAGAAATTTTTTTTTAACTTCAAAGTAGTAGTAGTCACATTGAAATAAAAGCGTCAGCCTGCGACAGTCATTGAAAGAAATAGGCTTGCGAATTTTTTTTATAACAGCCCATATATGTCCCACTGCTGAGCACGGCCCTCTCCATTTCTGGATGAACGGACGTTAACCCACCACGCTTGTCCAAAGCGGATTGGCGGGGTTACCAGACTCAGAATAAATATTTGTAATCCATACATATATTTATTCTGATACGGGAATCCGTGACTATTGACTCCGCGGGCGGAGGGCCCCGCCACTGAGCCAGTTGGTCGTCAAAATTCCGAAACCCTACACCAATTAGCTGCGGGTATCTATACTATGTTAGTAAGTCCTTTATTTTGTTCAACGTTACAGAAAATACAAAATATGGTGTTAAGAGATTTTTGTGTGTGAAAAAATAAATAATTTCAATATTAAAATCGGAATGGTCTTTATCATTATCTACGTTTCAGTAAAGATAACGTTTCTCCACTAAAATGTTAAATAGAACGCCCGCTTTAGTCTTTGTTGCATAAACATGACGTGAAATGGATGAAAAAACAATGGCAAGCGAGAAGAGACGCGGACAATTGAGCCAGATGAGGAATCGACCTCGATACAAGTGAAGGGAGAAGAAAATGGGACGTTTTGACAATAAGTCGTATTGAATAATTCAGGTAGATTTTTTTTAAATAAGATATGAGAATTGTATGAAAAATCGTTTCAGTACCATTCTAGTCTATGAAACTATTAATTAAAATTAATTTTATTTTTCGTTTTGTACTATATATTTGTATTATAAATATATAAATTACTGTATGCAATAGCCCAGTTGGTAAGAATTGGGCTAACGTCGTACAATCGTATTTTCCATTGATCCATGGTTTATCCATTGGTATGGTTAACAAGAGTTTATAGTTAAATATAAATAAAGTTATTAAAAATATTTCAAGTCTTATAAAAACGAATTGATTTACAATAAATTTAATTTAATGTTAATTATTTACGAACGTATATGCAAATATATTTTTATGTAGAATTCTTCATTTAATAAGTTATTTTTTTATTATAAAAAATAGCTTATCATACATTTTAAATTAAGATAATAAATTCTTCAATAAACGTTTAACTTTTGTGATGTATCGATTTTTTGTGATGTCTCACAAAAAATTTTGCCTCTATGTAATAAAAACGCTTGACACGCTTCGATTATTTTAGAGTAGCAAGGAACGTAATTGTTAGTTAGCGTCTACCAGTTTGACGCGACTTCGAGGGCCTGTGTGCGACAAGCGACGGATGAAAGGCGAGCCGCCATTACAGTGTCGGAAAATGATTATGATTTGTTTATAATACTATATAATATAAACATAACAACGCCCGGACTCATATTTGACAATGGGGTTACTTATGTAATAACGAATTACTATAAAATTGAACAAATAAAATTTATTAAAAAAAAAATAATGAGTATAAAAAAAATAAGAATAATTTTGTGATCTATCGGCTGTCAAAGATATCACGGAGCGATCGCTTTAATTGATGTATTTTGATATTGAAAATATCGAACGTTTATGTACCGTGGTCAATAAATATATTATTGTATAGGCGACAAATGCGTACCATGGGATTATAATGGGATATATTGTTAAGATAAGATCTAATACTAAACATTTTATGGGGATTTCGTGTTCCGATGCAGGTGTTAAAATTTAAAAGTGAGAGCAGATTTGGAGAGTCAATATGCGAGTGAATTATTTTTATTATAAGTAAATTAAATCATGGCGATCACGACGCGATTTTAGTGACTGCATATTATATTTTCGCAATCTGTTTTCGTATGGTTTAAGTGTACGATTTTAATGATTTCTATAATACAACGTATTATTAACTATCGAAGAAAATGTGTAGAATTATTAAATGTGTAGTTGAGGGAGGACCATATCCTATAGTATTAGTATTCTTTCTATTATAACAAGTATTTTATGAGGGTAATTCTCGCTTATTTCATGGCATGTAGACAGAGTTGGAAATTCGTTACGATTTTCAGGTAAAATCAAATTATATTGCTTTGCCTTTACCTAACTATAAATTAATACAATAGACTCGTGCAATCTAACTGCACCATTTCTAGTTCGCTATTAATAAAGATTACTGTGACAGAAATGGACCAAACTAATACTTAGTGTTGGGCCATGAAAAGTAAAAATATTGTGGTTAAAGAATTTCTCTTTGTGATTGTTTTATAGCATTATGCCAGCGATAGAGTAAGCCGTTATAGTATTGATGTACTTTTCTCTGGCACAGAGTCATTGTTCGTGCTCACCGTCCCAGGACACGTTTTCATTGAGTATTTTTTTATAGGATAATAAGGCAAACGAGCAAGCTTGTCGCCTGATGGAAAGCAATCAACGCCGCCCATGAACATCCGCGACACCTAGGTATTACGGATGTGTTGCTACCTAAAAAGTTATAGTCTTGTTTTCTCAAGGAACCAATGTCGCATTGATATGGAAATACCTTTGAAGGTAGTTGATTCCACAGTGATTAGTGCAGTGTTATATAGGAGGTAACTTCAATTCTGTTCAGACTTATAGCGCGAATTAACAACAATAACCGTGTACTTCTATTTGCATAAACTTACATAGTGTCTTTGTGTAATTCAGGTGTCATTTTCTGCTGTATAATTAAGACATGGAAGTGAAATGATGAGAAATTAATCTATATATCGTTGTATATTGAAAGCATGTGGAACATTTTAATCTAGCAAACACTGCTTCTCAGATTGAAAAAGTTGCCTTTAGCGGTATTTCCCTATCAATACAACAAGAACAAGGTTCCAACCTTCAAAAACCAAGCCTAATTTTATATCAAAGGTCAGCAATGCATTTATAGTAGTTTGTTTCCGTCAGGTAACACGTTTGCTCGTTTGCCTTCTTATCCCACAAACAAATAGTCCGGTGGCTGGATATGCCACATATTTTTCTCGTTTTATGAAGAAATCTCTCCATTAAAGAGGTATGTATTATTCTTTTTTAATATTTACAATTTACATTAATATTAATTTTTTAACTGATAATCTAAACAGCGTCTGGACTCTGAATTAATAACCCAAAACAGCACAGCGGTGACACTGCTAGCTAAAGAAATTTCCGTATCAATATAAATAGTAGTACACTTTGCAGGTATTTATTCTAAGTCTGGTATTTTATCCTTTCCATTTGAGGGTTTAATAGTACACATGAAGGCTTTTTTTTCTCTATGTTAATATTAAAAAAAGTACGTAAACAAATATACTATGAAATACGTAGACACATTAAATCTTTATTATTATTAAGTTTTTGGTGGGCCAAGATACCTTACACTAAATTCATATTTGAGAACGCAGAAAATAAAAGAAAAAGTTTTGGCCTACAACTAAGATGCAACTATTTATAATTTAGTTATTCTTATTTCACATATAAATGAATACACTTTGTATTTGGTACAAAAGTGGGTTATAACAAAAAAAAAGTAAAATATATATATATATATATATATATATATATATATATATATATATATATATATATATATATATATATATATATATATATATATATATATTGTCATAATCCAGTTTTCATGGCTGCACACTTAGTCTAAAGTTTCTGCGTCCACAGTTATTATCGGCAAGTTAAGCTGTTGAAATTTAATGTGACATAAAATAGGTAGACACATTAATTAAATAGGTTCTTTCGTTAAATTCTTAGCAATATTTAACGAAAGAACAGATCACATTGTGTTATTCAAATATTATTTTTTATCGATCTGAATGACTGTTAAATTAATAATGGATAAACCACTTTATCTATAAGCACCCATGTGACTTCAAGGAGCTTATTTCTTATATAACTAACTATAATTAAAAAAAATGCATTTTAATAAATTATTTAATCCTTACAAAACATAAATTATAAATAAAAATAACTTTTATTTCAGGCAGAAGCTAATGAATAATAAATAAACTCTTATATTTTTATAGACGACCGATTGGCTCAGTGGCGGGGCTCACCGCTCGCGGTGTCAATGGTCGCGGGTTCGATTCCCGCATCGGAATAAATATTTATATGGATTTTTAAATGTTTATTCCGAGTCTGGTAACCCCCCCAATCCGCATTTCCTTTCCTGCTCCTTCCTTTCTTCTCTATCCTTTCCCTTCCTCTCCGCCAATCCACGGTCTGCCGTGCCAATGGATGCGTGGCTAGGGGCGAGCCTAGTCGTAAACGTGCCGATCGTCCCGGGGTCGGGCTCCCCCGGGGACTATGGTGCCTTACCTCAGCATGCAGGGCTCTGCTGGGGCTGACCTCCATCCTCCCTTGCGGCTCGTGGGATTCACTAAAGACGAATTTAATATACCTAATTTGTCGAAAATGACGGCGACGTGGTTCGCCACCCGTCACGTCCTGATTCTCACGAGGGCGAAAAGCGACCAATGACGAGCCGTTTCGCTGCGATGAATGGCAGCGGATGGAGCTCTGTGGTCTCTGCCAACCCCTGCGGGGGATAGGCGTGAATATATATATATATATATATATATATATATATATATATATATATATATATATATATATATATATATATATATATATATATATATATATATATATATATATATATATATATATATATATATATTAAGGCCTCCTTCTTAAGCTGGTTACAGTCTGATCTATCCACTTTCGTAGAGCCGATAGTTTAGAGTAAACTCCAGGGTAGTCAGGCCGGGCGCATCCGTAACCCCAAGATACAACTCCAACCAGTTTTCCATTGTAAACCATTGGACCACCACTGTCACCCTGAAAATGTAAAATAATTTTAATTCCATTTTATTCCTGAAAATGAAATGGAAAGAATATAAGGAAAAAAACAACAAAATAGGTTTTTATTCTGTTTTTTTTCCGTGTAAACTTTTTAATAGATAAATCCCTTAGTTTTTATGGATTTCATTCTATTATTTATATTAAAAGTAATTATATTTTGTCATAAAAAGTTTTAAGTACAATTTATTCGACGAGAGAAATCTTAATTTATATAAATTATTTTCAAGCAACAGTTCGTTATCAAGCAACTGGTCCATGTTTCAATTGTACTACACGTTTAAATAAAACCTCATATCTGTGACAATATTAATGACGTACCACGTTTGATTTGTCATAAAATATATATTTAAAATATCATTGAGGGCAATGTGAAGGAAGAAAAAAGAAAGAAAATTTATAGATCAATTTAAAGAAAGCGTACCCGCCCATAGACTTCTGCAGCACCATAAGCAGTGCCAGCTTTCGTAGGGCGAGCGGCTGAGTTACGGAGGCTTAACACCATCCCCCTCCCCCTCCCCTCCGACTCTCATAATGACACTTTCCTTAAAGCTCGGCAACGCTTCCGCACTGCCTATAGCGCTGCGGATGTCTATGGGCTCTTTGATTGCTTTCCATCAGGTGACACCTGCTCGTTTACCTTCCTATCCCATCAAAAGGACTCCGTTGGCTCAGTCACCTAGAGAGGAACGTGTGACTAAACGGGTATACAAGGTACCCTTTCGTAAATGCGATTCGATCGCCCTAGGTATCGATAGGGCGATGTAATGACCGATATCCTAAGCAAGCTTTGGGCAGATAATTGATCAGTGACGAGATGTCGTATCGGAGGCCAGGACATATTTTACGGTCATTGTGCCGGCGAAGTAAGTTTTTTGTTTCGTAAGCAAAAATATATTTTACCTGACAGGAATCTTTACCGCCTTCTGGCACTCCAGCGCACAGCATTGTTGGTGTAATGCTGTACAGATGCGAGTAGGCTTCAATACAAGCTTTCATGCTTACCGTCGGCACTAACACCATTTGTAATGTCGAAGGGTAACCACCATTTTCCTATAAGTAATAAAATCAATATAAAAAACGATAAACCCTGAGTCGTTGATGCTATTCATAAACATCAGTTTGTGGTAGGCTACTGTAGGCATAGGCCTTGTCTGATGCACACCACGTAGCCCGCTCTTCGTCTATCCACTTTTTGCTAGCTACCCTGTGTAAATCTCATTCCATTTTGCCGAAGGGTATCTCGCTAAACGTTTTTTAAGAGTCGATTTCCACTCTTGCACTCTTTCACCATATAGAGCGCTCCAAAAAAATGATTAGACTAATTTCTGGCGTTGAATTACACTACTACAAAATTTGACGCAAAAAAAAAATAGGAGGGCAAACAAGCAAGCGTGCCACCTGATGGAAAGCAATCAACGCCACCCAAAGACAAACGCGACACCGTAGTAGTCGCGGAAGCGTTGCCGACCTTTTAGGTACGTGTAGGCTTGTTTTTTGGAGGTGTCGTATCGGTTCGGAAAGACCATCAAAGGTAGCTCCAGGTAGGTTCTACAGAGTAGTGGTGCGTGGAAAGAAGTTTCGAGAGAAGCACACCGTAGTAGATCGCCACTCATCCACATGGTGGGAATGAAACTTTTCTTTACTGCGAGTTGTGAGGTTGTGGAATTCGGCGGCGGGATTTATTCCAAACAATTCTTCGGAGCACTCCTCATGCTATAAGCCGTAAGAAATGCTCAGAGATGAGATATCGCTCCACAGCGCTAGAGAATCAAGCCGATCGGTGAGATTTTGGTCATCTTGGTTTCTTCTGAAACTTCTTTCGACGCACCACAACTCTGTCGATTTGAAGATACAATATTGGTACATACAGAGCCTACATTTTTCTCAAATGTCTTTATGTGTCGTTGATTGCTTTCCATCACATGACAAGTTTGCTCGTTTATATTTCGATCCCTTAAAAATATTGGCATGTAAACACTTGAGAACATTTTGGTAAATAAAGGTGAAAGACATACCTTTATGGTTCCCCATCCAGAAACCATGGTCATTTCTCCATCTTCAATTTTTTCGCCTTGCTTGATCATAACGATTGGGAAGACACTTTCATTGAATTGTAATAGCTTGGACAGGCGCAACAAAGCTACATCACTGTCCATGCTTGTAAATGTGAAGTGGGGATGCCAAACCAAATCACCTACTGGATATAGCTCCCCACCATCTCTGTTTGACGATGACCCTACCCGAACATATAAATCTCCTGGCTTTGCACTGAAAAAAAAAAAATAAAACACTTTATTTTACTAACTCTACACTAGGTTATCTTTTATAACGAGTATATTTTATATATGTATGTTGCTCATATATGTCCAACTGCTGGGCATGAACTTCCCCATTTCTGAAGGAACGGAAATTAACCTATTACGTTTGTCTATGGCGGATTAGCAGAATTATAGAGACTTGGGACAAAAAATCTGTAGGCCTTCGAATCGAACCTTCCATAATTTATACCGTGAGCAGTAGATACAATTATAAAAAAATACATAAACAAACACGAAACAAGAATAAATATCCTCATCATATACTATACAAATATTGATTCCGATAATATGTACACAAAACAAATATTTATGCCGAGACATCGGTCAAAAATCAAACCCGCAACCTCTTACTCAGAGCAGAAACCTGCGGGTCTCAGTGAAGTATTGCGAGTCTTAATGCTCCAGCAATCTCTCTTGAACAAGTGTGGTGAATTATTATTCATTCTTCCAGAAATATAATAGCTTTATACCCATTTGTGGGTCATATATAAGGTGGCTTTGTAGCCATTTGTGGGACATATATAGGGAGGCTTTGTAGCCATTTGTAGTACATATATAGTGAGGCTTTCTAGCAATTTGTGATACATATATATTGAGACTTTGTAGCAATTTGTGAGACATATATAGTGAGGCTTTGTAGCCATTTGTGGGACATATACAGTGAGGCTTTGTAGCCATTTGTGGGACATATACAGTGAGGCTTTGTAGCCATTTGTGGGACATATATAGGGAGGCGTTGAAGCCATTTGTGGGGCATATATAGGCTTTAAGAAAAGGTATTTTGAACTCACTCGACAACACAATGCGCCGCAGTTAATATTAAATCACTTGCAATTATCGAACCGCCACAATTGTGGTAGCCTCTCTTGACCAACGAAACCTGGTATGGTGCCGATGTTATATCAATGTCTTCGCCACCAACGATCCTCACATCTTCCACTGCTTTCGTTATCGAACGCGAAGCTAAAAGAATAATTTTTTATCAATCAGAATTTTGATAAAAACAAGCGGACAAATGATCTCGCCTACTTGTTACAATTTATAGCAAAGCAGGCAAACGAGTAAGCGGGTCACCTGGTGGTAAGCGATGACCGCCGCCTATAGACACACGAACACACACAAACACTTCCCTTGAATGCTCCTATTTAATAATCACGTAGGAACATTACAGAAGATGAAAATGTTCCACATTTGCACAGTTCATGGCATAAAACTGCGATGTTATCGCAGGTAATGTGGATGGAACATATTTTTCTGGCGCGTAGTGCGATAGTGTTCATAACATTCCCGTAATAAAATCAAAAAAAGGGGAAGGAGGGTTTGGCCTCCGGAACTCCAATCGCTCACCGTACGAAGCGCGGTAGCTAAGCTACCACTCAGACACCGGTTTTCTGCGGAAGTGTGGTATTTCCCCGGGCGAGCCGGCCCATTCAAGCTACAGACTAATATTATGCCATTCTTGACTTCGTCTGCAGCGTGGCTCTACCACTACCAATACATAAATTAAAATAAGATGAAATTTAAAAAAAGATCGTAAATTGATTATTAAATATTACTCACCCACTAAACTAAAAGCGATAAACAGCAGGAAAGGAATATACATGGTGAGGCTATACCAGAAATCAAATACAACACCTGCTTAATAAGATCGTTATTTATACATTAATTTTTATTTACTTTTGTAATCACCAAAGTGTAAATCAACAGTCAGTGATAGCGTTAACCTTTCACAAGGATAACTAAGATGTTTAGGTAAAAGTTTTTGATACGGGAAAAAACTTAGTGCAAGACATTACTCTTAGTTCTATTCTCGAAGTTCATATTCATATATATTCTTTCATAAATATACATTCTTTCACTGTCTGCATTGGTCGTCATAATTCAAATAAAATACTACCTCTTACACTATCATCGATGACGCTTGTTATTAATTACCCCCAGAGTGTTTATTTTCTTGGTTTATTAACTGTATGTCTATTGATACTTAATTCTCTTTATTATATATTCAAATTGATTTTCTGTTTATTTTATTTACGAGTATATAGGTAAAGGGAACACAAAAATATAGATTCGATCTAGAATTTTTTTTCCCGCAACCAACAAAATAGTTACGAAAAAGACCGTATTTTTATGGGATAGGAGACAAAATGAGCAGGCGTATCATGATGAAAAGTAATCAACGCCGCCCAAAGACATCCGCAGTAACACGAGAATTGAAGAAGCGTTACCAACCTTTGTGAATCGGGAGAACTTGTTTTTTGAAGGTTCCAATATCGTATCTGGGGTAGCTGATGTAGAGGTGCAAAGGTTGAGTTGAAGCAGAGGTAAGGTGCAGAGGTAGCTGGTTCCACAGAGTGGAACTATTCGAGAAATTCGAGAAAAATGCAATGTCGCCATTCATCCAGATGGAGGTGATAAAACTTTTCTTTGTGCCAAGTTGTGCGATAATGAAAATCAGTGGGCGAAATTATTCCGAACAAATTCTCGGGGCGCTCCCATTAGCAAAATCAATGAAAGATACTGAGAGTTTAAAAACTCCTCCGCAATTCCAAGTAATCTGATTCTTCGTCGGATTTCAAGTTGCAACCCACGGACATCTGCAACACTAAGGATACTGCCGATGAGTTATATAGCCTGGACAGGGGTGGCCAACCAGAGAATCGCAATTGACCGGTCAATCACGGCTATTAGTCCAGGCTAAGATTTGAGGATTAAGAGAATTTTTTTTCCTCTTAATTAAATAAAAAAAAAAAACTAGTTGAATACTGTTTCAATAACTTAGAATTTTGTTGTTTATGTATTTCGACGTATTCCACAATCGTCCTTGACATTTTGCAACTGACGCATGATGCTGAGAAAATAATAATTAATTAGATTAAGATATAAAACACAATGTATTATTGTACCTAGTATTATAATTACTTATAAATAAATAAAAGTTTTATCTCTTTTTCTCTTAATATTGTGCGAAACTGTATTGTTTATTATAAAAATAAATAAATTTCTTATGTAAATATATACATATTTATTTGTACATATATATGCCAATGTATAAAATGATACAATGTTAATATGGTGAAGAATTTTTTATGTTATTAATCGCACAGTAAGTAAACAGTGGATGTTGAGTCTAGTTACGTTTACCCCTGGTCTAAGGTAAGGTGTGACGTTACTTTTGTCTAACTCTTCGATTTAAATCAAGATTTAGCAACAATTGTTTGAAATGCCTGCATCTTCAAAAACACAAAAGTATGAAGCTTACTTAAAAGTCTAGAATATCTTTATTGGAACCCAAGCATTTATTTAATTTAAAAGTATGAAATATTTATGCTATAGTAAGGCAAAAAAGTGAGGTACGCTCCCTGGCAAATGCAACGAAAATCTGTACAAGGCGGCTGGAAGATTCGATGAGTGTATTGTAGCTAAAGATCCAACAAGGTGGCATACCTTGGAAAAGGCCTATCCAGCAGTGAGCTGCCATGAGTTAATAATGAAGGCATGATGATGTTGAAGCCAAAGCGTAAGGGCATCACCCGAAAAAAGAAATCGACTATGACGCGCTCTATAATACAAACATTTATAATACACAATGCATATCAAAAACGCAGCCGACCTTTGAGGAGGGATGTTTTTTTAAATATTTCAATATCATATCAGTTCCACAGTGTGATAGTGAACTTTAAAATTTTTTTATGAAAGTATTTGTGTTCTGTTATCTCTTTACCTTACATACCTTTAAAGATTATATCAAATCTGAAAACCTTTATACAAATACCCTTGACACGAAGACCCAAAACCTTGAAAAAGATAAGGTTGAAAGTCATCATTCATAATATATATTTCGGGATAAAATCAAGTTCAATGTCTGTAACTAACTGAATGAGGTATAAAACCTATTATTTTTGATACTTTAACGTTTCGTCTTTTTAAAAACACTAATAAATAAATACTAGATCGGTTATATACTTATAGATGCTAGGATTGTAACAAAATTTAAAAATAATATTTTAAAATATCATTAACAGTCTATGGCACTCCACTACAGAATACGTGTCTTCCGAATGGTGCGTCACTTAGTCCGATTTTCAGCTACACGAATCCGGTCTCTGCCAGCCGCTCTGCGCAGATAGTCGCTCGATCTTGCAGGGTGGCGTTTTAAATTACGTCTGCCGAGACCAACGACCAACCAATGGTTGTCGGTTTTACGATAAACGTGTTCAGCCCTTTGCCACTTAATTCTGCTAACTTGAAGAGCTATGGTGGTAACTCTGGCTCTCCGGTGAATTTCTTCGTTCCAAATTCTATTCACTAAAGAGAGAGATAAAACCAATGTTCAAAGCATGCTATTTTATTGGTATGAGACGGGGAAATTCACTAAACAACTCTAAGTTTTTATCAATACTAATAAACAATAACATTAAAAATCTCGTACACTCTTCTCACATCTTCTGGTTGACTACTTTGGGCGACGTAGAACTCTGGAAGTATTACAGTTTTCAGATACAGCGTCGAAGATAAAGCTGTTAAGGATTTTTAATATAATCCTTTCTCTAAGCGAATCTGGAGACGAAATAATATTCTAATACACCGAAAGCAAACGTATCAGCTTTACTTCGAGTTATAATAACCTGAAATGCACAAAACAGATAGGAATAACACAACTTTATATCAGTCGACTGGGGCACTTAGGATAACAGATGAGAATGAACATGATGATAAGAAGAGACTCTTAACTGAAGTGTAAACCAGCATTACTGTTACAAATAAATTATAAATAGATACACAAAACTAGTAAATTATATATAGATAACTGGTTAATTTATTTCTTTAAACATGATCACACATCTGATAGTTAAAATTATTAAATACTCATTGAGCCAATAATGGATTGATTTCTTTTATGGGATACGAGACCAAACAAGCAACCGTGTCGCCTGATGGAAAGCAATCGACGCCACCCATAGACAACCGTGACACCGCAGGAGTTACGAAAGCGTTACCAGCCTTTTAGGTATGTGTAGACTTGTTTTTTGAAGGTGCCAATGTCGTATTATAATCATTTTTAAAATAATAGTGATATTACTAACTCGCGTATATTTTTTATTCTATATTTTTTTACGACTTTAATCATCTATGGTTGCTTTTTGAATGAATCGATATATATTTTTTTAATTAGTTAAAACACATGATAGTGACAAAAAGATAGTCAAAAAGTTATTTCGCTATTACTGTAGCATGGCGTTCCCTGAATAAGTACTCGATCGTTGAAAGGCGTGCTGCTTATTTGCAAATAAAACATACTCTGGAACAGAGACAATATTATTATATATCTCTCTCTAGTCGATCCTTCATGTCTGAAGATCGCATTCATCACACTTTATCCAGCGGTTCGTAAGGCTCTTCCATTTCATGACAAGCTGTTTTCTTCGTGATTTTCATGGTGAGTTTTGTTACGCATATAAATAAACATAATTGGCGACTTTATTTTAAAATAAGCGTATATTAATATAATTTTATATACATAAAAATTTAGTTTTAACTAAAATTACTAACAATACTGTTATATTTAGTCGAAAATATTTTAGTATTTATATAATGATGGGTTTGCTTTTCATATAGGTTCCTCAAGCCTTGATTCCAGTATATTACTTTCCACGATTTGGATGCATGTAGCCGTTACAGTGATTTTTTCTCGTCAACGTGCTTATTTTATCTCCCTATACTTCTTCTCCATATGAACTTTACCATGCCAAATCTCACACTCTACCGTGACCGGAATGTGCTCAAAAAGAGGTATAAAGCCAGTTTCTTCACGTATTAAATATTTTTTATGGATTATAGATGCAAACGAGCAAGTGTGTCGCCTGATGAAAAACATCCAACGCCGCACAAAGGCATCCGCATTATCCTAGGCACTGCAAATACATTGCCGGTTTTTGAGATAGAAATAGGCCTGTTTTTTGAAGGTTCCAATGTCGTATCCGTTCGGAAACACCGCTGAAAAATTATAATAGGTGATTTATCCTGTTATCTAATAAAAAAATATTTGATATATCATCATCATCATCATCAATACGGAAGTTCACTGCTGAGCATTTGTTTCCTTCGAAATTGAAATTGTTGCCGTAATCTCCACGCTTGATGTGCGGATTGGAGATCGTAGATTGGTTTTTGTCCTCAGGTAAACTCCTACAGGAAGATAGGAATAGCACCATATTACGGTAACCACAGAGTAAAAATTCATAACATATGAAAAATAAATAACATGAATAATACATAACTCAATAAAAAAAAATCATTATTTAAAAATGAATTATGAGAACATATTATTTTTCAAATTTGTTTTTCGTTGATCTTAGCAAGGTAATCTGAATGTATTATGTATGTATGTTACCAATCTACGTTTGCGTTGAACAAGCGTTATTATGTCCATTCTTCTACAAATATAATAGATAACCGAGTTTATATACGTAGTAGTACTTAGGTATGCAATATAATTCAAAATTGCACAAAATATACGACAGGTTTGTATAACAATACGTCTGTTAGACGATAAAGCCATCACGAACACCATTTATTGAACGTAATTGGAAGTAGAAAGAAAGAAAAAGAATTTAGCATTTCTCAAGCTATTCTTCTGTGTTTTTCATATTTTTTTTATTCGTTAACCTTCCCTGTATGAGAGCGAACGAAATAAAAAAAAAATATTCAAAATGGTCGAGCTTTTTTTGAGTATTAGCGAGACTAACAAAATAGCTCTCCATTTTTATATATTTATATAAAAGATTATGTGTTTATATTTTATACATAATATTGTATTAAATAAAACAATATTTAATTTATGAATCGTGTAATTTACAGCTATAGTATAAATAAGTAAAAAAATACAAGAAATAAATACATTAAACTACAAACTTAAATGTTAGTCGATTGTTAATACTCAGTATTCCTTAGTACGTGATTTCGTCTTAAGCTAACAATGTTCTGATCTATCCAGTCACGAAGAACTGACAGTTTGGCGTACACTCCGGGATAGGTTGGTCTTGCACATCCCAAGCCCCAGGAGACGACTCCAACTAGCTTGCCGTTATAAACCATGGGACCTCCGCTGTCACCCTGAAACACATTTTATTGATTGATCCGAAACATATACGTTTTTTTTAATTATTCATATACACTCTACAGATAAGTTCGGGGATTCCCCATTTTTGGAGGTATAGTCACTAATCCACCATGCATGTCCAAAGCGGATGTGTACCGAGTCATGGAATTAATACCTGTAAGCAATACTTACATCAGGATAAATGCATTCATCGTACAAAATGCAGTAACACAGTATAATGTAACCACTTAATGCTTATAATTTTTTTTTATGGTATAAGGTGGCAAACGAGTAAGCGTGTTGCCTGATGTAAGGCAATCAACGCCGCTCATAAACATCTGCAATACCCTAAGCATTACAAATGCGTTGCTGGCTTTTAAGAAAAGAGAAAGCTTGTTTTTTGAAGGTTCCAATGCCGTATCAACCGAATAGCTCAGTGACGAGGCACCCACGGAGTCAATGATCACGTGTTCGATCCCCGCATCGGAATAAATATATATGGCTTACAGATATTTATTCCGAGTTTGGTAACTCCACTAATCCGCATTAGACAAGCACTGTCATACCATGTGTATCGTGGTGGGGTAACGTCCTTTCCTTCAGAATAGAAGAGGCAGAAATGCTCAGCATTTTTTTTCATAGACCATATATGGTCTATGAAAAAAAATTCGGGTAGGAAACACTGCTGAAGGTTACTGGTTCCATAGAGTAAGGTTGTGTGGAATAAAGTTTTGGGAAAAACGCACCAGTTGTTAATCCGGTTTATATGGTAGATGAGATGTGGTATTTCCCCATCGAGCCGATCCAATAATACTATCTTGGCTCAATCAATATTATACCAAACCAAAAGAGAACTGAACCCTAATGTTTACCTGACACGAGTCCTTGCCTCCTTCTGGAAATCCAGCACACAACATTGTTGGTGTGATGGTGTACATTTCAGAGTAAGCGTCATCACAAACGTTAAAACTGACAATAGGTATCTTCACCATCTGTAAAGTTGTAGGATAATACCCGTTTTCCTGAAAGTTAACAAGAAAAACGTGAATTTCGTAATCGATACAGATGGTCACAGCGTATTCAAAAATCACAAAAATCACAGAAATAACAATATTAAAAAATTAAAATCAAATGTTTTTTTTTTGATCGGATTCAATATTTTTTCAAATCCAAACCGTAGTTAATAAATAAAAAAATAATAACACAACTAATAGGAAATAAATAAAAAAATAATAAGGATTAAAATATTTACCATTATACTACCCCATCCTGAAACCATAGTCATGACACCGTCTTTAATTTCTTCACCTTGTTGTACCATTTCAATGGGTATGACACTTTTACTGTATTTCAAGGGTTTAGAGAGCCATAATAAAGCTACATCACTATCCATGTTAGTAAATGTAAAGTTGGGATGCCAAATCATGTCACCCACTGGATATAGCTGCCCACCAATTCTGCTCGACGAAGATCCTACTCGAACTGAGAAATCACGTGGAGATGTCCTGAAAAAATGCAAATATATTTGCAGACATGTAAAAAGGGTTTTTAGAGGACTCGAACGAAATCGAAACTGTTGATTCGATTGACTGAAAGTATTTCAATTTAAAGTATTTTAATTTGGTCTGAAAGTATTTTAACTTGGTCTGCAAGTATTTCAAATTGGTCTTAAATTACTTCACCTAGGCTTGAAGGTGTTTTGATATGGCTTTTATTATTTATTAATTTTAAAATAATTATCGATCGCAATGCCGTAATAATTTATTATATAATACAATTTTGGCACTTTGGTTTTAATTTTAAGTTCCTTCCTGTAATTCATCATTACTATCATGACATAATATTTTAACAAATTTTACAATAAATATAACATATATACCACCACGAACCTTACCTTATATCTTGAACAGTATTTTACAAACAGACTGAAAATTTTTCAAGTCCTTAATTCTTTTCTTATTCCAGTCTCATTAAAGAACTCGCTAGTCAAATATATTCAAATTGTAAATAACGATTGATATAATATATAAAATTTTTAAATACATAATATACAATTTTATTTATACTTTCCATATGTGTTGAACCACCACCACTCTATGGAACCAGCTGCCTTCGATGGTCTTTTCGAACCGATAAAGACATTGCCACCTTCAACAAACAAGACTACACATGCCTAAAAGGCCGGCAACGCTTTCGTGACTCCTGCGGTGTCGCGGTTGTCTATGGGCGGCGTTGATTGCTTTTCATCAGGCGACATGCTTGCTCTTTCGCCCTCCTAACCCATAAAAAATGTGTAGGTTAAATATACCCGCAGTTCAAAGCTTTTGTAACTTACCCCGCAACACAATGTGCTGCAGTTAATATGAGATCACTTGAAATAATCGAACCACCACAACTGTGTTGTCCCCATTTGATCAAAGAGACCTGGTAAGGCGCACTTGTAATGTCAATGTCTTCACCATCGACGATTCTCACATCCTCTTTTGTTTTCGTTGTTGGCAATGATCCTTAAATTGAATTTAAATTATTGAATTTTATACTAATATATGACGACCAAGAGGCGGGGCCCTCCGCTCGCGGAGTCAATGGTCGCGGGTTCGATCACCGCATCGGAATAAATATATGTATGGATTACAAATATTTATTCCGAGTCTGGTAATCTCAATCCTCATTGGACAAGCGTGGTAGCTTTTCAGTTTAACGTCCGTTCCTCCAGAAATGGAGCCTCAGCATGCAATGCAGCCATGCTCAGCAGTGGGAAATATATGGGCTGTTAAAAAAATATATTAATATAACTTCAGACAAAACAACAAATAAGTAAGAAATAAATTAAATCAGACCTAGACTAAAGAAAATCCAAAAGTGTCTATTAATCCAAATTATACCTTACTTTAGTGCATAATGAGGAGTAAGTTGTTATTATTATATTTTCTTGTGATCATTTTCGTTTGATAATGATGTATCAGCCTTCAGCAGTACATTGCAGAAAATTAGTCCATTTCTTTCAAGACATGCAACCTTCTCTGAATATCTTAATAATGTACTTTTTTTTACATTCTTTACTTTATATATGTATAACATTATTAAAATAATTATTAATATGTAATTTATGAATTTTAAGATACTAAAATATCAGTATCATTGACAAAATGAATTACAAGTAATACAAAAAAAAAATTAAAAAAGGCAATTCCTACTTAAAATAATTTTTTTCCAGCTATCCACACGCTTCGGTATTTATTCTTAAATTTATATCTTATACAAGAGAATTATTTTTTTCCCATATAAAACTGAAAATTTTGAATTAAATTTAATTTATTAATTAATATTTTTAATAACTGTATTAATACCAAGTCTCATCCACTAAAAGTTTAAAAAATTTTATTTAAATTTAAGTGGATGAATTATATGTATTTTATTAACGATTGAAAATTTAAAGAAGTATCTATAAATATACGTATATATTGGAGACTGAACTAAGAGTAAGAATTGTAAAATATAGAATATAATAGTGTATATAACAATTACATGGAGTAATAATTTTAAACATTGGAAGAATCTTCCAAATAAAAGAAAGATAAAAATTATTCGGGAACATACATAAATAATTAATATTACTTAAACAAATTTCAGACAAGTAAATATAAACATAAAATTTCAAAGACGACGACCAAGTTTCACAATTTTTTTTTTAGCAGCTAATATATGTCCCACTGCTGAGCACGGGCCTCCCCATTTCTGAAGGAGGAACGAACGCTAACCCACCACACTTGTCCAATGCGGATCGGCGGGGTTACCAGACTCGGAATAAATATTTGTAATCCATACATATATTTATTCCGATGCGGGGATCGAATCCGCGACCATTGACTCCGCGGGTAGAGGGCTCCGCCACTGAGCCAATTTTTATTTTATGCGAAATTATCAAAATAATTTTAAGCAAACCGAAACAACAATAAGAACAAATTATTTTGAATGTTATTTAATTAATTTCTATCAAGATAATTTCCTTAATTCAGATAAAAACTTCAGAAATCAATTATCATCATCATCAGTAGCCTGCGGCAGTCCACTGCTGGACATAGGCCTCCATGGCCGCCATGGAGCGCCACCTAGCCCGATCTTCGTCTACACGTATCCAGTTTCTGCCAGCCGCCCTGCGCAGATCGTTGCACCATCTAGCCGGGGGGCGTCCCACACTACGTTTACATAGACGCGGTCTCCACTCCAGCACTCGTTAACTCCAACGGTTGTCGGATCTCCGACAAACGTGACCAGCGCATTGCCACTTTAGTTTGCTAATTCGAAAGGCTATGTCGGTAACTTTGGTTCATCGTTCAGAAAATCAATTATACAAGATGCATTTTATATTTTACAGGTTTTGGTTCCAGCAAACGTTAATTAGTAGACCTTATATATTCCTGAGTATTACTCCTAATATTAGTAAACTAAAGTGGCAATGAGCTGATCACGTATGTCTGAGATCCGATAATCGCTGGAGTAGACGAGTGCTGGAGTGGAGACCGCGTCTTGGCAAACGTATTGTAGGACGTTTCCAGCTATATGGTGCGACAATCTACGCGGGACGGCTGGTAGAGACTGGATGTGTGAAGCCGAAGAGCGGGCTAGGTGGCACTTGGTGGAGGTGGCCTACCTCGAGTAGTGACTTTTGATGATGATGGTGGTGTAACCCATAGAAGTAATCCCCGTCGACGTTAATACTAAACTTACCAACTAATCCGAAATAGACGAAGATAAAAAGTGGAAAGTACATGATGTGGTTGATACTGACAGTACAGTGTAACGATAGAGTCTAGATGGAAATAAGATGAATCCCTATTTATACTTTAATATTACACAAGAGTAGGTAAACATAAGTTCCATTGACAATGCTGGACCTTCACATGTATTCAGTTGCAGTGACAGATAAAGGTGGGATTTTTAACTGATAATGTTCGTAATTATTACGAGTGGAGTATTCGATAAGAGGCACACACGTGTGGGTGTTTTGTTGTGATTCGTAATGTTAGCGTATTATTGATAACAAGTGTGTGAAACACTTATTTTTAAATCGATAAACTTTGAAGTGATTTAAACAATATCGATCAAGTGTAATATAAACCGATAAGTGTTTTTCTTTTTTTAAAACATGAATAGATATTTTCTATATTATTTTACTATACAAGCATGTTTATATATATATATATATATATATATATATATATATATATATATATATATATATATATATATATATATATATATATATATATATATAATATGGCTAAGGGAGAGCTAATGTGGCAAGCGCCTTACCTGCATGCGAGGCTCTGCTGGGGCTGAGCTCCATCCTCCCTTGCGGCTCGTGGGATTAACTATTACCAATCTTAATATACCTAATTCGTTGAAAACGACTGCGACGTCGTTCGCCACCCGTTACGTCCTGATTCCCACGAGAGCGAGAAGCGACGAACGGAGAGCTTTCGCTACGATGAATGTGAGAGGAAGAATGGATGAGTGTGAAGGAAGCAAGGAAGGTGTGTTGGGATCGTAGCGAATGGATAACTGCGGTCTCTGTCTAACACTACGGGAGACAGGTGTGACGATATATATGTATATATGCCTGTATATACGTTTATTTTAACACACAAAGCCAATTTATTTAATTAATATATTTCACTAACATTATTAACATATATAAATTTAACAGTATTTACGTGTATATGTAGCTTATATGATTCTTATGTATCCATAATTTTGTATGGTAATCGGTGTTCGGTGTTCTGTGAAAAAAAATTTAACAGTCCGCCCTTCATTATATACATGTACACACACACTCACACACACACATATATATATATATATATATATATATATATATATATATATATATATATATATATATATATATATATATATATATATATATATATATATATATATATATATATATAAATGGATAGCTATTTTGTTAGTCTCTCTAGAGATTAAACAACTCCTCGGAGCATTTGCCGTAATAAATTCGATGATAAAATGAATTATAATGATTCCTAATACTATAATAAAATGAAATCCTACCCTTGACATGTAAACCAAAAACCGTGAAAACATATTAGGAGAGTAAGCGTGTGATAAGATTCCTAATATTTGTTATTATCAGGCCGTCAGGTCAAGTTCAATGTATGTTTGTTGTGTGATGATACTTACATACTACCTTACTTGATTACTCAAACAGCGCTCAATTCCCGTGTCAAGATATATTTTTTGTGTGTACCAAAAACAAATACAAGTATTAATATTTATACACGTATTAATATTAATACAAGTATTAATATTGAAATAATAATAAAATAATTCTATTATATACAATTAATATTATATACAAATAAATAATTAATATTATGTACAAGTATTAATATTAAAACAAGTAATAATATTGAAATTAACTATATACAAAGGGCGGTCTTCTCGCTAAAAGCGTTGGATGGATACATTGTTAAAAAAGATCATTTTGTGCGGTCTGGTGATACATTAACGATCAATATATCAATATCAGCCCGCGGCAGTCCACTGCTGGACATAGGCCTCACCCAAGGCACGCCACCTAGCCCGATCTTCGGCTACACGCATCCAGTCTCTGCCAGCCCCCTTGCGCAGATTGTCGCTCCATCTAGCAGGAGGGCGTCCCACACTACGTTTGCCGAGTCGCGGTCTCCACTCCAGCACTCGTCTACTCCAACAATTGTCGGTTCTCCGACAAACGTGTCCAGCCCATTGCCACTTCAGTTTGCTAACTTGAAGAGCTACGTCGGTGACTCTGGTTCTCCGGCGAATTTCTTCATTTCGGATTCTGTACACCATAGAAACCCCGAGCATAGCTCTCTCCATAGTCCTCTGAGCGACTTCGAGCTTGGAGACGAGGAGACGGACTGTCAGTGTCCACGTCTCTGCACCGTAAGAGAGTACGGGCAGGACGCACTGGTTGAACACTTTATTTTTTTTTGACATTAACGATAGGATAGTAGAATTTTTTTTCGTTCTTTATGTAATAATACTAATATATGTATTTAAATGTTGCTTATTGAAAGAAATAAGTAAATATAATATACTGAATGACCCAGTGAATTTCGTTTCACCTACAATTTATTTAATTCAAATTAACGAAAATTACATCTCCTGGTATGTTAGTACTTCGGTGTGCAATACTTTTCAAAATCGCACAAAAGAAACGACAGTTTTGTATAACAACACGCTCGTTAGTCGATAAAGCCGACACGAACGCCATCTTTTGGAAGTAAAGGGAAGAAAAATATTTTTTATTTTTTAAGGTGCTCTTTTATGTTTTCTCTATATTTTTTTTAGTCGTAAACCTTTCCTGTATAACAGCGAACAAAATAAAAAATATACAAATCGTTCGAGCCGGTTTTAATTATTAGCGTGCCTAAAAAAATAACTATAATACTCACATGAGAAGAACATATATTATATATGTTCTTCTCATTTGAGTGTTTATATTAGCACCCTAATCACATGAAACACGGAATTTATAAGAGTGGGACTTGTGAGTGGTATGCGTTTTATTATGTTTAGACCTATTTTTTCTTAATATTCTATCATGATCATTTATTACCAACAAGCAAATAGGAGTCCATTCCAAGAAGAGTTTCTCTCACGATGAACACATTGGCCAGGCAGGTTGATGAACAAAGTTCCAGCTTATACAGGCTATGACTATTTATGCATCCCTTTATTTTTGGATACTTACACGTGCTTACACTCTGCTAGCAAGTGTGTGGTAAAGTATGTGTTTTTCGCATCAAATTATTCAGTGACTATCCCGTAAATCGTCGACTATAACGTCTATGTACATTCATATCACTCAATTGTTGGCTTAAGTTTCGCCTTATCTTCAATAAATAACAAATACACAACCCAAATACATAAATAAAATTTTTTTAATAAATAAATAAATATATATATATATATATATATATATATATATATATATATATATATATATATATATATATATATATATATATATATATATATATATATACATTATAATTTACTATCGTGTCCAAGAAACGGTTATTGGGAAGGAATCATATACAAATAAGATTGTAATTAATTATATTATGTTATATACGTATTTTTTTTTATTTCTGGTATACTTTATTGTAGTCAGGTCAGTCAGGTTAGGTTGAAATAAAAATACATCGATATATACAAAATTTTATTATAATACGAGATAATAAGTAAAACTGATAGACCTCCATTACCTCCTTTGTAATTCAAATAAAGTCATTCAGCTGTAGCCATAAATTCGTTTGAAAAATACTTTTTAATCCAAATCCATAATACGTCTTAACATATGAGTTTGCCTTAGATAGACAGTACTCTGATCAATCCAGTTCCTTAGAGCAGAGACCTTAGCATAAACTCCTGGGAAATTTGGTCTAGCGCATCCCATACCCCATGATACTATTCCAGCCAGTTTTCCATTATGAACCATTGGACCACCGCTGTCACCCTGTAAGATATAAAAGTATTTTAAGATTATGTTATATGTATGGTTACATACTATTTTAGTAAGTAGCTGAGTGCTGGAGTGGAAGCCCCTTCTTAGCAAAGGTAGTGTCAAAAATAGAACCTGTACGCGTGAAACTAAAGATTGGGCCAGTTGGCGAGTTTTAGGGTAGTAAGTAGTCACTGTTTATGATGATGATGAACTATTCATAATAGCACTGCTACTGATGACTTGGCATGGTATAGGACTACTTCATCTCTTCCCGTGAGTGTCGTAGAAAGCAACTATGAGAGTAAGTACCAGCAAATGAGCGACAGCATCTCACTTATAAATGTCAGCCTCTAATCCCGAATCCATATTCTAACCTTGAGAATGACTCTTAAGTCCTCAATTTTGAGAAAATATAATGTTCAGCTGAAGCTGAGCAGCCAGAATTAATGATATATTAGGGAAGATTCAATATACATAATTGATATTGAACAAAATCGTTCACGAAATATTACGTCTTTGAAAATGGATTCATTAGGAGTCCATTTTCAAAGACATGAAATTCAGGTCACCAGAGATGTGCATCTCCAACACCAAATCTTGAAATGTTGATGCGTGTTTTAGCAGCTGCTTTTATTCTCCAGGTCTTGGACCGAATTGGTTCTAATTTGGTTAATATACTATAATTATACCCGTTACGTTTATTACCTGGCAGGCATCTTTTCCACCTTCTGGAACTCCAGCACATATCATCGTTGGGGTAATACTATACATGGGAGCATAAGCTTTATCACATACATCAGAGTTGACTGTTGGGACCAGTACCATCTGTAAAGTTGACGGATAACCACCTCCTTCCTAAAAATAAAATTACATCTCATACAGAAAGCCAACCAGAATAATCAACATTAAAACCTGAAGCAATCTACTTCCCAATGCAGACCTCTTCCAAGCTGATAGAATTTTTTTAAAGAACCATGCCAGCCAGGCAAACATTACCACACAACCAGCCTTTCAATACTAGCTTTCATATTTAACTTGTTTAGTCTATTTTCTTATCAAAGAACGTGAATCATCATCATCATCAACGAGACTGTCCACTGGTGAACGTAGGCCTATCCAATGGCACATAATCTGTCCAATCTTTAATTACACATATCCAATTTCAACCAGCAAGCGGCCTTGCTCAGATCGCCACTCCATCTAACAGGTGTCCCACACAAAACAGAAAGAAACAGACTACAATGTGATAACTCTTCACAGTTCATACTAATCTATTTGAATCTATACCTTCTCTTCGGTCTTATATTACATTTAAATTCGAATAAAGCTTTTGATTTTAAATACTCGGCATTCTCCACAGCTGAAAATAGGTCCTGTCAGAGATGCGTTATCTTATTTCTGCAGTCCACTCTGTGCAGATCATCGTTCCATCTAGCTGGTGTGTGTCCCACTACGTTTGATACCAAGACTCGGTCTTTAGTCTAGCACTCGTCTTTACCAACACGTGATCAACCAACCCATTACCTCTTCAGTATCCTAATTTGAAGAACAATATCTGTGATTCTGTTTTTTTAGGCAATTACTTTATTTCGAATTTGTCCGCAAAATAAACTCCCAGCATAGTCCTCTCTATAGCACGCTGTGTGACTTTGAGATTTTGGAGTAGACTGAGTGTCAGTAATCAGGTTTTAGTTTTGTCGTGAGAGAATAGTATTTTCATTATCATCCGTAGTAGATATTTTGATAGTTGTATTAAAAGTAATTGCTACTTTGGTAACCAATGTTGAAGGTTGCAAGTACGATATAAGTTTATAAGTATAATTCTACCGTTTTCTATCTAACTCATGCTTTTTTTCACAGCCCATATATGTCCCACTGCTGAAGACGAGCACTCCCCATTTAATCCCCGGAATAAATATCTGTAGGCCATACATATATTTATTCTGATGCGGGGATCGAACCCGTAACCATTGACTCCATGTGCAGGGTGCCCCGCCAGTGATTAACAAGAATCATAGTACATATTATTAAAATTATTACTAATTTTCTTTAAACCAAAATAAGAATACAAAGCGCTTATAAGTGAATTCATCTACACTTACTCGAATATTTCCCCAACCAGAAATCATTGTGATATCACCATCCCCTATTTCTTCGTCCTGTTCCAGCATTTCAATATTTGCTATACTTTCACTGTATTGCAGAGGCGTTGAGAGCCACAGTAGGGCTACATCGCTGTCCATTTTGGAATATGTGAAATCAGGGTGCCATAACATATCGCTTACTGGGTACAACTCTCCGCCAGATGAACTTGACGATGAACCCACGCGTACTGAGTAATCGCGAGGGGAAGATCTGAAAAATTAAACAAAAATCTATAACAATTATATATATTAATTTAAAAATTTATATTATTATATATAATAATATAATTACATATATTTACTTCTATATTCGTTTCGTACGACAACTAAGAAATGAGGTGGCCCTATTGTATGAATGGGGTATGTAGGAATCACACAGTAATTTATATACTGACATAAATACGTATTTAAATTTGATTCCATAGTAGAAAGCAACTCAGAAACAAAATCAGGGGATAACGCTCGGTGTTGCAGCTATCATTTACATGCAAAATTTAACTACGCGACTCGACAGCTAAAGGTTAATAGGCTAAAATTTTTTGCACACACATGCATGCATTTTTTCTACAACACACTGATGTTGTTTTTTATCTTTGTAAAATGTAACAAACTTAAAGTCAGTGTTCGATATGATATGATAGAACAAATTTACCCAATTACACAATGGGCTGCTGTCAGGATTAGATCATTTGCAATTATGGAACCGCCACAAGAGTGTCTGCCTCTTCGCACTAACGAAACCTGGTAAGGGGCCGCTGTTATATCGATGTCTTCTCCACCGACGATTCTTACATCGTCTTTGTTTTTAGTAGCTGGTAGTGATGCTGAAGAAACAAAAAAATTTTTTATAATACTTGACAAATAAACATAAACATGCAGACCATTAAATCTTTTTAGTTTAATTTTGAAATCTTAAAGCATATAATATAAATCAAATATTAAGTTCAGACCCAAAAACTAATGACATCTCAAAATCATTATATACATATTTATATTAAATTAAATTAGAAGTTATGAAAAGGAGAAATAAAATCAAACGATATGTAGTAATTTAATAACTAGAGTTCGTTTTAGTATAAAAGTTTTAACATATAATTGTAAAGTAAAAATCAATTATTAAGATAAGGCGTACATTCGTGTTCATATACGTACCTGATAAACCAAAAATGGTTATAATAAACAGAAAACTGTACATGGTGTGGAAAATACAGAAGGACTGGCCAACCCCCACATTGTTGAAACCACATATATACCGGAGAGTTTCAAAAGAATATTAGGTCAACAACACTATCAATGATAACAACGAACCTTTACACAAATTCAGTAACAATGAGAGATAATTTAGAGATTTAGTGATAATATTTGTAATTAACAGACAGGGCTATTTGATAAGAACAATTGATGTATGTTTTGTTGTGATAATACATATTATGGCTTAGATAATTATAATCATTTCAGTCAAGTGCACTCTGAAGAAACATTGACTTTAAAATTGTTGAAATTTAGATATAGTTGATTTAATAATTGCCACACACACTATAACATCGACTATTAGTTATCCCTAGCTATCCTCATCCCTAGCTATCCGTTATCCTCAACCCTAGCTATCCTCGACTATTCATCTTCTTAGACGCAGCTATTCTCATCCCTAGCTATCCTCAACTATTCATCTTTTTAGACACAGCTATCCTCATTCCTAGCCTCGTTTATACATGTCCTTAGACATTCAAAATCGAGTCTCGTACGAGACCCTGAAAAGACGGTGACCAGTTTGTATACCGATTAAGTTGTAAATTCAATGGTCTTCTATAAGTTTGGACTAAAAATAAATATACCGCTGGGCGAAGCCTCATGAAATGAAATTCCTGAGTCGCCATGACGAACAGATTTTCTACAAAATTAACATTCGTTTTCTAGTTGGCTTAGCGGCAGATTGCCGCCTACGGAGTCAATGGTCCGATCCACGCGTCAAATTAAACATATGTATAGCCTACAGATCGAGACAAGCGTGGGTTCATTTCCGCTCCTTTCAGAAATGGAGAGATCCGTGCTCAGCAGTAGGAGCTCAGCATACATATATGGGCTGTGGAAACCCAATATTCTATTCTAAAGAGTCAGGGCAGGACGCCCATATTTTGAAATAAATACCAGAAGGTAATACATATACTTTTCTCTCCCGATGCGTAAATTCAGCCCGTGATCGTTGATTCCGAAAATGCTTATATTATAACACTGCGAACAAGCTTTATAAGTCTCTCTTCATTCTGTGAATAGCAATTTAATTTTTTTTTGAACTTGTATCAGTGTAAACAGTAAATCGAATTCAGTCGACCCTTAACTGACGGGCTTGCAAGAGGAGAGTAATGAGTGTAGACGAAGCAGGAAAAGTATGCCGAGATCGTGGCCGATGGAAATCTGTGGTCTCTGCCTACCCTTGCAGGAATCAGATGTGACGATATGTATGTACGAAATTCAGTCGATCAATTAATATCTCACTTTGAAATAGCAACATATTAGAATTTTATTATTAGAAATTTATTTAATATTTAAGAACTAACATCTAAAATCTTAGATAATATCTGTCGTCCGAGATACATTCGACTAATAAACGTGAACATGCATTAAGAATGAAAAATTACGTGGGTAAATGAATATTTAGTATATTTTAAATATTCATTTATCAACATAATGATTCATTTATTCTAATAATATGTGCCAGCAACGTTTTAAATAAAAGTTCAAATACTATAATGTGAATCAATATACAATATATTTTCAGTGTGTGAAAATCTCCCCCAATTTTGATGAAAACGGTTTGCAAACAGATTTTGGCTCCACCTTGTCATTGCTTGTAATAAAATTTGTTAAAATTTACATTCACCGTCCCGTGTGTAGGATTTTAATTATTTTTTAGGTTAATTTGTTTTATATACATATAACACTTCTTGTTTAAATATAACATATTTTTATTTTTTTCTAAATTATTGGATGAGATAAATTATCCCAGGTTCTTTTTAAATACATAATACAAACATTTTGTAACATTCTATTGTACCCTGCGTTTATAAACATGAAAATACAGTAAAAAACATCGTCATCATCAATCAAAACAGCTGTAATACTGTTTATTTTATTTTTATTGTAATACTGTTTACTTTAGGGTTTATAAATTAATGGACTTTTTGTGCTTGTTTACTTAACTAAAGGATTTTACGAATATTATTGTTTCGGTGATTGCGTATAGTCCCAACGGTGATAAGATAATTGCCCATAAGATGGTGGTGCATGAGTCCTGTTGATCCTGCCCTCCACGCCTCCCCGTGACGCGTAGGCGTAGGCATTGTCTTTGCCCCCCACACCCCACCGCGCAAGCGTCCGCATCACGTGTTCGTGCACAGACAAATACAACTGCCGGTGTGGCCTCCCCTCTTAATGGACGGATGTCACCGTAATCCCCCGCTTGGTGGGCTAATTGGAGATTACATCTTGGTTTCATTACTCAGGTAAACGCTCCTGCTATTCTACTGATATTCGCTCCCATAATTGACATCCACGGAAAGAAATAGGATAGTCACATTCTATGCCGCGAAACCTACAGGAAATTTTTATAAGAGTATCATCACCAACGGCCTGCGGCAGTACACTGTTGGAAGAAGACCTTCCCTAAAACCCGTCACCTAGCCCTATCTGCCGCTTCACGTATCCAGTTTCAGCCAGCCGCTCTGCGTCAATCATATAATCCAGCTAGAGGGAGACCCACACTACATTTACCACCACTCTATAGTAGACAAGTTCTGAACTTGTCTACTACAACGGTTATCAAATGGTATTTTTTTCACAGCCCATACATGTCCCACTGCTGAGCACGGGCGTCTCCATTTCTGGAGGAACGGACGTTACCCCACCAAGCTTGCCCATCGCGGGTTGGCAATACGTATATTTATTTCTATGCGGAGATTGAACCCGCGACCATCGCACCACGCACGCGGGGGGCCCCGCACGCGGGGTGCGATGGTTTTATAAATTAAAAAAAATAATTTTTTAATTCAAAAAAAGATCGAAATAATTAACAATATATTAAAGTTTGGATCCCCACCATATGTTTCCACGCACTACCATCCTGTGGAACCAGTTATCTTCAGCGGTTTTCCCGAACCGATACGACATTGGAACCTTTTAAAAAACAAGTTTAAACATATCTCATAGGCCGACAACGTTTCTGTAATACATATGGGTTTGCAGAACTACGGTTTACGTTATTGCTTTCCATGAGGCAAATCGTCTGATTGTTTGCCCTCCTCTTTCATAAAAATTTCCTTATTACACAATCATGGTTTAATTTGTTATCATTATAAGGTTAATATCAAAGATAAATTAATTAGTGTCAAGGTGAGAAATATATATCAATGGCATTTGCTTAACACAGTGACATAAATTAAAGAATGTAATATCAATTGTAATCAAAAGAAAAGATTATCGTTCTTTATTATATTAATTGAAATGTTTGACATTTTCTTAATAGTGCCTAATGTTTTTTTTTTTTAATTTATATTTAAAAAAAATACAGTTTCATCATCATAAGTGGCGGTCAAATACGATGCCCTTTTCCTGGTAACTTTCTTTTCATGGATCACTTCTCTGAGAAATAATTTACTTCCAGCGGAAACTCATCATACATGGAAATACAAATAACCTGCAATTCCCAATCCAAAAGCCAAGCATGGAAACAAAGACAACGCTCCCAGAAAAAGACCAATATCCAGCTGTTAGCTGTTACGTCTCTGTTGATAATGACGGCGAAAATTTTGAACCTTACCATCTAGATGAATGGCGGTCCAGTACGGTACGTTTTCTCGAAACTTCTTTCTACATACCACTACTCCTTGAAAACAGCTATGTTTAGTGGTTTTTCTAAATCGAACGATGTCGAAACCTTTAAAAAACGAGCTTACATAAATCTCAACGGCCAAAAATGCTACTGCAATGTCCTATCAATATCAATATCAGCCCGCGGCAGTCCACTGCTGGACATAGGCCTCACCCAAGGCGCGCCACCTAGCCCGATATTCGGCTACACGCATCCAGTCTCTGCCAGCCGCCTTGCGCAGATCGTCACTCCATCTAGCAGGAGGGCGTCCCAAACTATGTTTGCCGAGTCGCGGTCTCCACTCCAGCACTCGTCTACTCCAACGATTGTCGGTTCTCAGACAAACGTGACAGCCCATGGCCACTTCAGTCTGCTAACTTGAAGAGCAATGTCGGTGACTCTGGTTCTCCGGCGAATTTCTTCATTTCGAATTCTGTCCACCAGAGAAACCCCGAGCATAGCTCTCTCCATAGCCCTCTGAGCGACTTTGAGCTTGGCGAGGAGACGGACTGTCAGTGTCCACGTCTCGGCACCGTAAGAGAGTACGGGCAGGACGCACTGGTTGAAGACTTTTGTCTTCAAACTTTGTGGTATGGGCGACGTGAATACTTGACGGAATTTCCTGAACGCCGCCCAGCCCAACTGTATCCTTCTGTCGGCTTCTTTCTCGAAGTTGTCTCCATCTAATCGCACTATTTGGCCTAGGTAGAGCAATGTCCTATGGTGTTGTGAAATTCTCACAAAAAATCTTACTATAGGAATGACGCTATGAAGTAAGGTCTATCTATATGTTGTAGGATATTGACGGATAGTCAGGCGGTATTGATGGCCCTAAATAGCAATGAGATACGTTCCGGTATTATTCTCAATTGCCATGAACTGCTCACAGAAGCAGGTAGACACAACAACATTGATTGATGTCTGCGTACAAATCTGCAAACATGAAATCAAATTCGATGGCTCCTAGAGTCATTGACTGTCTACTTTGAAAATGCGCAAATTTTCCAGATAAATAGTTATTCAAGGACGCAAAATCTGCGCATTTCGCGTCCTTTTTAGATGCAGCGTTATCTTAATCTTAAATCCCATTGCTTATCCCAGACGTGCTCGGGGACTAAAACAGAAAGCTATTAAAGAAGATTTTTTTGACATAGGACATAGGAAGGCAAATGAGCAGGCGTGTCACCTGATGGAAAGCAACCAACGCCGCCCATAGACATCCGCAACGCCATAAGCAGTGCGGAAGCGTTGCCGACCTTAAAGGAAAGTGAAATTATGGGAGTGGGAGTGGGAATCGGAGAGGGAGTGGGGGGGAGATTGGGAGTGGGAGTGGGTATCGGAGGGGGAGTAGGAGTGAGAAAGGTAGGGGTTTGAGCCTCCGAAACTCAGACCGCTCACCGTACGAAGCGCGGTAGCTAAGCTACCACTCAGACGTCGGTTTTCCGCGGGAGTGTGGTACTTCCCCGGGCGAGCCGGCCCATTCATGCTACAGACAAATAATATGCCATTCTTGACAAAGTATTCGTCTGCAGCGTGGCCCTACCACTTAAAATGGAGGGTAGATAGAGTCTTCACCCAAGTGGGGTCCATATTTCAAAACAATAGCATCACTTACAAAAATAATAACTAGTAACTCAGTGAAACGTCTAACAAATAAACTTAAAAAAATAGTTAGTATGGACTGTTTTTTGCAATGTAAAATAAGGTTATTGAAATTAAAGGCATGTTCAAAGAAGTTTCTTATTTTTATCTTTTTTTATAATTGATAAAATGCACTCAATTCAACGCCCTCTAATGCTAGCGTATAGAGCTAACTAAATTTAATATTGAAAATCCTTATCAATTGTTGTTTATTTAACATATCATCACTTCAATACATTATGAGACCTTTAGATGGCGTTTTATTACAACTTTATTATAGTTTTTTATTGTACTTGGAATTATTAATGGCCAGGGATTCCCAGCGTAGGTCCGCAGATAAAATTAAATTTATATAAACTAAGATTATTACTGCATTACTCTCAAAAAAGTAACAATAACCATCTCGCTAAAACTAAATAAACATACATAGACTTTTGTTAGTACAATAAACTAATGTAAGAAATGCAAATAAAATATCAAAAGCAGTTTTGTTTTATCTTTACCCCAGTCAAATTCCGAAATAAATGTTTAATAACATAGCGTTGCCTAGTAACCGACAACCCGCCAATATATTGACATAATGTCAATATATTGACAACACTTTCTGTCACACAACTTTATTTTTCTTTCGGCCGTTTTTAATTTATAATTTTCAAACAAATGAAGAAAAAAAAGTAACGCAAAGTATTAAACAAGCCGTACTCGTAAGCAAGCAGGTTATGACACAGAGACACACGCATACGGCCTCGTTTCCTTATGGCATTCGGTTCTATTTTTAATATTTGATCGCACATAAACGTATTTTAATTAAAACAATTAAATTAAAAAAATGGATGGATAATGGCCTTACCATCTTCTTTTATTAATGGAGTCAACTTTTTACGGTTGTCAACTTTTTGGTTGTCTTCCGTAGAGTCTACTATATCTGAAGATGCCTCGCGTTGGAGAAAAGTGGTAATGTGTGTTTGGTGTTGTGTGTAGTGGTTGGTGGGTGGAGAATTGATGGCCGATTTTCGGTAAATTTTTGGTTTAAGTTCCAAATAAATCCACTTCATCCAGCAGAAAAACACACATTATTTATTTTCTGTTATTGTTATGCTTGTCGCGGATCCTAGCTAAGTAAATTTTTGACTGTCCACAAGGTTTCTATACGAAGACCTCAGTAAACGTGTAGAAGCATTCGAAATGTGGGCATATAGACGGATGCTCGCTATTAGCTGAACTCAAAGGGTGGCCAATGACGAAGTTCTCCGACAACTCAAGCAAAAAGTGAACTTTTGCAGACCGTCAAAGTTAGAAAATTTGCTTACCTGGGTCATATCATGAGAAATGACAGGTACAAATTGCTGCAACTGATCATGATGGGAAAAATTGCAGGCAAAAGACAAGTTGGTCGAAAAAAAAAGTCTTGGCTACGTAATATCACGGAGTGGACCGAGATAACAAGTGATCCAGAACTGTTGCACCTCGCGAAGGAGGAGAAAAGTTGTGCTAAATTGGCTGCTAGCCTTCGCAAGTCGGAGAGGCACTCTTAGAAGAAGAATGGTAAGGTGGGTCTTAGGGTTCGCCCTAGAAAAAGGTTGGTAAACTCTGCAATATATTATACCTTACTGAACATAACATGTTGTTGGTTCAGTGAAGTGCAAAAACTCATTGGCGCAGTGCCAAATGCGTGTTGTTCTCTCGAGCTTTCTGTAAACAATACTCACCTGAAAACGTGCGTTGCTATTTTCCGCGTTGTGCCTCGTACAAGTAATACTTCCAAAACCTTGCATATTTTGAGACTGAGTGTAGTTGTTTCTATGATGTTTTTCTGTGTCATTGATGCTTATTTATAATGTCAAACGTATTTCAAAAATTGTGTCAATCTCATAGTCAACAAACGTTAAAATGGCTGAACTGATTTTGATGGAGCTTTTGTGAAAAGATTTTTGAACTATTTAATATTTTTTCTATTTATCCTACCATTCGATGTAGTTTTTTTCTGATTCGAATGTGCATTAAAAATGTTTAGACATCTGTGTCATTTACAGCGTTTTCACTTTTTCGCTTTGATATGGACATCAAAAAGAAATATTTAGAATAAATGAAGACTTTTGTGAAAATAATTTACCAAATGTAAATACATAAAAATTTAATACTTTATTTTATACATCAGAACTCGGTTTACACAATTAAAGGGATATAACTTGATTTAATGCTATATCATATTTATGACCTTTTAACTTTATCCCGCTTTACCAATCTGTATAGAATAATATTGTACATTTTACTAACAGTAAATAATAGCAGGGTGAGAATTATTAGTAGTGCAGATACTAAAATAAAAATTAATTTAAGTTCTAAGTACTCGGCCCAAGACATGTGAGCAGCAGGGCTGAAGAGGTGTTTCGCCCCACCGTGCCTCAACGTGTACTCTATCCACCATACAGCGCGCTCCAAGGGTTTTTGGGGCTGGTCTTCCATTAAATCTCGCAATCGCATCACATTTTGATGATAGCTGCAATACATTAGTCAATTTTGATAAATTTAGTAACATAAAGGAACTATGGCCGTGCCCAGTCCAACGAAGGCGTCCAATTAAACGCCTTCGTTGGGCTGGGCACGTAATACGGATGGACGAGTCTAGTACCCAAACTCGATGGCAAACTAGATGATCGTAAAGCCGAGGAAAGCCTAAGCTCAAACGGTAAGATGGAGTCGAGGACGACTTAAAGGCAATCGGTGTGAGAGGCTGGAGAAAGAAAGCCAAACTAAGATCCGAATGGAAAAAATTACTAAACCAGCCTAAGATCCACCCGCAGCTGTAATGCCTTGATGTAAAGAAGCAATAGTTAGATTTTACAATTGCATTGGATTATATTTTAATCGATTTACTTTAGCTTGACCCCGTATATTTGTTTGTTTGTTCATTTCAAATCTTGCGACGGATTTTCTGACTGGTTTTACTAAACCGATTCTAATGAAACTTCACCATCATTTTACGTGAAAGTTTTCCTTGAATATTTTTACATTAACGACCGCTTGTAACGCACGTTATTCGGTCAAAAACAATGTACACATCATCCACATCAATACAGCTCTAACAGTCCCCTTCCTTAAAATTGAGTAGCTCTAAATTTCTAACCTTGTCAGCCGGAATGGAGAATACAAATGAGACTTACAAATTGAGAATACTACTCATCTTGTATTTGTTTATATACCAGCTTCATAAAATTTCCATGAAAATAAATGAGGGGATTTTTTATTCTATACAAGGCTTATTACAGCAAATGATAAATACATAAATATCTGCCGCATACATTGTAGTGAGGTGTGCCATATTTGGAGTGTAAGAGAATATCAATAGAAATATTAATTATTTTTGCAATAGAAAAAAACTTAATTTTATATGACTTGTGGCGCCATCTGTTGACAAATGATGTAAGAATATTGTCGATTTATAAAATAATTGTAATTTAGTAAAATAAATTACCAAGAGTTATGTAAAATTCATATATGTTTTTTATGGGATA
This sequence comes from Baronia brevicornis, assembly GCA_031353405.1. NCBI lineage: Eukaryota > Metazoa > Arthropoda > Insecta > Lepidoptera > Papilionidae > Baronia > Baronia brevicornis. Next base: position 55,476 of record JASFAT010000295.1, on the reverse strand, counting down.
GGAAGGCAAACGAGCAGACATGTCACCTGATGGAAAGCAATAAACGCTGGCGACATCCGCAAGACCAAAGACAGTGCAGAATCGTTGCCGACTTTTCAGGAAAGTGTCATTATGGGAGGGGCGAGGGAGTTTGGGCCTCCGAAACTAAACCACTCACCGGACGAAGCGCTGTAGCTAAGCTACAACTCAGACGCCGGTTTTCTGCGGGAGTGTGGCACTTCTCCGGGCAAGCCGGCCTATTCATGCTACAGACAAATAATATGCCATTCTTGACAAAGTACACAACCTCTTTCTTTTATTTGTATTTTGAATATTAGGGCTTTATTTTATAAAAGATTTTGTTGCTATGTGGGAGTAAATTTATTTTAATATTTATTTCCCGAGTCTGTAAATTGTTCATTGTTTTTGGTTCGCCTTTTAGATTTTATTTATATAAAAGCCGAAATTCAGTTGGAACGACATTGATTCTAATTACGACAGTTGTATTGATTTTTCTTTATGGGATAGGAGGGTAAACGAGCAAGCGTGTCGCCTGATGGAAAGCAATCAATGCCGCCTATGGACAACCGCGACACCGCAGGAGTCACGGAAGCGTTGCCGGCCTTTTAGGTATGTATAGGCTTGTTTTTTGAAGGTTCCAATATATATATACAATGATAAACACAACAAAAATAACAACCTGGCATCTTCTGCAACAGTTAAAATCGCATTTTTCAACTCTTCTTCGTTCAATGTCTCCATATCAAGTTTGATTCCAATTTTATGATGAACATATTTCTCCGTGTTATACCATTGATCAAAAAACATTGGTAAACCAACTAGTGGTACCCCGGCGTTTATTGCTTCTTCCGTAGATTGTAATCCGCCTTGAGTTATAAACACTTTAATTTTGGGATGTTCTGAAACATGTTATCAAAATTGAGGAATGTTACTAAAATTATTACACTTGGAGATAAGATTAAAGATGCTAGATCGGTTCTCTCTTTTTAAGATACGGTTGTCTCTTTGTACGATAGCCAGGAGAACAACGGGTGGCTTTTTTCTATGTCATGCACCTCATCATAAATGAGATAAAAAAATATAATCAATAGAATCAATATATGGAAATAAATTTGTATTAAGTCACCGACAATCCGGCGCCGAAAGTCGCTCAGAGAGCTATGGAGAGATGATACTCGGAGTTTCTCTGATAGATATGATTCGCAATGAAGAAATGCGTCAGAAAACCAAAGTCACCAATATAATCTCTCGAATTAGCAAATTAAAGTGGCAATGGGCTAGTCATGTTTGTTGGAGATCTGACAACCACTAGGGTAGAGGAGTGCTGGAGTGGAAATTCCCAGGCTAGATGGTGTGACGATCTGCGCAGGGCGGCTGGTAGAAACGGTATGCGTGAAGCCGAAGATCAAGCGTTAGCAAGTAGTAAGTGACGTTTCTTGACTTTCCCCTTATGTCCAGCAATGGACTGCCGTAGGCTGTTTATTAATTGATTTAAGTCTATAATTGCGAGATAATTTCTTTCTTATCCCATCCAAAAGGTGGATAGGATTAGCAACAGATAGAATCTCTGCAGGCAAACGAGCAGACGCGTCACCTGATCGAAAGCAATTAACCCCATACATAGAAATCCGCAGTAGCATATACAGAAGCGCTGCCGCTGATGTAGGGTTGATTTCTTTTTGTATATATGTCATCGATGTTTATAATCAAAAGAAATTACAATTATTATTTTAAGTCAATGGCAAACAGCAATAAAGGCTTTGTTTATTAGTATTATTATTATTATATGTCCCATAATGAAAAAAAAAGTCCCTCTATATCCATCCCATAATGAAAAAAAATATTTGCACAGAAAACGTTATATGGACAGTCTAAAGTTTTACTTAGCTAAGATCCGCGCAAGCAAATTTTGCTTGTCGCGGATCTTAGCTAAGTAAAGCTTTTGACTGTCCATATAGTGATGGATTTCCGCAAAGTAACGCCTGACTCCATTAATAAACAGAAAACATTGTCATACTTACTCAGTAAATCAGATTGAGGTAACCACTTAGCAATTTTTACATTTTCGGGTTTACCAGGTAATTCATCCTTGTCCCATTTCCACAACACATCGTAAGGTAACAAAGAAAATACTTTGATGAAAATCTGGATTTTCTCTGGAGACAGCAGAGAAAATTGTACGTTTGTTCCAAGGCTCATGTATATTACACCATTTTTAGATGAATTAAGATATGTATGCAGGTCCTGATGAATAATCGAGCATAAATACCACTTAGTGGTAAAACTCAAAATTTATTTTTTTGTATAAAATCTCCTATTACCTGTTCGACTCATACGACAACCACGAGAAGATACAAATTGTCACGTTCTACACATTAAATAATGAATAAAATATAAATTATATATTTTAGTTGTGGTAGTAGTAAGTTAGAATCTGAAATTTGGAGATCCAATTTTTTCCTCTTTCTTCCTTCCCTCGTCAAGTTTGATTCTTGGATAAGTAGTGCATCACCTTGGTGTTGAATACATCTATAGGCAGTAGTGAATCATCATCAAGTGACCCGCTTGCTCGTTTGTCCTCATCTTCAATAAAACGTCATTTTTTCAGCAATCATCGCTGTCCATAGACTTTTGCAGTCCCATAGGCACTGCAGTAGCGTTATCCACGTTTGAGAAATGAGTAGGCTTGTGTTTTAAAGGTTTCTATATCATTCTGTTCAGAAAGACCTCTGAAGGTCGCTGGTTCCAAGGGGTTTAGAAAGTGGTATGTAGAAAGAAGTTTCGGGAACACGCACTGTACTGGATCGCCATTCATCCAGATGGTAGGGATGAATGTTTTCGTCGTCATCAATACGGATGTAACAGCTGGACATAGGTCTTTTTCTTGGAGCTTTGACTTAATTTCCATGCTTGGCGTGTGGATTGAGAACTGCAGGCTATTATTTATTACTCAAACGCTCCTGCTTATTTATATATTTGCTTCATGTTCGACATGAAGCAAATATTCGACATGCCTTGTACGACACCCACAGTTGTTAACATCATCATCAAAGAAGCTACAGCTGCCAGAATATCCGTCCAAACTTATCTAATCTTAGTTTTCTCCCTCCAATTTGCCAGGGTAGAAATGCCGAAAAGCTCACAGCAAAACTTTTGGTAAAAAATATAAGTCACAAAAACATAAGCAGTAACTATACCGTTGGCAATCGATTTGACGCCACTTGGTGTATTCCTCCTATATAAATAACATTCGGTGGTACTGGACGATTGTCTTCCCAAATCGGGTTCACATTTAAAAACAACATATGGATATTTTTAACTAGATGACTAATAGGTGGTATATCCGGTCCAAATAACTTTTTCAGTGCCATGTTACTTCTGTAGTAAAAACGATATCGATTTTTCAAAGCGATCACTTTATATAATTCGATTATTTTCTCCCAAATAGTTAAATTGTATACCCGATGTCTCAAAATACTTGGATATAAAAATGGATGCGATGGTACTCCCATGTATTCATTGCTATTCATAGTAAAGCTTACAGAGCTTACTGAAATAACTGGCGCACTAAACACGTGTGACCAACCAAGTGCAAATGGTGTACATGCCTCTAAAAGTAACAAATCAAAATGATCTTTTTCATATTTTAACATTCTCTGAATCTTCTCCGTTTGTGTTTGATCCATAAAAACTGTTACCAGCGCTTTTAATACGGCTTCTAATTGTTTCATCCAGTCACCTGCTACTCCATTGGCATGTTTCAACACGTTCTTTCTCCAAGCGGGATATGATACATTATGCACATCAATCTCTGTTAAATTTCCAGGTGCTTTTCCTTCCTCGAACGCAGGGTCTGTCGTAACAACCACAACTTCGTGTCCACGTCTCGCTAACTCTTGAGTTAAAGGTCGAAATACAACCTGATGACTTAACGAAGGCGTTGGAACAACAACCAATATACGCGCTGAAAATATATTAACGATCTTAATAACAAATAACAACAATACTAGCAACGACATTCTGGATTAATATGTTTTTAATCACTCAATAATATATTTAAGTGCAAACTTTTTTCAAAGTGAAATACGATAAACGTATTTTCTATACAGTACTATTAATCTAAAGATAAGTATGCAAAACTGATATTGAGCCTATGTATATAGTACCTTTTATTTTAAAAACAAGTTTTAGTAAAAACAATAGTTCGTCTTAGGGTTGTCAACTAATGTTCACTACTGGTCGGCCAATGGTCGAAATTAAATCGTTATTTGGTTTTTATTTTATTGCATCTTTTGTATTACTTCTTTATATGAACTTGAACTGTGCTAAATCTCACAATGCGTTTAAGGTTTCTGTTGTTGCTGATGCGCTTTTTTTAATAGAAAAGTAAGGAAGACGAGAAAGATAGTAAGATCCCCCTGAAGATCCCGTATCACCGTATCGGTACAGCTGACACGCCCATACTACCTATGCTGTGTGAGAGCATTTTAATGACGTCACACTACTGGTGTGACGTCATTAAAATGTCACTATTAAAAGGACACACAGGTATATTGGTTTCTTTTTCTTACTTTACTTTTCTTTCAAACTGTTGTGGAATTTACACAGTTATTATCACAACTAAGTAAATTTCAAAACAATCCCATTCCACACACACATACAAAACATTTAAAAAAGCGAATTAACCCTTTTTTTTAAAAAAATTGTGTGTGTGTGTCATTAATAAAGGACTCATTCATTAATTCATATTTTTTTCCTCCGGCTGGAACAGGCCGTCAAGCTTTAGCAATGCTTATTTCCACCAGGCGATCCTCTTGATCAAAATCTATATAAACGAGCATTGTAATATTATATACAAGAATACAGGTTTACAATTTACTTATATTGTTGATAGTTAAAAAATGGGTATATAAATAAGAGAATACACAGACTTATCGCACTAAACTGGTTTAGAAGTTGGAATTACGTTTTATCAAAAGTCATTACTAACATTAGACAAAATAAATACATTCTCCATTTTGTCTACTGTCTATACTACTTATTTACTTGGGTATTTATAGCGGGTGTTCTACTTTACGTATAAAATATTTACTTTTTATGTCCTTTTTACCAAAGCATTTTTCTATTTTACAAAATATTGTTTTTAACATAAAACAACACAAAATTAAAAATATTGTTCAATATATTTACAAACTTGTCGATAGTTTGACTGGAAGAGGTCATTGATTTCCTCCCTTTCATCACTTTTGGTTGGGCCCAGGATCTTTCGGAAGACTTTTCGTTCTGCAACTTAAAGTTTTTTCTCTTCCTTTAGCTTTAGTGTCCAAGCCATACGTTAAAATATGCCGAATAGTCGTCTAATAGATTCGGAGTTTCGTCTTTTTACTGAGAAGCTTGGACACCAACACCTTGTGAAGAGCTGCACTGCACCGCAAGGTATTTTGTATGCTGATGTCGATTTCGTCCTCTCAACTATTGGTTTCAGCCACAGTTCACCCCCCCATATAGATCACAAATTACTTTATTTTGAACAATTCACTAGTCCCTTTATTTTGCATAATATCTTCTTTCTATTGAGTTCAACGTTGAAACACACTTAAAATTATACCAATGTATTTAACTTGAACTTTGTCTATATATTGTTTTTATATGAGAAAAAGAACACTGTGTATAATATCTACTATTTTTTTGAAATTTTATTAGTTTTTTCAGAAGCACCATAATCTCCCAGAAACTAATTTATTTTGTTGCAGCCAAGTGGCACCTACACCAAGAAATAGGTATAAACTTTTTTACGCTAAGTACATGGAAAAAGTATATCAAATAAAATAATAATAGCAGATACCACAAAAATAAATAAGCAACACAAACAATCACAGGCACTGCCGACAGAAGAGAAAACTTAAAAATACAATATAAGAGTGACTTATTTTGAAGTGAATATTTTAAAATAGCTTTTAAGGTGGATCACGAATTCATAAGTTTTGAGCCAGGGTGACCCATCAATTTGCCTTGAACAAGCCAGCTGTGTTAACTTCCAGTGCTCTAGAAATGTGAAATCCACTGCCAAGCAGTGCAATATACATGGGCTGTAAAATAAATTATGTATATTAAAATATGTAGTATATTGATTATGTATTTTAAAATAAATTAATTACTTTAATATACATAACTAGCTTTTGCCCGCGGCTTCGCTCGCGTTGAATTTGGTCTGCCACATTAAGTTTCTTGACAGATCATTTTAAATAAATATATTTTTTTTACTTAATTTATGGTTCACAATTTTGGTCATAGTGGCTTCCTCATAAAAGGTAAATATATGCTGTCGCGGACTTTTATTTAGAATTATTCAAGACAAAAAATCCTACGGTACATCATCTTTGTGTAACTCCAATGGTTTAAGCAGCGTACGCCAAGATAGCTCTCAGAGGCCAGATTTTTTTCCGACTTAATTGACATGTTTCGTTATATTACGACCAAAAAAATTTTATAAAATCATTAAAAATTGTAGCCTCTATGTTATTCCGATGTTATAACCTATATTACTGTAAAGTTTCATCCAAATCCGTCCAGTAGTTTTTTCGTGAAAGAGTAACAAACATACATACTCACAAACTTTCGCATTAATATTAGTAGGAAAGGATAGGATAGGATTAAAATTATTTAAGTAAACATAAATTATGTATATAAAAGTGTGTTTAATTCACTTTATAATTATATTAATAGGTACTTTTAATTTATATTTATATGTATAATTTTTATTATAACATTACGGATTTATCAATTAACTTTAATTTTATTTCTTGTTACAATAATACAATAATAAAGTAGATTCCGCATTATTCTGAAAATTATTAAAATTAACAACAATGTTATCAATACGATCACGCCTAAAATGGACACTAGTTCCAATTCAAAGTATTCAGCCGTAGACATGTGTGCGGCAGGACCGAGGAGATGTTTCGCTCCACCGTGCCTTAAAACATACTCTATCCACCAAATAGCGCGATCTAGAGGCTTCTGGGGTTGGTCATCCACTATTCTCTTTAACTTAATTACATTATCATGGTAACTGCAACAAATAATAGAACAATGAATGCAGTAGTACCTTCCCTCCACGTGTTGTGAAACCAGTTATCGTCATAGCTATTCCCAAAACTAACACGACATTGAGAACTTTAAAAACTAAGCCGTCGTTACTTGAAAGAGGGCATTCCAAAGTGGTAGAGCCACGCTGCAGGCGAATACTTTGTCAAGAATGGCATATTATTTATCTGTAGCATGAATGGGCCAGCTCGCCCGGGGAAGTACCACACTCCCTCAGAAAACCGGTGTCTGAGTGGTACCTTTGCTACCGCGCTTCGTCCGGTGAGCGGTCTGAGTTCCGGAGGCCCTACACACTCCCCCTTCCAGTCCCGTTCCCCCTCCCACACCCATCATGTCACTTTTCTTAAAGGTCGGCAACGCTTCCGCACTGCCTATGGCGCTGCGGATGTCTATGGGCGGCGCTGATTGCTTTCCATCAGGTGACACGTCTGCTCGTTTGCCCTCCATCCCAGAAAAAAATGGAACTCTGTTTCTGAAAACATTCTAAGATGACAAACTTTTCGTATATGGCATACTATATATATACCAATTTACTGTTGAACATTGCAGATTTTACCAAGCAGGAATATTGCCGTAATCTCCGCGTTCATGTATAAATATTAAATTATAAACCAATTATGTTTATTTTCCATTTAAGTTAGTTTAGGCAGTTAAGGCAAATATGACTATCATGTTACCAACTTGCTTTTTTATGGAAGAACTTGGCAAATGATCAAGCAGTTCACCTAATAGTAAGTGATAAGCCCTTCCCATTGATATTTCCAGTGAGGCGGGCACTGAAGATACGTTGACTACATTATGGTAATTATATAATCAAATGTGATGAGATGAGAGACAGAGAGGATGGATGAAAGACGACTGGTAAAAGAAATTTTTGCAGATGTGGATGGAAGGGTCGGTAGGGGAAGGACAAAGAAGATATACCTTGAGCAAATTGCCGAAGTTTTGAATAAAGGCCAGGTCAAGAGTGTCCTTAACCGGCGAGCTAGCATGAGGAGAATGATGTGTGTGGAGGAAGCAAGGAAAGTATTCCGAGATAGTAGCAGATGGAAATCTGTTGTCTCTACGCCTATGGGAAACGCCTATGTTTCAATATGTTTTTATCGTTAAGTAATAAATACTATGGATAAATAAATTATCGTCTTTATTTATTCACATCCTGGCGGATTCAACTGTACCATGGGTTTTGTGGAGGGTATGAAAAGATTAACACCAGGGGAAGGGCGATTATGATCTACTGTGTATATAAAATTTTAAGATTATCTCCAGCGTGCTTACTTTACCTGACATTACTAATAACTTCCTCTATAGCACTTCGAAAATTTTCTTCACTTAGCGTCTCTATATCCAGCTTTATACCAATTTTATGGTATACGTATTTTTCCACGTTGTACCACTGATCAGCAAGCATGGGTATACCTATAAGTGGTACGCCGGCAGCGATTGCTTCATCTGTGGACTGTAAGCCTCCTTGTGTTATAAATACTCTTATTTTTGGATGACCTAGAATCAGTGAAGGTTATTTTTAGTAAATTGTTTAAAAAGACAAGTTGGTCGGAAAAGGAAGACTTGGCTACGTAGTATCATGGATTGGACCGTGATAGCGAGTGATCGAGTGAGATGCTGCGCCTCACGAAAGGAGAGGAGAGTTGTACTGAATTGGCTGCCAATCTTCTCTAGTCCAAGAGGCACTATTAGAAGAAGAAGAAGTATTTAAAAGATTTTCAGTTTCGTGATAACTGAAAATCGAGACCTGATTATCTGCTTGCTACTGATTTATTAATATATGTCCTATTTTTTAAATTTATTTGACCTAATTAAATCCTACCTTTATTCACATCCTAAGGTAGATACCGCTGTAGTATATTTAGTGCTGCAGATAATCATGGGCTGCGGTATTTGTTTACCATCAGAAAACCCATTTGCTCTTTTGCCCAACTTCTCCATAAAAAGAGAAATCAAAATGGAATTTGCTTAGTTTCTTCCGAAATAGAAAATTAATTTAATAATTCACTTAAAACTTACGCAACAGATCGGCTTGTGGAAGCCACTTAGATATTTTAATATTTTCAGATTTTCCAGGTAGCTCTTCTTTGTCCCATCTCCACAAAACGTCGTATGATAAATTTGAAAAGACGTTTAATAAAATTTGCGTCTTTTGTGGTGACAAGAGAGATGGTCGTACATTTGTTCCAAAACTAATATATATAACACCATTGATAGATGAATCTAGATAAGAATTTAAGATCCTGGAAAGCATTTAATAAATCCTGAATTAAATTGTATAAGAAATACTTTTTAAAAGTATCTTTAAGGACTTTTCCCGCCAACTTACATCAGTGACGTTGTGTTTTTATTTCATTTTCATAATCTTATATTATTTTCAATTATATTGTTTATTTATGGTGGCGTATTATCCAATATAGTTCGATTAAGGTGTATAAGTGAAGTGATATGAAATAAATGCGTTTATCGTAAATATTGAAGTTGATTAAAAAAAGTCCATATAAGGTGATTGTAAAATGGTCACCATTTTATCAACACGTAACGTGATAAGCTGACTTGTTACATGTCAAGACATTGGATATTATTGTATTTTATTTGACACTGGCATAATAGTTATAATTAATTGCCATAAAAAAAAAGAAAAAGTATCTTAAATATCTTGAGCGGGAACTTAAAAAAAAACGGTGGATTTTTCTCTGTTTTTTTAAACTAACGTAGATAATGTGAGCTAAAACGTAAAATAACGTTCTTTATAACGGAAACGGTAACAACACTCAAAATTTTATTATACATGTTAATAACGTTACGTTATTAAACGATACTGGTATCCAAATAATAACGATATAATTTATTGCTATGATTGCTAGAGTAGAAAACGCGTATGTACAAACGTAGTGTGGGATGACTCCTGGCTAGATAGAACGGCGATTTACGCAGGATAGCTGGTGGATACTAGATGCGTGAAGCTGAAGATCAGGCTAGATAGCATGCTTTGGAACATAGACCATGTTCCACACTGAAGAGCCGGTGTCGTTAATGATGATAAATATATTTTTTTATTTATTATATATTAATTATCTGCAAGAGCATCTAGTGCTAGTTTTCACATGGAACCAAGATTCATATATTTTAACATTCAAATTAATATATTTTAACATTTAAATAATAATTATAAAAATATGAAATATTATTTTAGTTAAATAAAATAGATTATTAATTTACAATTTACGTTTACTAGAAAAATAATTAATATATATATATATATGGTTCATTCAATAAAACAGTGGGCAGGGAATACGGGCAATGTACCAAACTATTTTATTTTTAATTTTTCTAAAATTGTTTACTTTGTACAAATTACAAAGAAGTCGAACACTTCTCTTCGTGTGTAAGTTTTGAAAAATCTATTGTTTTAAATATCATAATAGGCACAAGTTTTATTTATTTCCATTTTAAGTGAAGTGTACTAAAATTTACGAAATATACATACCCGAGGTAGCTTTTTTGGTGTTGGTAAATGTAAACCTCCGATATGAATGACACTCGGCGGTACAGGATGATTTCCTTCCCAAATAGGATGAATATTTAGGAATAGCATATGTACGTTTTTAGACAGTTCATTTATAGTCGGAGTGTTGGGACCAAAAAATGATTTCATTGCTTTAAAGCTTTTTATTTCATTCGATCGTATAATATTTCTGAATTGAATCTCTTTGTACAGCTCAACTATTTTCTCCCAAATAGATAAACTGTACAAACGATGTCTGATCGGTGTAGGATAAAGAAATGGATGAAAAGGAGCTCCCACATAATCATAATTATTCAACATTGCACCCATTGAGCTGATTAGAATAACTGGCACTTTAAATATATGAGACCATCCAAGGTTATGTAAAAAACAAGATTCCATTAACAATAAATCAAATGTTTCATTGCCGTTTTTAATATCATTTACCTCATCTATCTGTATTTGTTTTTGAAAAATATTATCAAACAACGCTAGTGCGGATTCAGTTTGTCTTTTCCAATTATTAGCGACGCCATTTGTAATTTCCATAAATTCCTCCTTCATTAATGTATACGAAATATTGTGCAAATCAATCTCTCTTAAATTCACAGGAGCATTTTCCTTTTTAAATGCCGGGTCAATTGTTATAACCACCACCTCATGGCCACGCCTCGCTAATTCTTGAGTTATTGGCCGGAAAACAATTTGGTGACTTTTAAAAGGAGTTGGAAAAACGGCTAAAATTCGCGCTGCAAGTAAAATTTTTACACTATGACTGATAATTAATAACAGTATTAACACCATTTCAGTGTTGTGTAGTACCGTTGGCGTACTGTGATAAAATGTTCTTCGATGTTTGGCTTGACTCTGAATGTAACGTGTCGCGAGTCAGTTAATAGCTCCCGCTCGTAATTACCATATTATTCCAAATAAGTTTAAACCACCTGCATAAATAAGCTGTTTTTAAATATAGCCAAACAAGTTTAAACCACCTGCATAAATAAGCTGTTTTTAAAAATACACCAATAAAACGGTTGAAGACTAAAACAGTAAAAATGAAAAAGGTTTTTTCAAATATATAACATTTTTTTTGTGATAATAGGTAAAAAAGCACGTGATGATCATTCACCTGATGATAAGTCACTACCGCCCCCACCTTTAGATAATGGGTTTGGATGAGAGAAAAAAGATAAGAGAATGGAATTGTTTAAGTGAACACCGATCGCTGTACTGTCGAAGAAATTTTTTGCGATAGTGTGGTTCTTCCGGAAACGAGCCGATTTACCAAACTTCGAATGCCGGAAGAAGATGAAAATGCCGGAGCCTTAAATTTTTCCTCTCACCCCTAAACTTCTTTATTTTATTATCCTCTCTTCTTCCCATTATTTAACGTCTTTTCTAAAAGCAACCATATCTGAAGTCTAATGATTCATAAAATCATTGTATATCATTCTATATCATCGAATCATTTCATAAAAAACCAGAATTGTTTTTTCTAGATAACAATCATGATATATGGGACGGAATCATAAAAGAGAGAGAGAGAGAGGTATATTTTTACGTGAGAAGTAGTATAAAGAATAAATAAGTTTAACAAATAATAAATCAGCTAAATAGATTGAGAAAATTGTATAGGTGTAAAGGAAAAATATAATATGGCAAATTATACTTTTCCTAAATATTATTCTAATTCCTAATTTTCCTAAATATAGGATAATTTTGCCAAGCCAATGTTTTATTTAACATACATATTTACTATGACGAATAAATTATTTAAAATAAATAAATTATACTTAATTTTTTATTTTTTTTATATATTCACGCCTATCCCCCCGCAGGGGTTGGCAGAGACCACAGAGTTCCATCCGCTGCCATTCATCGCAGCGAAACGGCTCGTCATTGGTCGCTTTTCGCCCTCGTGAGAATCAGGACGTGACGGGTGGCGAACCACGTCGCCGTCATTTTCTATTTATTATACTTAATTATAATACAAATACGTGTTTAATGTGGATTTTATATACTTTTATCAAATAACTAGTTTTAGACGCGAGTATTTTTTGCAAGAGTTCCTGTAAAAAGATTCACAAAAAATGTTTTAATAGCAGAACAACAGGTATTTTAAATTATAATACAAAGATACAGCTAATATGTGTGTATAAATATATAAATACACACCTTAAAACAACGAATCAATGTGTGTATTTACATATGTACATGCCTAGTAGGGGATGATGACTGAATAGCAGACGCGGGATAAAAGCAGACACAACGTTATCTATTCAATGATTTTTTCAAGGGCTTAGCTGTTATTATCACGTGATGCTTCTCATCATTATGTTAAGTACAGAACAAAAGTTCGTGTCGGTCGATTCGTTCGGTTATGTTGAACAATTTTACGACTTTTGATCTAATTCTTTATGGTTAATTATTTGCCATAAAGTGTCTACCAAATAAGTGATGTCAAATAGATGATAAATTCTATCGATTGTTTTTTTTTTATTATAGAATTGATGTTAAAATAATTTCAAAAATTGGAAATAGAATTACTAATCTCAAATTTTTGTTTCATTCTTTTTGAAATGCCATTTGGGCCAATGCTATAATATGATAACCTATAAAAACTACATAATTTTTTTAAAATGCCTTGAACATACTTTAAAAACTAAGAAAAAAAATAAACTGCCTGTGAAAAAAAGAATAACATTTTTTTTTCATAGCCCATATATGTCACAATATTTGCACGGGCTTCTTCGTTTCTGGTAGAATGGACATTATTGAAGCCTATGCCATGCATTGTACTGACAGGACTTGTTTAATGACTATCACTTTAATTATTTCATAAATAAAAAGAACCCTATTGGAAAATATAAATATAGTTTTCAAAATGAAAACTCGATTCTGAATAGTTTTATTCTACCACCGCCTTATATAATACTATATTACACATTTTGTCAATCGTCAATGACTTTCTGAGTATTTTTAACAAGTAATTATTTCGTTTCATTAAAAACAGACGTCATTTACCATTAATTTCGAAGAAAACAAAGAATATAAAAAATATGATAACGGTAATGACGTTGCATATTACAGAAGCGACAATAAGTTGCCCTTAAGCATAATAAACTCTCTGAGTTTGTAATTTACGGTATAGTTGTCTACCATAAACTACAAAGGCAATTAATTATTAAACCATAAAAAGAAAATATTCCCATATTACTGACCTAAAATTTTAAAGAACTACAAAAAATATACAACGTAAACAATCACAAATTGTATTATTTTTAATTAATAATACTAAAAATCTAAAATATTGCCTATTATATAAAAATCTAAAATATATAAACAAATTAAACTAAAAATATCGATATAAACGCGACACGATAAATGATTATTATGAAATGTTTCAGAGTAATACAACTCGATTAATAACTACACGAATAATAACTTTAATCAGAACTTAAACAATATAACTGATAATAATATGAGATTATTAAAACGAAATAAAAATGTAACGTCACTGATGTAAATTGGCGGGTAAAGTCCTTAAGTCATCTTAATGTGATAACCCGTGAAATGCACAGATAACAAAACGTTAGAATTGTGTACAACAATGTACTGTGTAAAAAGTAGATTCATTGATACATAGTTTTTAAGACATACTTTTTTTACAGTAGAAAAGAATGATCCGTATGTAATACATATTTAATTTTAACAGTTTCATTTATAAAGTTTACAATGAACGCAGTGCTTAAGCATAGCAGAATGTTGCGAAGTGTTAAAGTAATGGAAGGTGGCTTAAAAGTAACTGCCGGTCCAACGTGGTCACAAAAGCCGGAGAGGAGAGGAAGCTTTTGTCGAGAGAGACAAGCTGTACTAAAAACACTGGCTGATGGTGGTAGCACCACTGTACCATTTAGTAAATATATATATATATATATAGAATTATTTACATATATACATACTCAATATAATGGTAATAGGTACAGCATATAAAAGTTTATTTTATTTTTTTAATAAAGTTAAATTTAATTTTAAGATAATTTAATCTTAACTTTTTCAGTGAGTATTTTAGATAAGAAATACCTTAATATCTTGACAACGGCATACATTCCTACACATATAATAAACAATAAAATTAAAAATAAACTAACTAGCTCTAATTCTAAAAACTCGGCCCAAGACATAAGGGCCTCGGGTCCGCGCAAATGTTTCGCCCCATCGTGGCGCAATACGTACTCCGTCCACCAGACGGCACGCTCCAACGAAGTCTGCGGCTGATCTAGCATCAAGTCACGCAGACGTTGTATATTGCGATGATAGCTGAAAAATTGAGATTGTAAATAAAAAGCCTGTTCAAAGTGGTAATCACATGGTAGCTAAAGAAGCTACCTAACTAACTTTATTGGCGCAGCGATCCAAAATGGATCTTGGCCTCCGACCAGATTTTACAGTTCGCAGGACAGGGCACGGTGGCGGCCCTGTCCTGCGCTACCTACTGCCAGTTGCAGACTTGAAGGTTGCGCAAGTCATCTTCGATCATGTCTCTCCAGCGGTACTTAGAGTGCCCCACAGGACGTCGTCCAGTTGGGCAACCCACATACGCTCTCTTGACTGCGCGATCCTCCCCCATCATCTCAACGTGGCCCAGCCAACGAAGTCGGTGAGCCTTAGTCACTCCTATTTCATTGGGTTGGGTCACCAGATGCTCGATTTCGGCGTTATGAAGAAAAGAGGAAAGCTGAAATCGAAGATCATAATCGGAGAGACAAAGGAACTCTGTTGGTTCAAGTATCTAAAGAAGATGGGAAGACATTACGTTGCCGAAATGGTTTATGGGAATACCATCCGATCAATTACTGATCGAATACCTGGACATCAATGGAGCGATGCACTGATCACCGATTTGTATGCGCTTTGAGCAACCAACCGGCGTAAAACTACATAATACCATGATCATGGCATGTTAGCATATCTGAGGTTAAGATACGCTTTTAGTTACTGAGGTAGCAGAGTAAGAAAATAACTTTGTTAACAATGATATGAAAGACCTAAATTATATTATCACAATTGAGAACACATATATTTAAGAGTGGACTATTAATGATTAGCTGCAATGTAAGGTAGCGTACTGAATATAAAATTCGTAAGGCAGGGAATTATTAAAATACACACCTCTCATCTTCAATAACAGTTTTAGTAGCATTGTAAAAGATTTCCTCTGTCAGTGTCTCCAAATTAAGTTTAACTCCAATTCTATGGTAAACATACTTCTCAGCATTATAAAACTGGTCAAAAAGTAAAGGAATACCAATAAGTGGTACACCAGCTAAAATTGCTTCATCTGTTGACTGCAGCCCACATTGTGTTATGAACGCTTTTACATTTTTGTGTCCTGAAATTTATCAAAATTAGATTACTTACCGTAAACCTTTTTGATTTCAATAATTAATTTAATAAGTTTCATGTACAATGTTTAACGTGACCACTAATAATCCAATTGCCCCACAAGCTCAAAGACGCTTGGAGAGCTTGCTCGGGAAAGGCTAATTTCTCTTGTGAAAATTAGTCGGAACGACCTTAAAAACTAAAATGGAACAGCTATTCACGTTTTTCGAAATAAACTAATTTTAACAAACGCCTGAATTTATAATAACAAAAAAAAACTGTAATAACTACACAACTTAATATCATCAGTAAGATCAAAAACGATGCTTTTTTCATCATCATCGAGGCATTACAGCCGCGGATGGGCCTTAGCCTGGTTCAGTATATTTTTCCAGTCTCATCTTAGTTTGGCTTTTTCTCTGTACCCCTCACATCGATTGCCTTTAAGTCGTCCTCGACTCCATCTAGCCATCTGAGCTTAGGCCTTCCGCGGCTTCTACGACCATCTGGTTTGCTGTCGAGTGACGTTTGGGTACTCTAGCCTCGAGGCTAGAGATGCTCTTATTGCACTTCAAATAATTAATATCAAATATATCTGTCTAAGTACTTATTTTTTTATTTAATTTATGATTGGGGATAGGGTATACATACATACTTAACTAAGTAAGTTAACTTTTATTCGCAAGTAAAATTATTTCCGCATCGAGATGTTTTTTTTTATATCCATCCGTGTAGCCAAACGAGCCTACCCGTACTCGTAACCCGTATTAGCTGGTGGTAAGTGTACATACGACATATATGTATATATTATATATGTATTTCGCCAATATGCATTGCACAAACATTGTGAAGACATAAATAAATATTTAAAAAATATATAATAATACTTAAGATGTTCTTACTGAGTAAATCGGACTGTGGAAACCACTTCCCTATTTTTATTTTATCCGTCCGTCCAGGCAATTCTTCTTTATCCCATTTCCATAAAACATTGTAGGGTAGTCTTGAAAATGTTCTAAGAAATATGTCTATCGTTTCATTAGAAAAAAGAGACGGCTTTGCATTTGTGCCAAAACTTAAATATATTACTCCATTTTTAGAAGAATCAAGGTAGGCTTTGAGATCCTGAAAAAGCAAAAAATATATAGTATTATATTTTTGTATATGAATTAAGTTTCCGCTCAGCAAAATGTGTTTTTAAGCCACAAAAACTATATTATAAAAGCCAAAAGTGCTAGAGCCATGGTAATATGAATGGTTGGCTTGATCGGGGACTTCCCCGGTTTCCCTCACCATTATTATGTGAGCGTGTGGTACTTACCACACCATCATATCAAAATGGTGTCAAGGGTAACATTTTACTGGGTTTCGAACAGTGAGTGCAGGGACCTTGAGGTCAAATTTCTTTCCCCTATTGACGTTACCCCCCCTCCCTTTGTACAATTTCTTTTTTTGCTAATCGTCTTTCATCCACCCTCTCTATGTACCCAAACTATCTACCAATCCCTTTCTCAACTTTTATCACCTTTACCCCACATCGTTTTCTTATATCTTCATTCCTTATTATATTATCATTCATATTAATTTATTATTATATTTCATATATCATTATATATATCATTCATACTTCTTAATGCTCTCATTTCCACCGCATTCAGTCTGCTTTCATGGCTTCTGCCAAACCCAATTTTGAATACAGTAAAAATAAATGTACGACGCAGATGTGGATGGAAGAGTCGGAAGGAAGAGACCAAGGAAAACATATGATACATTGACCAAATTGCCGAAGTTTTTAGGAAAGACCAGGTCAAGCGTAGTCTTAAACGACGAGATTGCATGAAGAGAGAATAATGAGTCTGGAAGAAGCAAGGAATGTATGTCAAGATCGTAGCAGATGAAGATTTGCGGTCTCTGCCTACCCTTACGGGAAACAGGCATAACGATGTATAATATATATTTCTTCATTAATTATGATGAATTCGATAATTAATGGACTGCCTATTACTCAAAGCGGTTTTATCACAATTATTGTCACTATATTTTTCCTTCATATTCATTACAAACGATATTCTCCTAGGATCGAATCCAAAATATTATATTTTTAACAGTATAATATATATGTATGTCCAACTGTAGGATACGGAGTCTACAGATTTCCTGTGGAATGAACATTAACCCACCAAGCTTTTAAAGGCGGATTATCGGAGCATATAGGCTCGGAATAAATATCTGTAGGTCATAGCGATGCAGAAAACGATCCCACAACCGTTAACTTCAAAAATATTGTAGTACCTTCTCTACTGAGCATAAAATATAAAATTTTCGGACTTTGAGTACTTACTTTGGGTACTTCACTTATACCATAGAGGTATTTTATTGGAAATCTATATGCTATATAATGAATGATTTTTGAAATAGACGATTACGAGTAATTTCTAGAAATTGTCAACGTACCTTTGGCAATTCATTTTCAGTTTGCTGATGTAATCCTCCTACATAAATGACGTTTGGAGGTACAGGTCGATTTCCGTCCCAAAGAGGGTGTAAATTTACAAATAACATATCGACATTGTTTGATAGTTCATATAAACTTGGAACATTCGGACCAAAATTTCTACGTAACATTTCATTGTTCTTTTTGTCTATATATTCTATAAGTTTATTATAATTGTAGTCATGGTACAATTCCATGATTTTTTCCCATTTAGATAAATTATGTATTCTCTGTCTCATAGTGCACGGATATATTAACGGATGTCCTGGTGCTCCATAAAGGTCAAATTTATTATCCACCAAACCCAGAGAACTTATTTGTATTACTGGAGCATTAAACACGTACGAAAAAACTAGATCTGGCTTCGTAATATGCTCAATCAATACCAAATCGAAATGATCACTGTCTAATTTAAGCAAGTCCTGAATAACATCTGTGCGGAGTTCTTCTTCAAAAACTCTACATACTGTACTGAGTGATAAATTGATATGATTCGACCAATAATCATTGTTATGATTTGTCTCCATAAAAAATCTCCTCCATGTTGAATACGAAATATCATGTATATCTATCTCAGTGAGATTCTCAGGAGCGTTTCCATTTGGAAACGCGAGATCAGTTGTAACAACCACAACTTCATGGCCACGTTTTGCCAACTCTGTTGTCAGCGGTCGAAAAACCACTTGATGGCTAATCGATGGGAATGGGAATACGGCCAATATTCGCGAGGCTTGAATACAAATAGCAAAATGAAATAATATTAACAGAGTTGATTTAAGAGCCATTTTTGTACACACTCAAAGGAGATACTGAGGAATTTAATCTAACTAAACTCTATATAAACATTTCCTTATCTTTATTTTTAGTTACTCCTCAACAAGTTTCAATGAAACGTTATTACGTCAGTGGCTAAGCTACCGCATTCGGACTCAATGGTTGCGAGTTCGATTCGAATCGATTCTGCCTTGAACAAACTTGGGCTTAAAGTCCATTCCTTCAGAAGGGGGGTGGCCCTTGCACAGTACGTACGTAGGGACGTACATGCATGGTCTAAAAAGTTCTTTCACGACGTACCAGTAGAATGTAAAAAAAGTGCTCACATTTCGAAAACAATTATTTGTTTTCGATTTACATAAAGTACGTCACACTTTATTTTAATTTGAATTTTGACGTTGATGTCACGTCTTTTTTTCGTGTCAGATGTGTTCGTATCACTTTAAAGTAGAAGATGGATCACAGAGATTTAGAAAAATCTTCGAAATAGATGGACCCGGTGGGCAAACCAAAGATTACATCTCCAGGGGCACCCCCTTTTGCGCAATAAACTTAGAGCGATTGATCACGAAGTCCACATTGCATCAAATGTTCCGCGTGGCTAAACAAAGTGAGCCTACTTTGTTTATCTACTTTGTTTAGTGTTAAAGAGAGGTACAGTTATTTTGAGTTTTATTGATTAAGCCTCATGCATATCTTAATACAAATTTTGTTATAGTACTTGATTTTATAATATTATTATGACTTCATGCACTTTTACAAATATAAAAAACTGTCTTATTAAAAAAAGCTACAAAATTATTATTTGTGCATTGTATTCATACACATATGTATTTATAAACTTTTTTCTATGGAATTGACATTAAAAATTATATAGCAGGCATCAGGGTTTTGACATCATTTTATTTACAAATCGGCAGCTAAATCATAGAAATGACACATCGATCACGCGATTCTAGGTGACATAATGTATCGTTTACGTGACATTTTGAAGTAACACTTAGACATAATTTTGAGTAGGTTCATGAAAAGCTTAATATTGGGTTTATGTTTATGAAATGACGATTGCGCAACATGCCTCAAAAATGTCAATTCCTTAACATGACGCAAAAAATGCCGGTTGCGCAACATTGCAAAGCAATAGACACGTAACAATAACCTTGTGACTTGCTCGGTTCAATTTACATTATTTTATTTAAATATAACCGTCGATGTTAGTTTATCATTTAATGCCTTCAGAGGATTTAGATTTCTCATGATTACATTATTTTACATTTTTACCATGAATATCCATGAACTCGTTATTTTATTTTGTGAACTTAATGGTGCTTTAAGTACAAGTGAAACAATAACCGGAATAAATAAGAGGTAGAGGGAAAAAAAATTTCTTAGAAACCGGTTTCAAAAGTATCGGTGGATGGATGGTGGATTATAGAATTTAGAAAATAATAAGAAAGTGTTTAAAATAAACTCGCGGACCACCTTCATGCGCACGAACTTAGAATAACATTATCCACGCCGACAATATTTTTTTGAACCTGTATGAAACAAGCTAAAATTGGTATGAGTGGTACGTCTTGAGAAAGCTTATATGCAGCAGTAATCTATCGCAGGCTGTTAACGATGACGTTAATAACAGTCTGACGGAAATTTTAAAATTATATAAAACTTGCAAATTTATAATAAAGCGCCTTTCAAATTTAAAGAGCAATTTGTCGGAGCGGCGTCAACAGATTTTTTTCCTTAAGGCAATATGTTAGATGTAATTAATTTCACACCTGTATAAGTGTGTATAAATTTGGATTTGTATTATAGCAATTAGTGTCTGTCTTTCATAATGTCTACAAACAATATTTAACTGAAGCGCAGATGACCGGACAAATAAATTGAGGACAGCGCAGATAAATTGAGGACATTTGCCGGAAAGCCGATGCTGCCTGTATGTATCCATGATCCATAAAGACAAAAAAGGTTCAAATGTGTCGAAACATAACGCTAATCAATAAACAATGAATTGATTTTGAAAAAAGAAATTAATGTTTTTAAAATAAAATTAATTTGAAATTAATGTTTATAGTCAAACTAATTTATTTTTTATTTTAATAATAAAACAATGATTTGCACATGGCAGCTGGCAGAAACTGAACTCGTGAAAACGAAGACTGAGTAAGAGGACGAGTCTTATGAAAGGACTATGTCCTGTAGTGAACTGCCTCACACTGTGAATAATTATTATGATATTAATTGTTACTTAACGTTTAAAAGGTATATTGCACAAAACAAAAGAAAATGTTTAATGAAATGAAAAATAAAACAATTCGAAATAGTTATATTTTTCGATTTCAAATGTACAGTTAAATAGACAATATAACGGTCTTAAAATAATATTACACATTTTGTCAACAGTCATTTTTTATATATATATAAGTTAATGTTGTAATAAAATGTTTAAAGTAAAACGCTTATATGCAATACATTTTTAACATTTTCATCTATAAACTTTACATTATACGCATTGCTCTAATTAAATTTAAATAATAGTTTTACTGACTACTTGGCCAATGACGAGGTTCTCCGACAAGCCAAGCAAAAACGTGAACTTTTGCAGACCGTCGAAGGTAGAAAAGTTGCTTACCTGGGTCATATCATGAGACATGACAGGTACAAGTAGCTGCAACTGATCATGATGGCCCGTGACTTTTTATACGAGCAAAAGACAAGTTGGTCGGAGAAGAAAGTCTCCGAAGTATGGCTACTTAAAATAAAATTTAAGACAATTTAATCTTAATTTTTGTAGTGAAAGTTTTAGAAAAGTAGTGCCAAAATATCTTGGCAACAACATACAATGCTGCACATGTAATTGACAATAAAATTAACACTGTAAAGACTATCTCTAATTCCAAGAACTCGGCCCACGACATAAAGGCTGTGGGTCCGCGTAAATGTTTCGCCCCACCATGCCGTATAACGTACTCCGTCCACCAGACGGCGCGTTCCAACGAAGTCTGCGGCTGGTCTTGCATCAAGTCACGCAGGCGTTGTATATTGCGACGATAGCTGAAATAAATGACATTATTTGTTAATTAAAATCCTGCTCAAAGCGGAAACCATACGTGAGCTGGGGAATTCTGACGAATGGTGATATCGAAGAGTTCTTGACAGATGTGAGCATAATAGAAGAGACAAAGGCGAGGAGAAAAGATAGAAGAATAGATTGTCCATGGACCTACCATCTAGTATACGTGTGATCGGCTGGTATCGATGGAGCTATGCACTGATTGCCGCATACAAGTATAGATGTAAAACACTCGATTTAAAACGTTTTGAACCATATTTTTTTCATTATATTATATCATATACAATATTTGTACTCTATACATATATTTATTCCGATGCGGGGATCGAAACCACGACCAGTTACTCCGCAGGCGGAGGACCCCTCCACTGAGCCAATTGGTCGATTAAACAATATATCGCGGTTTAGATCCTCAAATCTACCATTTTAAACGACTAAAAACTCGCCGTTGAAAATAAAGGCGCTGTGTTTTACGCTGTGTTTGTTCGAGTATTGCGGAGGCCATGATATTTTTACTTTGAGCTGTCGAGAATCGTTACTGACGTGTAACAATTGATGATTTGTTTTTTTTTATGAAATATAGTGTAATCAGAGTTCTTCTGTTAAATCTTCTCTGTTAAAGTTTCTCTGTTAATAAAAAAGTCATCGAGAGATCTCTCCGAGAAAACAGTTGTAGCAATGGGCTGCTTACGTTTGTCGGAAAACCGACAGCCGTTAGAGAGGAGATCACTTGCTGGCGAAGTTCGTTTGATGTATTGTGTAAGAAGTAAATCTAATATATTCTAGCCTCTGGTGTTTTGATATCGTTCTTTTCATTGAATGTATAATGTTTTTAATTTATATTTTTTTTAACAGCCCATATATGTCTGAGCACGTTCCTCTCCATTTCTGGAGGAACGGGCGTTAACCCACCACGCTTGTCCATTGCGGATTGGCGGGGTTACCAGACTCGGAATAAATATTTGTAATCCATAGATATATTGATTCCGTTATGGGGATCGAACCCGCGACCATTGACTCCGCGGACGGAGGGCCCCGCCACTGAGCCAATTGGTCGTAATTTACAATAATCTCATTGAAATATACCGTTTGACAACCGCTGAAATAGACAAATGTCAACCCAGATTGATTGGCAGAAACTAGATGCATGAAGCCGAATTGTGTGCTATGCATCTGTATTTGTCAAGCTTATGTCTGACAGTGGACTGCCGTAGTCTGTTAATGATTAACAGCAATGTAAGGCGATCGATATGAAATTTGATGTGAAAATTGGAAGACCATGTAAGAGTAATACTATCATGAAAATACATACCTCTTATCTTCAATAATAGTTTTAATGGAATTGTAAAATCTTTCCTCTGTCAGCGTCTTCAAATTAAGTTTATCTCCTATTTTGTGGTACACATACTTCTCAGCATTATAAAACTGATCAAAAAGCAGAGGAATACCAATAAGTGGTACGCCGGCAGTTATCGCTTCGTCTGTTGACTGCAATCCAGCTTGTGTTATAAACAATTTTACATTTTTGTGTTCTGAAAATTAAAACAAAAATAACTTAACTGACGACCGATTGGCTCAGTGGCGGCGCCTTCCGCTCGCGGAGTCAATGGTCACGGTTTCGATCCCCGCATCGGAATAAATATTTAGGATTTATAAATATTTATTCCGAGTCTGGTAACCCCCCTAATCCGCATTTCCTTTCCTGCCCTTTCCCGTCTTCTCTATCTTTTCCCTTCCTCTCCGCCAATCCAATCCGGTCTGCCGTGCCAATGGATGCTTGGCTAGGGGCGAGCCTAGTCGCAAGCGTGCCGACCGTCCCGAGATCGGGCTCCCCCGGGTACTATGGTGCCTTACCTCAGCATGCAGGGCTCTGCTGGGGCTGACCTCCATCCTCCCTTGCGGCTCGTGTGATTCAGTAAAGATGAATTTAATATATTTAATTTGTTGAAAAATGACGGCGACGTGGTTCGCCACCCGTCACGTCCTGAATCTCACGAGGGCGAAAAGCGACCAATGGAGAGCCGTTCCAATAATATATTTATTAACTTTTATGTGTCATGTATATATACATGTGTATTGTTACAATTATTGATAAGCCATGTTTTAACAATATTCAATATAATTATTGATTACACAGATATCCCAATTTCTGAAAGAATGGGCTTTAATCAATCATGCTTGTTCAATGTGTATGAGTTGAATACTTAGACTCGGAATAAATATGTACCTATAGGTACATATCTATTGTCTACATAGTTATGTTGATTTGAGAATCTAACCCTTGCTCGTTGGAACCCCATTAAAAGGAAAACCACAGATTCAAATCGACGAATTGAATCAGAACGACTTTAAAAATTTAAATATCAAGAACCTCGTCACGTTTTTTTGTGGTAAATGAATTTCGATAAACGTCTGACTTTATCAAAAGCTGTAGTTATACCAAGCAACTTATGAACATCATCAATAAAACCAAAAATATATAATGCGTCTTTTACCTCAAATATAAAAAATAAACTAAGTATTTAATGAATTTATTTAATTAATGATTGGATATAACTAAATAATTATGAAGTTAAATTCTTATTCGACAGTTAGATTCCCACATCAACATGTACATATATGTACCTATGTGTACATATTTATTCCACATCTAAGTATTCCGCTAATACACACTGAACAAGCATGATTGATTAAAGTCCATTCTTCCAGACATTGGGAGCAGATAAATGAGCTTTAAAAATATACTTAAAAAGTTCTTACTAAGTAGATCAGCCTGAGGAAACCACTTCCCTATTTTTATATTATCCGTCCGTCCAGGCAATTCCTCTTTATCCCATTTCCATAAAACGTCGTAAGGTAGTCTTGAAAAAGTTCTAAGGAATATCTCTATCGTTTCATTGGAAAACATAGACGGCTTTGCATTTGTGCCAAAACTAATATATATAACTCCATTTATAGAAGAATCCAGGTACGCTTTGAGATCCTGAAATATAAAAAACTATACATACATATATGATTTTTATGGGATAGGAGGGCAAACGAGCAAACGTGCCGCCTGATGGAAAGCAACCAACGCCGCCCAATGACAACCGCGACACCGCAGGAGTCACGGAAGCATTGCCGACCTTTCAGGTATGTGTAGGCTTGTTTTTCGAAGGTGCCAATGTCGTATTGGTTCAGAAAGACCGCCAAAGGTGGCTGATTCCACAGAGGTGGTGCGTGGAAAGAAGTTCCGAGAGAAGCGCACTGAGGTTGATCCACTCATCCAGATGGTGGAGATGAAACTTTTCTTTACGGCGAGTTGTGCGGTTGTGGAATCCGACGGCGGGAAAAATAATAATTGATATTTGTTTATCAAGTTACTTTCCCCTTAGCAAAACTAGAATCTGATTTAATAAAACAAATATTTTTAAGCACTCTTCAAGGATATGACTAATAATTGTACCTTCAACAATTATATAACAAGCCTTCTGTGGTAGAGCCATGGTAGCATGAATAACCTGCTTGTATGGGGAAGTACCACACTTTCACCTAATATTGGTGTCAAACGGTACCATTTTTCTGTATCTTCGAGTTTCGTATACTGAGTGAAGAAATCCGGAGTGCCCAAATCCTTTTCTCTTGATTTTTTTTTGTTTCTCCCCCAACGGTTACGTCCATTTTTTAGTTAAGCAACGTATTTATAGTGTCGGTGGCGGGAAGTGAACCCAAAACTTTTGACTTACAAAGTGATAGTTACGCCACTGAAAAAACTATATAAGCAATGCAAAATATAAAGTTTTCTGATTGTGAGTACATCACTCATATCATAATGGTCTTCTATTGGAAATCTATAAAATTTTTATGTATAATTTAACTAGTAATTACTAAAAAATGATAAACGTACCTTGGGCAATTCTTTATCAGGTTGCTGATGTAGTCCTCCAACAAAAATGACGTTCGGTGAAACAGGACGATTTTCCTCCCAAATGGGATGTAAGTTCAAAAATAACATATCAACGTTTTTTGTTAGTTCATACACAGTGGGAACATTCGGGCCAAAATTTCTTCGCATTATTTTATTTGCCTTATCGTCTAAATAGTCCATAAGTTTATTATAATTGTAATTATGGTACAATTCCAATATTTTTTCCCATTTAGACAGGTTATATATTTTCTGTTTCATACCGACAGGATATATTAATGGATGTTGTGGTGCTCCATAATTGTTGAATGTATTATCCATTAAACCCAATGAACTTATTTGTATTACCGGAGCTTTAAACACGTACGAAAACACTATATCTGGCTTCACAAATTGCTCAATCAATATCAAATCGAAATGATCATTTTTTAATTTCAGCAAATCCTGAACAACGTCTGTGCGCAATTGTTCTTCGAAAATATCACTTATTATACTTAGGGATAAATTGATATGATTCAACCAATAGTCATTGTTATGGTGTGATTCAATAAATAGTCTCTTCCAAGTTGAATATGAAATATCATGTACATCGATCTCAGTGAGGTTCCCAGGAGCGTTCCCATTTGGAAACGCTGGATCGGTTGTGATAACAACAACTTCGTGTCCACGTCTTGCCAACTCTTCCGTCAACGAGCGAAAAACCACTTGATGACTTATCGATGGTATAGGAAATACGCCCAATATTCGCGAGGCTTGAATATAAATAGTGACATTGTATAATGTAAACAGAATCAATTTTAGCGACATTTCTGTACAGAATCAAACGATATAATAACTAAATTTGTCTTATTGAACCCAATATAAATGCTTCCTTATCACTATATACAGTAATAACTTTTAGATAAGTTTCAAGACGTCCTTACTTGTTTAGTCGCGAAACTACCGCCTTCGGAGTCACTGTTCGTTGATTCGATTCCCGTCGTCGAATTAAATATATTATTATTGTGGCTTACACCAAGTCTAGATTTCCCACTAATGCGTCTTGTTAAAACATGTGTGGGTTTAACATCATTCCTCCAGAAATGGGTTCTTGTATACCCAAGAACAAGAGCTGTAGAAAAAATATTCTATGGGTGGCGTTGATTCCTTTCTATTAGATGATACTGCTGTTTGTTTCTGTTCATATCCCATAAAAAAAACACAACTGGATGGAAATGGAGCTACCATTCACTCCCGTACATCCGACTAATTTCAAGTTTGATTCCATAGTTTCGAAGACACTCCACTTGATGGCATTATCGGAATCCTTGGAGTCGTCATATCGAGTAACATCCAGTCGTGCGAACATCTGGAAGATAGAGTTAACTTGGCTTCTAAAATGCTGGGTGTGCTCGGTGAAGCGAGACAGCGATTTCACATCGACCCACTGCTTCCATTACAGTCGACCCACGATTTAAGTTATGCTTTACATGGAATACTGTTCTTATTTCTGTGCTGGTGGTAACCAGCATTAGCTTCTTCCTCCTGACCGCATATAACGTCAGGCGACTCGAAACGACCATGAACAAAAGCTCACAGGGACAAATTTCTGACTAACATACTTCTTCCATGTTTCAGTATATTTTATCGCCTTAAATAAAGAGATCCAAAGCATCATTCTGAATAATACTAGATGCTGAATTTCACTATACAAAACCAGCTACAAAGAAAATTTCATACCCAAAATTTGGTTAGTAATAATTATTATTTATTTGCATAATGTGAGGTGTAAGAAGGTTGAGTAGGGAGTACAATGTTCTTTTCCCGAATCTTCTTTCCACGCACCATTATTCCATGGTAGCGAGATTGGTAAAAGATTGAGAAAAATAAGCCTATGTGGGCTTATTAAGTATTAAGATCTGTGTTTAAATACTTAAATTGTTCTTGTAAATAAAAATGTTATAATTATTTAAAAGAAACACCTAAAGTGTTTCATGATGTGTAGTTATGATGATTTTCTCAAAAACGTGCGGTGTCTTGTCCGTATATCAGAGATTTAAATAATATTATAATAAGAGAATAAAAAATAAGCCTCATGGACGACTTTCGCGTATTGGATCAGCAATTTTTAAAACAATTAGAATAATCTGTTGTGCACGAAACCACAAGGAAACTCGCATAAGACTCGCCGTTCATCGTACGAAGATATTGTACGATTTGAATAAAGTGTTCATAATTTTGTGGTAAAATATCGTCATCATCATCATTATCCTTGTCAACAGGCTGCGGCAGTCTACTGCTGGACATCCTTTCCTTGGACGCCTAAATCCTTCTTTGGCCTGGTGTATCCTGTCACGAAGGACAAGAAGCTTATGTATTTATATTATTATTACATTTATTTTTATATCAATAATATGTTATCTTAAAAAAAATTATAAGAATAAAGATGAAAAAAACAATAACAATTTATTTAATTGAGATTTTTAAGATCCATATTAGTTAGTAGCAAATGAAACAACGACCAATTGGCTCAGTGGCCTTCCGTTCGAAGTCCGTGGTCGCGGGTTCGATCCCCGCATCGGAATAAATATATGTATGGATTACAAATATTTATTACGAGTTGTATTGGTAATCTATTTATAATAATCTAAAATTATACGAGTCTCATTGGACTAGCGTGGAGGATTAGGAACGGATTCCTCCAGAAATGCAGAAGCCCGTGCTCAGCAGTGAGACATATATGGGATGTTAAAAAAAAATGAATGAAAACTGATAGTAAATTACAACTACATTTTTTTATATTCAGGGCATTCTGCAAGGTATTGCTTGAGAAAATTTCTCGTTTGCCATACTAGCAAATCTAATAAATTGCCCCTGCCAAAAACATTAACATTTTGTCATTAATGGAATCAGGCGTTACTTTGCGGAAATCCATCCTGTTATTGTTTGCTTGTCGCGGATCTTAGCTAAGTAAAACTTTTAACTGTCCATTTAACATTTTGTGCCAAATATATTGTATTTTGTTTTTACAGTTGAGGAAACACTATTCAATTTTGACTAGCTGTGGATGGTCTGTATTTAATAATGACGATAAGATATATTGTATACATAGTAAATATGTAGATTTTTTCAGCCATTTTTGTCATCCTAAACTAATTGCAAATCACGCTGTTAAATCGTTATTTATAAATGATTTTAATTAATTTTATTTAATTTAATTTTCTTTAAGTTTAGATAAGCTATATAATATAAGTTTAAATAGCTGTATATAATTTTAGATAAGCAATAATTTATCTAAACTATTTAATTAAAGTTAAGTCTATCATACATGTATTATACAAGCCGAGGCCATTATTGGCAAAGTATCGAAAATCTAGCGCGGCAATAGCAGAATGATTATCGTTAAATTTATAATAATAAAACAGTCTTTATTGCTCTACTAATCTAATTATCAATTTTATTGGAATCATATTTGTACCTATCGGATATAACTCAAAAAACTGACGGAGCGAACGGTTACTACGCGACAATTATAAAATGTGAAAAACATTATGTGCAGGTAAAATTGTGTATATTTTTTATTATTTAAATTTTGGTAATGTATGAAAACTTATTCTGAAAGGCAATCGGTGTGAGGGGCTGAAGGAAAAAAGGCCCACCTGCGGCTGTAATACCTAGATGATGATGATGAAAAATTATTAAATATGTAATCGTCTTGGCATGCTTTCCACCAGGCTTTTGATGGTGTCCTGTGAAATGTGTTCCTACTCAGCTGAGATCACACGCTTAAGGTCTCTAATGTTTTGTCGAGGTGGTTGAACAGATCGTACTCGCCTTTTTAGGAGGTCCTAGGCGTGCTCAATCAAAAAGGTCGGGACTCCGCGCTGACCAGTCCAAACGACGAACACCGACTTCTTGCATATAAAAAAAACAATAGCCTCGAATTTGAAAGTAACTTTTTTATACTTAGACTTTTTATTTAGTTCCAATAACACAGTTTGGCTATTAAAACATCTTTAGAATTAAATTAAAGAAAATTATTACTAATAAGTAATGTAGAAAAATCAAAACTGCCCGTTTTCTTTTGCGAAGTAGTAAAGTATATACGAAGGCCGTCAGTACACTGAAAAAATAGTATATATGCGCTTAATGATATAAATACAAAATTTAATGCGTGCAATGGAAAAAGCCAATTATTTATGGTTAAAAAATTCAATGAACTTCTTTTGAGGGTATACTTATCACATACCACAGAGAAAATTCGAAGCTTAAGTAAAATACGATATTTTTCAGTGATAGTATTATGTACGCCATTGTCATAGAGATATTTAAAATAAAACGCTTATGTGTAATAAAACTTTATTCATTTACATAAAATACAATTTAAGACAATTTAATCTTAAGTTTACCAGTGAGAAATTTGGATGAGAAATACCATAATACCTTGGCGAAGGCATACAATGCTGCACATATAATGAAAAATACAATTAACAATGTACAAACTAGCTCTAATTCCAAAAACTCGGCCCAAGACATAAAGGCTGCTGGTCCGCGTAAATGTTTCGCCCCACCGTGACGTATTACGTACTCCGTCCACCAGACGGCGCGTTCCAACGAAGTCTGCGGCTGGTCTTGCATTAAGTCACGCAGACGTTGTATATTGCGACGATAGCTGAGATAAGAATATATTCGTTAAAAATAAATAAGTTAAAATTTTAGTTAGGACTCTAGTTAAGATTAATTTGATTAATTGAGGAAAAATTACTGTATGTACATATGTAAAAGTTTCGTCCCCACCATCTGGATGAGTGGCGATCTACTACGGTGTGCTTCTCTCGAGACTACTTTCCACGCACCACCACTCTGTGGAACCAGCTACCTTGGGCGGTCTTTCCGAACCGATACGACATTGGAACCTTCAAAAAACAAGTCTATACATACCTAAAAGGCCGGCAACGCTTCCGCCACTCCTGCGGTGTCGCGGTTGTCTATGGGCGGCGTTGATTGCTTTCCATCAGGCGACACGCTTGCTCGTTTGCCCTCCTATCCCATAAAAAAAATTTATTGGTAGAGGCACGCTGCAGACGAATACTTTGTCAAGAATGGCATAATATTTGTCTGTAGCATAAATGGGCCGACTCACCCGGGGAAGTACCGCATCCCCGCAGAAAACCGGCGTTTGAGTAGTAGCTTACCTACTGTGCTTCGTACGGTCAGCGACCGAGTTCCGAAGGCCTAACATCCTCCCCCCTCCTTCTGCCCCTCCCCCTTCCATTTCCACTCTCATAGTGACACTTTCCTTAAAGGTCGGCAACGCTTCCGCATTGCCTATGGAGCTGCGTAAGTCTATGGGCGGCGTTGATTGCTTTCCATCAGGTGACACACCTGCTCGTTTGCCTTCCTATCCCATAAAAAAAATAAATAAAAATACAACGCAAGCTGCGAAAAAAATTAGCGACGTTTATGGACCTAGTGCAGTATCAGTAAGAGTAGCGCAAAGTTAGTTTAAGCGTTTAAAACGCCAGAATTTTGATGTCAAAGATGCACCTCACTCCGGTCGATGAAATGTAACCGAACCGTTTTTAAAGAGATTAATTTATAGCTGGTGATAAAAAGTGGATCACATATGACAAAAACGTGCGAAAAAGGTCGTGGTCAAAGGTAAGCCAGGCTCCACAGACTGTGGTTAAACCAAGTGTAACGCATTAAGGTGATGCTGTTTGGTGGGAATGGAAGGGCGTTATTCATTATAACCTTTTACAGCCGACTAACACCATCAATTCGGATCTCCTCTACCTTAAACTGATGAGATTAAAGCAAGAAATTAAAAGAAAGAACCCAGAACTGATCAACAGAAAAGGTTTCGTCTTTCATCACGATAACACTAGACCACAAATATTTTTAGCCACTTAGCAAAAATTAAGAGAATTTTTCATCCGCCATACAGCCTTCAGATTTTCAACGGATTCGATTATTTTTCTCGAAATGAAATCTTATCAAAAGTTCCTTAATTCGTGAATATTCGAATTCAATTATATATAATATTCGAATTCATATTATAAAATTTACTATCAACTCGATTCTTACTTACCTACAATAAAATTAGTCTTTGCTGATTAAATAATGTGTGTTGGTCAAGACTCATTTTATCATTATTCTCAAATAATCTAACCACTTTAGAGTATCTTCTCAGATCAATCAGTTCTTGGCAGCATTTAGGAAACTCTCATAGCCCATATCTGAGGTATTGGCTACGAGAGTTACCTGAAAGACAAAACTCTTCGACCAATGTGTCCTATGTATACTCTCTTCGAAACGTGGACATTTAGAGTCCGTGTGCTTTGAAACCTTAGAGTCTGTCAGAGAGCTATGCTCGGAGTGCTGGTGGATATGATTAGGAATGATGAAATCCGTCAGAAAACAAAAGTTACCTACATAGTCTTTCGAATTATTAAACTAAAGTGGCAATGAGCTGGTCACTTTAGTTGGAGATTTGGAGAGTAGAGTGGAGTGCTGAAATGAAGACCGCGTCTTGACAAATGTAGTGTGGTACACCCCTCAGCTAGATGGTGCAATGATCTACACAGGACGGCTGGCTGAAATTGGATGCATGAAGCCGAAGATCGGGCTAGTTGGGAGGCCTATGTTCAGTCCCAAGCTGTTGGTGTTTACGATGATGATGAAAATGAATCACTACTTATAAGTATTGATTATGATCGATCTTAAACATTTCACATTTTAATTTTATTATTTTCACACTTTAAAACCGCTTACAGAATGAAAATTGATGATTTTTTATAAATATGATATATATCCGAATATGGTATATTTACTATAAATATCGGATTTTTACGATTCTTGCTTGGAATACATACCTCTCATCTTCAATGACAGTTTTAATACCATTGTAAAGGATTTCTTCTGTCATTGTCTCCAGACTAAGTTTTATCCCAATTTTATGATAGACGTACTTATCAGCATTATACCACTGATCGAAAAAGAAAGGAAAACCAACAAGTGGTACGCCTGCCGAGATTGCTTCGTCTGTGGATTGTAATCCACATTGAGTTATGAACAATCGTACGTTTTTGTGTTCTGAAATTATTTAAAAAAATAACAATTTTGCCGTGGTTTAAAATCAAATGTGTGGGTTAGAAACAACCCGCTTGCCTAAAATAACCGTCACCACAACAAATTTACTCACAAGAGCTTCAAAATAGAAAAGTGGAGACTCAAAACCTCATACTGAACGCAATACAGTCGGAATATTTTACTTAAACGTCAACGCAAGAATATTCCACAAGTCACATTTACATACAGGTGTAGAAGATCTTCTCGATAGAAGATTTAAAATAAGACAACCAAGAAAATGTTTGCCAAACCTGCTCAATTCCAAAGTGATCGCAAATACCTCCATCTCAGAGAGTGACGGCTCCCCCTGAGATGAAATCCAGGCTATGGGAATCAGTCATAAAGATAGATCGGTTATCGGGTAATTTAAGTTTGAGTTAAAATAATACTTACTAAGGAGATCCGCTTGTGGTAACCACTTAAATATTTTTATATTTCCTGACTGACTAGGAAACTCATCTGTGTCCCATTTCCATAAAACATCATAAGGAATCCGTGAAAATACTCTAGTAAATATCTCTATAAATTCTGAGGGTAGAAGAGATGGCTTTATGTTCGTTCCAAAACTCATATATATCACTCCATTCTTAGACGAGTCTAGGTAGGCTTTTAGATCCTAAAATTAATTATTTGCTGTTAATATAACGTGATCCTAAGTGTATCAAACTACTAGATTTTTGCACTTCAATATCGTTATGTTAATAATAATTCACAATCAAAAATATGGGGTAAACCCTTAAAAGTGAAGTAAAATATGGTACATATCAAATAAGTTTTTTATTACGTTTGATTTTTTTTTTATAGAAGCGATAGGAAACCAAGCAAACGAGTCACGTCTTAGTAAGTAACCACCGCTATCCATAACAATATTCAGTACTGGAGGAAGGGAAAGAAAAGAACAACAAATGAAGGGAATTGAAAGAAATAATTGAAGGAGAAAGGAATTGGCCTTACCGATCCGCAAATTCACCGTACGAAACGCGTCAACTAAATAAAATGCTACCTTTAAACGCCCATATACTATGAAGATAGATTCTGAGTAGGGTAATTTTTGCTAAAAAACAAAACATGTAACTAACGTACCATGGGCAGCTCCGTTTCAGGTTGTTGATGTAGTCCTCCTAGGTAAATGACATTTTGTGGTACAGGTCGATTTCCCTCCCAAAGAGGATTTACGTTCAAAAATAACATATCTACGTTTTTACTCAGTTCACTTAGACTTGGAATGTTTGGATCAAGTTTTCTTCGTAACATTTCATTAGCCCTTACCTCCAGAGAGACCCAAATGTTATTGTAACTATAATCTTTGTATAATGCGGATATCTTTTCCCAATTTGTTAAATTATATATTTTTTGTCTAGTTACTTTAGGATACAAAAATGGATGATCCGTTGCACCAAAAGCGTTAAAATTATTATCGAACGATCCGAATGAACTTATCTGAATAACAGGAGCTTTAAAGACATGCGAAAAAACAAAAGCCGGCTTAAACATGTGTTCAATCAACAATAAATCGAAATGATCGTGTTTAAACGATAGTAATTCTTGAATATCTGCTGCACCCAATTGGTCTTCAAAAATATTTAAAATTATATTTTGACATGATTCAATAAGCTTCAACCAACTATCAACACCTTCATATCTCATTGCATAAAATTGTTCATTCCAAGTAGTATAGGATAAATCATGTAGATCAATCTCAGTTAGATTTTCCAGAGACTTTTGACCAAGAAATACTGGATCAGTAGTGATAACAACAACTTCGTGTCCGCGTCTTGCCAGCTCTTGTGTTAACGGGCGAATAACTATTTGGTGACTTACTGATGGGATTGGAAATACGGCCAGTATCCGCGACGCATGGGTATGAACAGCAATACAGAATAATATTAAGATACATAATTCATGAGACATATCTTTGTCGTTCGAAAAACTCGCAGTAACTGAAAAAGCATTTCGGCTTACCCAATCGTACTATTGTACTATTCTTATCGTTTCGCCTATTTCTCTTGATATTTATGCATGACTAACATGTTCACCTTCTACTAATGTTACCTTAAATGATTATTCATTTAATTATTTTTCGATATCTACCGAACGTTGTTGTAAATGAAGGCACCGTCATTGGTAGTCTTATTATCCGCAGAATTTTAGCATTTATAACATTCGAAGACAATAATTCAGGTGAGATCGATCTCGGCGAGAGTATAAAGTGGCTATAATTGGGAATCAGTCAACTTTTCAAAAAATGTTGAAAATAATCGTTAGGCTATATATAATATAAACATAAAAAAATTATTTTTTTCAAGTAAGTAAGCCTTTTTATGTATTATACTTAAAACGAAATGTTTATGGTTATATTTAAGTGTTATTTGTTTAAAAATGCCTCGCAAACGATACATGTCATGTCACCTAGGATCACGTGACGTCATCAGACCTAGTATTACGCGCTATAGTTGGTGCTTCGTTTAAGGTAGTGAACAGATAAAAAATAATAAATTTTTTTATTTTTTACTTGATGATTTGAAATAGAGAACCAGATAATTTTCAGAAGAATTAAAATTAATCTTTAAATCTAAATATAATATAATTATAAATTATAAAATATTTCCATACATTCAAAATTATCTTAATATTATTTATTTTAAAATGCATAAAGATGCTGCCGGTAGATCTTATATATCACTTAGATCAGCCCACAAATTACGTCACGCGTTATAATTGGTGTGCCGTTCTAAATGACGAACAGATAAAAAATATTGCAATTTTTTAATTTTATTTGATGATTTAAGATATAAATCTTTACTATTTTACAAAAAAAAAATTCTTTCTTAATGATCATATTAATTAACAAACATTCTTCCAACTACATTTTAGATTTTTTTCTGATTACTCTCCGATTGCTGATAAAACTCCACGCATCAGCGAAGCTATTACATTCAAATTAGAAAAGAAGACAATTAAAAATGTGTGTTAATTTTTTTGTTTTAAACACTGGCCTCGCTTATGTTCTGTACTAACCGGCAATTAATGTTTTAAAATTTCTTGTCACCTTATTTCACCGAGACATACGAAAAGAAAAAAGAACACAAAGAATGGGTTTGGCTAATCCAAACAGCAGAAAATTGCCTTGTATTTGTCCACATAGTATTGGATTTCCGCAGTGTAACGCCTGACTCCATTAAGCACCTTAAAAGTGTATATTAAAAAAATGTGTTTGTTATTCTTTCAAAAATATCTATATGAACTTAAAAAATTAAAAACATATTGTTCCGTTGCTTAACTATTCCCAAGTAAATTAGTTGATCAAGTAAATAGTTGATAATATTCTGTACATAAACTCTCCTCACAATATTCAAACACCTAACTTTTAAAACCGTGCCTTATATTTTCTCCTGTATAGATTAGCCAAACCCCTTCTTTGTATTATTTTTTCTTTTCGTATGTCTCGGCGAAATAAGGTCACGAGAAATTTTATTATGTTGACACTGATATTCTATGAGGCTACATTCTAAGCAGGTTAATTTCTGCGAAGAAAATAATACATATAAATGACGTACCTTGGGCAGCTCCTTTTCAGGTTGTCGATGTAGTCCTCCTAGATAAATGACATTTTGTGGTACAGGACGACTTCCCTCCCAAAGAGGATTTACGTTCAAAAATAACATATCTACGTTTTTACTCAGTTCACTTAGACTTGGAATGTTTGGATCAAGTCTTCTTCGTAACATTTCATTAGCCCTTGCCTCCAGAGAGACCAAAATGTTATTGTAACTATAATCTTTGTATAATGCGGATATCTTTTCCCAATTTGTTAAATTATATATTTTTTGTCTAGTTACTTTAGGATACAAAAATGGATGATCCGTTGCACCAAAAGCGTTAAAATTATTATCGAACGATCCGAATGAACTTATCTGAATAACAGGAGCTTTAAAGACATGCGAGAAAACAAAAGCCGGCTTAAACATGTGTTCAATCAACAATAAATCGAAATGATCGTGTTTAAACGTCAGTAATTCTTGAATATCTGCTGTACCCAATTGGTCTGCAAAAATATTTAAGATTATATTTTGGGATGTTTCGATAAGCTTCAACCAATCATCAACACCTTCATATCTCATTGCATAAAATTGTTTATTCCAAGTAGTATAGGACAAATCATGTAGATCAATCTCAGTTAGATTTTCCAGAGACTTTTGACCAAGAAATACTGGATCAGTAGTGATAACAACAACTTCGTGTCCGCGTCTTGCCAGCTCTTGTGTTAACGGACGAAAAGCTATTTGGTGACTTATCGATGGGATTGGAAACACGGCCAGTATTCGCGACGACTGGGTATGAACAGCAATACAGAATAATATTAATAGTTTATGAGACATCTCTCTGTTGTCCGAAGAACAAGTAGTTACTGAACATAATTATTTGTAACTAGTTGTATGTTTTAAGGTATCGCACTTGAGTAAACACCGCACGCACCTACCGGACCATTTTCTTCTTTGGTTACTTGAATAGGGGCAAATTTGGGGCATGTCATGAGTTATTTTGGTTGTCTGTAAATTTTGTTGAGAGTTAGGAACTTGTTCATGGCTTAAAAATGTCGTTATGCATTTTCATTTAAGAGATACTTATATATAGAATCATTTTTAACACTAATGCTGAACGTATGCAATAGATCTAGAGCTTTGCGTTTGAAACATCCTACAACCGTATTATCCCTACCTTGTAAAGACATGAAATTATTAGCAAATACTATATCTAAATCCTTTCACCACTTTCTTCCTAATAAACATGTGTTTTCATTATCAATTAAAACAAATCTATACATGTATCATTTTACTTTGGTGTGAGGTTTATTTTTCTCAATATCAATTTTACTATTTTTCCAGTATATTTTAATATAATTATTAATATTAATATACAATAGAAAAAAAAGAATTTAAGAAGACTTAAATATTTTTTTGTAGCAGTAGTAACTAATACATGATAATTGAGTTAACCTTATTGATTTTTATAGTGACTTCCTACACACACTTGTTATTTCCACAGATGTTATTGATGTATGGTCCAAACATTTAAGATTCAATGTCGTTAACAGCAAAACTATTTATCTCATCGCTCTCACAACTGCTATAGACTTTCTATATCTTCGACACCCTATAAAACTTAACGTGACAGACCAAATTCCACGCGAGCGAACCCGCGGGCAGAAACTATTTTTACACAAAACTATCGCTGATGAAGAAATAGGAATTACTTTGCTAATGTCCACGAAAACCAATTCAAAACTAATATTGCATGTTTAAGAACTAGTACATAAACACGACGACCAATCGGTTGCCGCCTATGGAGTCAATGGTTGCGGATTCGATACCCGCAGCGCTATTAATATGTGTATGGCCGGCAGATATTTATTTCGAGTCTTCATCAGAAATGGGGAGAACCGCGCTCAGCAGTGAAAATATAAAAACTTTAAGGTGCATTACATAGATCTTACTCACATATTCCATGAGCAAATGTTTGCGAACTTAACGTGACAAGTGGTTTGGAAAGCTATTACGTGGAAATTGAAAACTAATGCCAGTATGTAACCCGCTGCAATGTGGAGATGTAATATAACTAGGACGATGAAGTATTCCAAAAATATATATTCAATCCACGGTTTTCCGTGCCAATGGATGCGTGGCTAGGAGCGAGCTTAGTCGCAAGCGTGCCGACCGTCCCGGGATCGGGCCCCCCCGGGTACTATGGTGCCTTACCTCAACATGCATGGCTTCGCTGGAGCTGACCTCTATCCTCCCTTGCAGCTCGTGGGATTCACTAAGACGAATTTTAATATACCTAATTTGTTGAAAAAGTAACGGTGACGTGCTTGCCACTCGTCATGTCCTCCTGATTCCCACGAGGGTGAGAAGCGACTAATGGAGAGCCGTTTCGCTGCGATGAATGTGAGAGTAAGAATGGATGAAAGGATGGATGAGCATGGAGGAGGCGGGGAGGGTGTGCTGGGATCGTAGTGGATGGAGCACTGTGGACTCTGCCAACCCCTGCGGGGGCTTAATAAAGATTCAAAAACAAAAATATGTGGTAAACCCTTAAAAGGAAAGTTAAACAAGGAACATAAAAAATTAGTATTTCATTAATTTTGATTTATTTTTCGGAAGCGATAACCAAACGAGCAAAGGTGTAACCTTATAACAAGTAACCACTGCCGCCCATGAAAATCTTCAATACTTCTTTAGGTTACGTATTTGAATAATAAGAGAGAAAGAAGAAACTTCGACACGGAGGGAAATCCGTTGAATGAAATACTGAAAATCCCGCATTCACCTTACAAAACGCACTAACATTGTAAAATGCTACCACTTAATATTGGTATTCTATGAGGCTAGATTCTAAGTAGATTAATTTCTGCGAAGAAAATAATAAATATAACTAACGTACCTTGGGCAGCTCCTTTTCAGGTCGTTGATGTAGTCCTCCTAGATAAATCACATTTTGTGGTACAGGACGATTTCCTTCCCAAAGAGGATTTACGTTCAAAAATAACATATCTACGTTTTTACTCAGTTCACTTAGACTTGGAATGTTTGGATCAAGTTTTCTTCGTAACATTTCATTAGCCCTTACCTCCAGAGAGAACCAAATGTTATTGTAACTATAATCTTTGTATAATTCGGATACCTT
Organism: Baronia brevicornis; assembly: GCA_031353405.1. NCBI lineage: Eukaryota > Metazoa > Arthropoda > Insecta > Lepidoptera > Papilionidae > Baronia > Baronia brevicornis. Next base: position 15,428 of record JASFAT010000295.1, on the reverse strand, counting down.
TTCCCAGTTTGTTAAATTATATATTTTTTGTCTAGTTATCCTAGGATAGAAAAATGGATGGTCCGTTGCACCAAAAGCGTCAAAATTACTATCGAGCGATCCGAATGAACTTATCTGAATAACAGGAGCTTTAAAGACATGCGAGAAAACAAAAGCCGGCTTAAACATGTGTTCAATCAACAATAAATTGAAATGATCGTGTTTAAACGTCATCAGTTCTTGAATATCGGCTGTACCCAATTGGTCTTCAAAAATATTTAAGAGTATATTTTTAGATGCTTCCATAAGCTTCAACAAATTATCAATACCTTCATATCTCATTGCATAAAATTGTTCATTCCAAATTGTATAGGACAAATCATGTAGATCAATCTCAGTTAGATTTTCCAGAGACTTTTGACCAAGAAATACTGGATCAGTAGTGATAACAACAACTTCGTGTCCGCGTCTTGCCAGCTCTTGTGTTAACGGGCGAATAACTATTTGGTGACTTACTGATGGGATTGGAAATACGGCCAGTATCCGCGACGCATGGGTATGAACAGCAATACAGAATAATAAAAAAAATATTAATTTATGGGACATCTCTTTATTGTCCAAAGATCAAGTAGTTACTGAACATGCTGAACTTGTAACCAGTTGCATGCTTCATGATATCGCACTTGAGTAAACATACCACATACGCACGCACCTACTGAACCATTCTCTTCTAGTACGGGTACAGTTGATGTGCTATATATTGGTAACTTGAATGAGGGCAAATTAAGGGCATGTCATGAGTCATTTTGGCTGTCTGTAAATTTTGTTTAGAAAGCTAGGAACTTGTCCTTGGCTTAAAAAGTCCTTGACTTTCATTGCGCATTTTCTTTAATAGATACGTATGTACAAGTATAGAATCATTTCAACAATAATGATAAACGTATGCAATAGATCAAGAGTTTTGCATTTAAAAAATCCTACAACCGCACCATCCCCACCTTGTAAAGACATGAAATTATTAGCAAATACTATATCTAAATCCTTTCACGACTTTCTACCTAATAAACTAGTATTTTCATTAAAACAAATCTATACATGTATGATTTTATTTTGGTGCGAGGTTTATTCACAGAATAGGAATTAGGACTTAAATAATTTTTAGCATTAGTAACTAATATATGAAACTGGGTTAACCTTATTAATTTCCATAGTGACTTCCTATAGTTACTTGTTATTTCCACAGAAGTTATTTATGTATGGTTCAAACATTTTAGATTCAATGTCGTTAACAGCAAAGTATTTATCTCATCGTTGGCACCACTGACATTGACTTTATATATTTTAGACACTGTGATTGGACAACAATATATAATAATAATTTTTTTTTGTAATAACCAACACATCTGTTTAAATTTAAAATTTACATATATCTGTTCAAATCACTGAGCGCATACCTTATGTATTAATTGTACCTTATGTACATCGTTATTAAGCGGTAAAGTATCTTCACCATCATCATCAATTGCCTGCGCAGTTCACTGTTGGACATAGGCCTCCCCCAAGATCCAGTCACTGCCAGCCGCCCTGCGCAGATCGTCGTATCATCTTGCCGGGGAACGTCCCACACTGCGTTTGCCAAGATGCTGTCTCCACTCCAGTACCTACTCGTCTACTTCAACGGTTGTCGGATCTTCAACAAACGTGACCTTCAACAAACATTGCCATTTCAATTTACCAATTCGGAAGACTATGTCGGTGACTATAGTTTTTTGACGGATTTCGTCATTCCGGATCATATCACCAGATAAACTACGAGAACATCTCTCTGAGTAACTCTGATAAAAAAAAAAACATAATTTTTCAAAGCTACAAAAATAATTATGATATTTAACTGAATTTCTTAAATAAAGTAAAAAAAATAAGGCGAATTTAATTCCGGCATTTGACAAAATTACATTTAATATCGATTGGTTTATTTTTTGACCGTAATACACCTAATCTAAATTCTGATCGCATCACTCGGAACCGTCAAATGAACACGTAAGAATCGAATTTCATTTATCTAACAATCGAGTGTCGGAACATCTGTGACCTGGGGACGAATGGACGAGCCATTTTTCCATTGATAGGATTGCTTACGTCACAAACTGGTATGACGAATAAAGTTTTATTGTAATCCTTACAAGATAAAATGAAAATTGCCTTGTAGATTTGCCTATGAAATTTATAGAAAACATTACCATTGAACCTTGGCTTTCACACTTCGAAAACGTCGATAACGTTAAGAAAGGGATTTTATATATGGGATTTTATTTTATATATGGGATTTATGAAGCATTTACTAACATTTAAGTAACGTTACGTTTAACGTTCTCACCAAATCTAATATATAATGGAATGTAATCAGTTATCTATATACATACCTATATAAAATTCAATTGGGCTGGCATTTAGGAAACTTTGTCAAGTCTTCTCGTCGCCCATACCACAAAGTCTGAAGACAAAAGTCTTCAACCAGTGCGTCCTGCCCGTACTCTCTTACGATACCGAAACGTGGACACTGACGGTCCGTCTCCTTTACAAGCTCGAAGTCGCTCAGAGGGCTACGCTCGAAGTTTCTCTGGTGGATAGAATTCGAAATGAAGAAATTCGCCGGAGAGTGGAGCCACCGCCATAGCTCTTTAAGTTAGCAGACTGAATTGGCAATGGGCTGGACGAGTTGGTCGAAGAACCGACAATCGTTGGAGTATACGGGTGCTGGAGTGGAGACCGTGACTCGGCAAATGTAGTACGGGACGCTAGATGGAGCAACGATCTGCGCAAGGCAGAGATGATCTTCGGCTACTAGGTGCGTAGCCGAAGATCAGGCTAGGTGGCGCGCCTTAAGTGAGGCCTATGTCCAGCAATGGACTGCCGCGGGCTGATATTGATATATAAAATGGAGAGCAGTTTGTTAGTCTCGCTAAATTCAGAAACGGCTCGGCCGATTTGAATAATCTTTTTTTTTTATTTTTTTCGCTTTAATACTGTGAAAATTTATGAATAAAAAAATTATAAGCAAAACCTAAAATAAGAAACGAAAAATTTTAAAATCATATTTTTTTTTCACACCACGCACCACTACTCTATGAAACCAGCTGCCTTCAGGTATTTCCGAACTAATATGACATTGAAACCTTCAAAAAACAAGTCTATTCATATCTTAATAGCCAGCAACGTATTTTTTTTATCTATGGTGTTGCAGATATCTATGAACGGCGTCAATTGCTTTCCATCGGGTGATACGCCTTTCCTTTACCTCTCTATCACATAAAAATAACTTTGGAAGCGATAGGTACTTGACACCGATATTCTGTGAAGGACTGATACTCCCCCGCTCCATTCGGTGTATTCGAGCTAGCATGGCTCTACCATCCTGCCACCTAGTCCGATCTTCGGATACACGCATACATAGATCCTTGCTGTTTGCTAGGCGACTGGCCAAAAGAAACTTAATATATATCCAACAAATTGTTTTAAATTGCATTTCAGAACAATGAATGCATTATTCGCAGCGCCAGCATAAATATTTTAGCTACACCCCCCCCGCACGTCAAAACCAAATATTTCCCAAAACCACATATTTCACACGATGCGGCGTAAACGTCAGTCCGCTACAATGTTCAAGTAATTTTTTTAACATTCCATATATCTATGTATGGACTCAACTTAACATGACACTAATCCCCAACATTTATATTAAAATGGGCATTAATCTACCATTCTTATCCAATACCCGCCTGCCACAAAAGAATTACTTCTTATGTTGTATATTACTTATTAAAACTTGTGACGTCATAATATTTTTTTTTGTTTTTTTTATATTCACGCCTATCCCGCGCAGGGGTTGGTAGTGACCACAGAGCTCCATCCGCTACGATCCCGGCACACCCTCCCCGCCTCCTCCACACTCATCCATCCTTTCATCCATTCTTCCTCTCACATTCATCGTAGCGAAACGGCTCTCCATTAGTCGCTCCTCGCCCTGGTGGGAATCAGGACGTGACGGGTGGCGAACCTTGACGCCGTAAAAAAATTATTATTATCAAATTAGTTTTAACATCGGTTAAAACGAAGGATGTAGACAATATAAAAATAATTTCGAACGACCAAAACCATTTTTTATAACTCCCAAACCACTCGTAACTCAGAAAATATAATCAAACTATCCGAAAACAATTTCGTTCACGGAAATTTCCGGACGCTTCTCGACAATAACAGTGGATTTATAAACGGAAGTGCCAAATTTATTACACGGAAATCGATTTCTAAACTTAATTTATTGATGCCTGTTACTTATGGTATGCTATTTAACGGGTCATTCATTAATTACGTCACCTCAAAATATGGTCCAGTAAAATCTCATTTAAACTTGAACATAATTGAAAATCTCACGTCAACTTTAAAGGTTTATTATTAATGCTGACTCCATTAATCAGTCTACTATACCTGAAGATGCCTCGTGTTGGGGCGAAACACGTGTCGTTTACAAGATGGAAAAGTGGTAATGTGTGTTTGGTGTTGTGTATAGTGGTTGGTGGGTGGAGAACTGATGGCCGATTTTTGATAAGTTTTTGGTTTAAGTTCCAAATAAATCCACTTCATCCAGCCGAAAAACACACATTATTAATTTTCTGTTATTGTTTTGCTTGCCACGGATCTTAGCTAAGTAAAACTTTTGACTGTCCATTTAAAGGAATATATTCAAACTCTAGACCAGAGACAATGTGAAACAACTTTATTTTCTCCTTCGTGTCCTTTCCATTCTATGCCATTGTTACCCCGACCGCACCGTTCAATCTCATACGTGTCCTGTGCATTCTATTCCTTCCTTATCTCAACCGTACTGATTAATCTCCTTCGTCTCTTCTCCCTTATACGATACATTGCCGAAATCTTCCGTGTTATTTTGGCACTATTGAAAGCCTATTCAATGAATGAATGAACAACTTTAGTTTACAACAAGCGTTTGGTGTAAGTAAAAGTCAAAATGAATTAACAATATTTACCGAGAGTTGTTTACATCTCATTAAAAAGTATTGATAGTTTGTCCGGCAATTTGAAGCATCGAATAAAAAATTGATGTAAACTCGATGATGAATCGATACATCGAGTCTTAATACAGTCATGAATATCGTCCACTCATAGAATGTAAGCGGCGGTGATTTCTTATATCTCTAACTATCAAGTGACTTGTTGGCTTCCTCAATGAAAAAAAAAATGTTTGATGTACATGTCCATTCTATGGAATCAACTACGTTCAATGGTAAGATACGAATACGAATACGACATTAAAACCTTCGAAACAAGGCGAAGAATATCTCAAAGATCGGCAACGCGTTTGAAATGCCTATGGTGTTACGGATGTTTATGGGAGGCTTTGATTATTTGCTTGCAACATGCTTGCTCGTCTTTTTTTTATGGCATAGGAAGGCAAACGAGCAGGCGTGTCACCTGATGGAAAGCAACCAACGCCGCCTATAGACATCCGCAATGCCATAGACAGAGCGAAAGCGTGCCGACCTTAAAGAAAAGTGTAATTATGGGAGTGGGAGTGGTAGGGGGAGTGGGAATCAGAGGGGGAGTAAAGTGGGAATCGTAGTGGGAGTGGGAAGGGGAGAGTGTTGGGCCTCCGGAACTTAGACCGCTCACCGTACGACGCCCGGTAGACAAGCTACCACTATGCGTTTTCTGCGGGAGTGTGGTACTTCCCCGGGCGAACCGACCCATTCATGCTACAGACAAATAATATGCCATTATTGACAAAGTATTCGTCTGCAGCGTGGCTCTATCACTAAAAGTCTGCCTCCTTATCCCGTAAAAATCCCGTCTTATTGGAAGAGGTAAACAATTTCACATTTTGAATGCACTGGAAATCGATGTCGTTATCAAGTGCCTATCTTCAGTTAACAGTAGAGTGTAATACAGTAACACAGACAATGAGTCGATACAAAGCAGATTTGCTAAGATATGCCGTTTGTATTTAGATACAGACGCTGCCACCATACTAGGAGGGTAATTGAGATCTCGTGTTAGTATAGTATACGCTCGTCTACGTTATATGCGAATGGACTTATCGGATGGCCTAGTTTGTGTGACTTTTGTGTCCTCATTAACCTTTTATGGTGTTGCAGGGAAAATAAGCAAGCATTTTGCCTGTTTTGGGGATACAAACAAGCAAATGTGTCGCCTGATGGAAGCAATCAACACCACCCACAGACATTTACAAGTGCGTTGCTGGGCCTTCAGATAAGAGTAGGATCGTTTTTGAATCAGTTCAATGTGGTGTCAGTTCGGAAATACCCCTGACGATAACTAAATCCATAGGGTGGTGGTGCGTGGAATGAAGTTTCGAGAAAAACCATCACTTCTAGCGCTTTCAGATTCAACGATTACCTTTAAGTATTTTTTACGAGTCAATGTACCGTGAATCCACTTTCGACAAGTGTCTAGTTGGTAAGTAGTTATAAGTGGGGACAGGATACTGTTGAAAAATTTTATAGAGATCCAGAAAAAAAAAAAAATATATATATATATATATATATATATATATATATATATATATATATATATATATATATATATATATATATATATATATATATATATATATATATATATATATATATATATATATATATATATATATATTCTCGCCTATCCCCCGCAGGGGTTGGCAGAGACCACGAAACGGCTCGTCATTGGTCGCTTTTCGCCCTCGTGAGAATCAGGACGTGACGTGACGTCCTGAAAAATGATATTGATAAAGTGCTATTTTTATTTTGTTGTCAAATTACGTTATTCAAATTATATAGGTGTGGTATTTTGGGGGAATAAATATGATTGTGGTTGTATGTTGATATTTACCCTTCATTATCATCATCATTATATGGTCCTATGTTCCCGAGGTGGGGCAGAGGGCGTCCACATTGCTTCTCGATTGGGATCGGTCTTGAGCGACGCGCTTTACTTCAGGCCATGTCAACTCGATGGATTTCATCTCGTCCGCTACGGAGTGCTTCCAGGTGTGTTTGGGTCGGCCTCGATTCCTTTTCCCTTGAGGAGTCCATTCCAGCGCATGCCTGGGAATGTAATCAGGGTTCCTTCGGAGAGTGTGGCCTATCCAAGTCCACTTGGATTACACATTTACCCTTCATAGGTCTTATAAATTAATACTCGATGTGCCAAATAATATGTATATGAATAATAAATTACAAAAGAAACAGATAATGATAAGAACCGTGTGTCCATGTGACAAGGGCTTAGAAAACTCTTGGCTGTTGCGCGTGCGGCCTTCAACATTGGCTAGTCATATGACAAAGTCAATAAATACCGACTTCATCGATATCGACCAGCCAATGATTCAAGCGATAGAATGTTTGTACGTAAATATGTATGAAAATAGTAAAGTAGAGTAGCCTCCACGTAGGGTACTCTACTTTCCTTTTTTCATACATATTCACGATATACAATAAATTACAAAAGAAACAGATAATGATAAGAAGCGGGCGTCCGTATGACTAGGGCTTAGAAAACTCTTGGCCGTTGCGCGCGCAGCCTTTAACATTGGCTAGTCACATGACAAAGTCGATAAATATCGACTTCATCGATATCGAGCAACCAATGATTCAAGCGATAGAATGTTTGTACGTGAATATGTATGAAGAAAATATAGTACAGTAGCTTAAGTGGATTAACCATGGTCCGCCGTTTGTCGACCGCTGGTCTTGGTTCATTCCTCCATGTATGAGAAGGCCCCATGCCCAGCATTTAGAGATATGTTTTTTTTATGGGATAGGAAGGCAAACGAGCAGGCGTGTCATCTGATGGAAAGCAATCAACGCCGCCCATAGACTTCCGCAGCGCCATAGGCAGTGCAGAAGCGTTGCCGACCTTTAAAGAAAGTGTTATATGGAATGGGGGAGGTTAGAGGGAGGGGGGAGGTTGATGGGCCTCCGGAACTCGGCCACTCACCGTACGAAGCGCGGTAGGTAAGCTACCACTCAGACGCCGGTTTTCTGCGGGAGTGTGGTCCTTCCCCGGGTGAGCCCGCCCATTCATGCTACAGACAAATATTATGCCATTCTTGACAAAGTATTCGTTGTACATGAACATGGATTGTAAAAAATACATGTCCACAATATATGTATATTCTTTTTCGCGTCCTATGTCCCCGAGGTGGGACAGAAGGCGTCCACAGTGCTTCTCCATTGGGATCGGTCTTGAGCGACGCGCTTCACGTCAGGCCACGTCAACCCGATGGATTTCATCTCGGCCGTTACGGAGCGCTTCCAGTTGTAACAATATATGTATATAGGTTGTAAAAAATACATGTCCACGGTATTAATGTCAATTATTCCCAATCACCAAGTCCAAGCCAAGGAATATTTTGAAATCACACATGTTAACATATTTTGTACGTAAAAATTATGTGAACAAAGATTGGAACCAATATTTGTCGTTAAGATACAAAGCATTTTTATATTTAAGTCCCTCATTAAGAAGCTCCTACATGACATGACACAAATACCGTATTACATTGTCAGCTTTATTCTAGCTTTCTTTCTTATTTTTAATATTATTTTTACAAATCCGTATGAAAAAATTCGTATAAAAATATAAAACGTTAAAAAATACATGTGAAAATATTTAAGTATCAATAAGTATTCTAACAAGACACTACCGATCTGACCTGAATGATCGATGACCTGAACAAGGCACTATCGATCTGACCTGAATGATGATGACCGAATGATCTTGACCTGAGTTAGTGATCATTACTATAGATCTTGTAGTATTCCCCTTTTATAAAACGTAATTGGATGGTTTAAAACCACTCAAATATAGTCATCATTTTATTTAAAAAAAAATGTTTTTTTTTTCACAGCTTATAAATGGGGCATGGGCTTTTTGATTTTTCGAGGAAGAGATGTTAACCCACCACGCTAATCCAAGCAAGTATGGCGGTGCATCCATACTCGGAATAAATATCAGTAGACCTTGAATATTTGGATGTGGAAATCGAACCCGCAATCATCATGAATCGAAGGTGATAACTTTGCCACTAAGCCAATTAGAAGCCATCCATAAATTACGTCACACGTCAAGGGAAGGAAGGGGTCAATAAACTTTACCACCGAGTGACAAGTCATAAGGTTTGTGACACCACATATATAAATTGTTTTTTATATATAGTGTCAATGAAATATATAAAACAAATGTCTAAATGTAAATCATTGGTTTCATAATTTTGGTTTTTGTATTTTAAATGGCAGTAAACAAATAATTAACTTATAATAAAATAAAATAATTATATTTTTATTTTTTTAGGCTTTACTCTGTGATGTGTGACATGACACGAAAATTAAGTTTCGATTTTTAAAAAAACCTGGCCAATATTTTGACACACCGAGCTCAAAAGGTTCCCTACTACTGTCTAGCTGGACGTTGTCTTACACCAGAATTAATCGACATTCTTAATTCTTAAGTTCGCCGTAATACAAACAAGACTAACTGGCTGACTGTTTAGATTAAAAAACTAAAAGACTAGATTAATAAACAGTCGCTTTAACAAGACGGCGTTTGCAATAATAAAAAAAAATATATTGACAGATCCGATTTTTCACACAATATTTATAATATAGTATGAAAAAAAAAAAATATATATATATATATATATATTGGTTTGGTATATATATTCATAAATGTATCAGTACTGGATTAAAAACTTTTATATTATATTCCTTTTTCTACATTCGTAATATTCAAATTTAAAATGAAAAATAAATTGTTATAAAACAAAATGTATTAGTTCGACTGACGTTCTTTTAAATAGACAGGTCACCCGTCCGGCATAAAACATTGAAATAAAATAAAATGTAAAGTGAAAAGTGTGACAAAGTATAATATGAATAACATATAAATGTACAATGAAACGCAAGAATAAATTAATTAATTTTGAAGAATTTTATTTGAAGACCAGACAGACACGTTTATGAGTGATAAGTGCCATGTTACATAAAGAACATTACAGAATTAATAACAAGGAATCATTAAATTGGTAATAAGTAAAAAAAAGCAGATATAAATAAATAATTTGGTTATCATTTTCCTTAATGCGACGAACGTGCCGATCACGTGCGAAAAATCACCGGGGGCTTTGGTCAGCATTTATTTAACCTAATCAGCGATAACATGCGTTCAATGGTCCGTGAATTTTGTGTTATAATGAACCAAATGAATGTGTGATAAGGAGTACGTTTTATTTCTAATACATATTTAATTAACAAAAATTATATATGGACAGTTAGAACTTTTACTTTGCTAAGATCCGCGACAAGCAAACAAAAATAGAAAATAAATAATGTGTGTTTTTCTGCTGGATGAAGTGGATAATTTACAGGGAACTTAAACTAAATCTTACCGAAAAACGGCCGTCGGGAACTCTCCACTTACCAACTAGTATCCACAACCCCAAATACACACTACCACTTTTCCACCTTGCAAACGTTGTATCGTAGACTCTACGGAAGATTTCTCACTTAACGGTTGTTCAAGTCTTACTATATTTGATGATGCCTCGTGTTGAGGCGAACCACGTGTCGTTTGCAAGATGGAAAAGTGGTAGTGTGTGTTTGGTGTTGTGGATAGTGGTTGGAAGGTGGAGAGTTGCTGGCGGCTGTTTTTCGGTTTCCCTTCCATCCTGATTCTCACGAGGGCGAGAAACGACCAATGGAGAGCCGCTGCGATGAATGGTTGCGGATGAAGCTCTGTGGTCTCTGCCAACCCCTGCGGGGAATATATATATATATATATATATATATATATATATATATATATATATATATATATATATAATTTTTTTTCTGGATCTCTATAAAATTTTTCAACAGTATCCTGACCCCACTTATAACTACTTACCAACTAGAGACTTGTCGAAAGTGGATTCACGGTACATTGACTCGTAAAAAATACTTAAAGGTAATCGTTGAATCTGGAAGTTGAAGTGATGGTTTTTCTCGAAACTTCATTCCACGCACCACCACCCTATGGATTTAGTTATCGTCAGGGGTATTTCCGAACTGATACCACATTGAACTGATTCAAAAACGATCCTACTCTTATCTGAAGGCCCAGCAACGCACTTGCAAATGTCTGTGGGCGGTGTTGATTGCTTCCACCAGGCGACACATTTGCTTGTTTGTATCCCCAAAACAGGCAAAATATATAAATAAATAAAGGAAGGAGAGGATGTAAGTAATGGAACAAGAAGGTGAAAAGAAAAGGTGGAATAGAGTTTGTTGTTCGCATCCTTGCAATTTCTGATGATGCTATGTTACGCAGAAAAATGCCGCTTATTTTTCCTTGGACTATATTCGTAATGCTGACCTAAAATTTTAGTTTAAACGTTACTTCAAACGTAGCCAAATAATTTAGAAAGCACATGACAATCTTAAATTGGCATCTGAGCCGGTCTCAAGAAAACATTCATTTATAGAAATGAAACAGCAATGTAATGAAACTGCAAAGAGATCTAGATAAGTAAAACTGAATTTAGCTTTAAGAAAAATTTTAGATAAAATTTGAAGTGATATTTCATTTTTGTAACGTTGTACCAAAAAAGTACGTTATATTCTATGAGGGTGTGACATTTCCGCGATCGAGCCTTCGTCATGCTGTAGCTCTATCACTATTGAACATTGAAAAAGAAAATTAATATTTTATAAACTCAGCACAGTTCTCGTTTTTCAAAAACCATAAAAGTAATGATCTCAATTTAACGGTATTGGCGCGGAAAATGCCTAGGTTTATTTCAATCAGTTTATACTTGACAGATTATATAAAAGCTTCTCCAGTGTCTTGTCAAATATGAACCACAATACACTTGCAATAAGAACTATAAGGTACGCGAAGTAAAGTTTGCAAAAATAGAAATTATTCAACGTCTGTCACAAGAACGCCTTTACACTGTTGCCGGTTTGAGATATTGTATTGTTCAAGAAAAGGTGAAGAAAAATATTTTTAATTTACCTATTCTCTTTCTGAGTCTGAAATAAACCTTTTTTTTTTCAATTATTTCAGCTGGACTAATTGGAGATCCGCGGTTTTCAGGCGCACAGTCTTTGCGAAAATAGAATAGAAAAACAAACACCTGCAATACTTTAAGTTTTCTTCCCCGTGGAACTGCTCCAAAGGGAACACGCAGCAGCTGATTAAAAAAGGCTTTACAATCAATCATTTGTTCAGTGTGAACTGAACTGCTTCTAATTAGAACCTCTATTTTATTTTATTTTTTTATGGTATAGGAAGGCAAACGAGCAGGCGTGTCACTTGATGGAAAGCAATCAACGCTTCCCGCAGTGTCACAGGCAGCGCAGAAACGTTGCCGGGGTTAAGGACAGTGTTAATATAGGAAGGGGCGGGAGAAGGTGTTTGGGATTCCGGGACTCTACCGCTCACCGTTCGAAGCGCGGTAGCTAAGCTACTACTCAGACGCCGCTTTTCTGCGGGAGTGTGATACTTCCCGGGCGAGCCGGCCCATTCATGACAAATAATATGCCGTTCTTGACAAAATATTCGTCTGCAGCGTGGTTCTACCACGTCACTATCTGACTACCATGTGACGGTAGAATGCCACTATAGTAATACATAATACCGGAGAAGTACTACATCCTTACAGAATATCGGCTCCAAGTGGCAGCATTTAACCGCATTGCTACGTTTTGTACGGTGACTGAAGATATCCGGAGATCGAATTCCTTCCATCTTCTTTTCTCATTTATTTAACCCTTGTTTCCCCTCCTTATATTTTTTCTTCTTCTACACTACAGTCCCACTTCACAGATTCGAGACTGTAGTAATCGCAGCACTACAAATATTCATAGGCATCGATGGTTGCATAACATCAGGTGAATTGCTATGTCGGTTGCCTATCGCTTTTTCAGTACCTCTCCGACTACCCGAAGTTGGCAATCCTTTAGTGTGATATGGTTTGACGATGTGCGCAGAGTGGCTTTCAGAGACTGGATGCGTGGAGCCAAAGATCAGGTTATGTGGCGATTTTTGGTGGACGCCTTTATCCAGCTGTGTACTGCCGCAGGCAGTTATTGACAATTTTGATAATATTACAATGTCCAATAATTTTGACATAAATTACATGGTAACGAAATAATAATAATAATATTTTTATTTTTAAAATGTTTACATATGTTACAGGACACTAGAATTCCCTCTGTTGTGGGAAACTAGGCTCTTCCCTTCGTAAATAAAACATAAGTGTTATAACATAAATATCAAAACAGTAAATAAAATATAATAAAATTAAATAAATATGTTTTATACTAAACTTTGAACCAATAAAGTATTACTTACTCAAAATGAAAAGAAATGAACGGTACAATATTATGCCATCCTTTGATAAATTTCCATCAAAGGACTTTCGCGTTATGTACGGGAGTGGTTGTTTAAGTAGGAATGTTGGGTCTACTCAATTGATTTATGCATCAAAGTAAAATTCGTGAAGGAATATACATACATACATACATCATACACCAAAGATATGTATAATAATATTATTAGTCATGTTTTTATATGAAAACAACGATAACTAATAAAGTCCTACCTTTGTTTACAGTTGAAATTGTCAAAAATAAGTAGATTTAGTAGAACTTAAGGTGACCTGAATGGCTCAGTGATGAAGCTACCAATTCTGAGATAATGGTCGCGGATTTGGTGCCCGCATCGGGATAAATATATGTATGACATACAGCTATTTATTCCGAATTTAGGTACCTCTCTAATTCGTCTTGGATAAACGTGATGGTTTAACAATTTCTTACAAAATTAGAAAGACTTGTTCCCAACAGTGGAACATACATGAAAAGTGAACATACATGAAAAAGAAACATACGTGAAAAGCAATATTTAGTTACAAGCCACGTATTTTTATCTAAGGAAATGTGTTATAATCAAAATATGTTCGTCTAATTTTCATAGCAGCATCCATTACACTAAAAGCTTTATTAAAACTATCTGTGTATTAATAATCGGATTATTTTGATGCACTAAGCTCATTGAGTTTTACTTTGTTATTAGGAAAACTAACTTAAAATGAATTTATTGTAAGTTTTCATTTATATACATTACATACACTGAAGTTACCAACTACAATATAAGTGCCTTATTGATTTACAATATACTATAATATAGGTAAAAAAGTTTATAAACCAAATTGCCATAATTCTCAAACTGAAGTGGCATTGGCTTGTTCATATTTGTCGGAGAACGGATAACTATTCTAAAAGATAAATGCTATAGTAGATATCCTGTCTCAACAACCGTAGTGTGCGACGTTCGATCCCCTGGTTCGATTCCCTACTCCTGGCTTGCAGATTGGAGAGCACAGATTGGTATCGTATGTACAATTAATAACTATAGTTGTCTTATTATAATGGCCATGAATATAGTGTGCGATGGTGGAATTCTGCTTGATATTTTTTTTATTTATTTATGAATCGTCAACAAAGATAACATTCACTATCAATATTAATTTGTACAATATATTAAAATATAACCCTAAATTACAGATGGATACAACATAAAAATACTGGACCATACAAGAAATTATGTAACTACTAACATGCTAGATTTAATACGGTGCGTGAATTGTATCACATTAAATTAGTGAATGTCTAGATTATTGTTGTTTTTCATGTATTTGTGATCAAATTAACCACAACAAATTTCTTATATTATTATAAGGTTATAAAGCTTTATTTATTATTTATTTATTTACGTCACGTCCTGATTCCCACGAGGGCGAGAAGCGACTAATGGAGAGCCGTAGCTAGAGATCGTAGCGGATGGAGATCTGTGGTCTCTGCCTACCCCTACGGGAAACAAGCGTGGCGATATGTATGTATTATATTAAGTCACTGTTAAGCTATTCGAAAATGTATCCCCGTCCAAATTACCCTTTACTATAGTAATGGAATTAAAACTATATAATTTAGATAGCTCGGATATTGAGTTTCGGCAATGACATTGATACCCCCAGGGGTCTGAAAATTTGTAAGTCTCTGCGTTAATAACAGTTTAAGGTAGTTTTCTGAATATAAAGGAACCCGAATTGTAGTTTCATTCCCTGCGGGTCGTTGTGTATGACAAATATGGTTGAGGTCTAATATTGAATTATTGAATTATTATTGAATTATTTGTTTATTCAAAACACATTACACAAACTCCGCTTAGAAATATATATATATATATATATATATATATATATATATATATATATATATATATATATATATATATATATATATGGACTCCGCCCACGGAGTCAATGGTCGCGGGTTCGATTCCCGCATCGGAATAAATATTTATATGGATTTTTAAAATGTTTATTCCGA